>CM035153.1:150008993-150137369 GCA_020205615.1 Panax quinquefolius | reverse complement strand
TAGTTATGCCCACTAATGAATTTTATCAAACTCAAATATGATATAATAAGTCACAAAAATATAAAATAAGGTGCAATATATAAAAATTTCTCACTTGTTTGGAAAAATTATTTTTCTTTCACACTTTTCTGTGACGAACTCAAAGTCACATCGAAATTTATGGTGTCCGTATATTGAACCTCTACTCCTATATGATATGATCGGAATTGTCACACATACAAAATCCTCCTACCATGGTGAGTATTCTCAATTACTTTGCGCTAATATGATCATGTGCAATACCCTATTTCATAAACTTCTAAGAGAGTAAACCACAACTCTCTATAAGAAGCGGCTCCACTTCTAGTTCATATACATAGCAAAAGTGTTTTCACAACTTAATTAAGAATATAACTTTCGGCCTCAATCGTGCAATAGATGTTACTATCTTAAACTAGCAGCTGTGACTTGTTTTCCTATTGAACCTATAAGCTAGGGTAACATAGGAATATGTTGTGTTCTCATCACCCCCGACTCAAAGTGGTTTAAGTTTCATATCACAAATAGTTAAACTTACTAAGGTCTCGTCAAAATCTTAGTAATAAGATAAGTCAAGTCGTCACTTGACTTTCTTGTAGATAAATATTATAATACCTTCTTGTATTAATTATTTAACAAAATTATGTCTATGATCGACCAACATGTTAAGACTTACCATTAAAGGTAATCTCATATGCTCTATACAAAACAATTTCATTATTACATCATAATGAACTAAGCAATGGAAGTTGCCACAATTTGATGTTTTAACAACAAATTTTGATTCCATTTACTTTCTCCATCGTATAAAACAATAATATTACTTGCTTCTTTAACTAAATTATTCTTTCACTAAGGGTAATAATATATCCACCTACTTGTTGAAATATAAGAATATATATATATATATATATATATATATATATATATATATATATATATTCACCTACTTGTGAATGTTTTCTTACTTTTTCAAGATCACAATGTGTATTTAACGTTAATATTACTAGCACCATATAGTGAAATAGGAGGCAATGAATTACGTGACAATCAACACACTCTAATCCATTTAGCTTACCTCACAAGATAATAACATTAGATCCATACAATAGAATGAGAATACTCATTTGTTTCTTACTCATCTAAGAAGCAATATTCAAGATTGAGTGAAAATTCACCTACTTGTGAATCTATAATTTCCCTCACTAAAATATAAGTGACATTTATGTGATCTATTAAAACATTGACAAATCTTACAAAACCATTTTTAAACCACTAGTAGAGAATTGTAAATAGTACTTAGGAAAATTCAGATGATAAATCGCATAAAAGTATTCAAAAAGCGGATATTATTCGTATTAGGAAAAAAATGGATATATCCGTATTAGGTTAAAAGGTATCAAGTAAATAAGCGGATACGAATAAGGATATAAAGCGTATTCAGATTCAATTAACATCCGTAAAGTAAATATATCCCGTGGATATTTAATATCCAGGATTAGATATCTAGAATCAGTATCCAGAATAACTTATATATATATATATATATATATATATATATATATACACACACACACACACACTTAATATTTACATTAATTAAGTTATTAATTAATGTAAATTATTAATTAATAATTTACCTATATAAGTTGTTAATAATTTAATATATATATATATATATATATATAATATATGTATCTATTAATAATTTACATTCATTGATTAATCACTTACATTTATTTATATAAGTTATTAATATATACGTGTGTGTGTATATATATATATATATATATATATATATATATATTAATAAATCATAACTTAGATTCATTAATTAATCACTTTAACTTATATTCATTAATTAATAACTTACATATACATTTATATATATAAGTTATTATATATATACACACATATATATTAATAACTTACATTCATTAATTAATCACTTACATTCATTTATATAAGCTATTAATATATATATATATATATATATATATATATATATATACACACACACACACACGTTTAAGGACAAAGGTCGAGAGGCGGGAGCAATGGACAATATAATTTTATTGTTAAAATGTGTTAGGTCTGAATTAATTTAAAATTAATCTAGAAGGGAGAGTTAAATAAATTAATTAACGTTTATGAATTTTTGAGTGGAGAGAGTATTTATCACTTTCATTTGCCTAATTATTTAGAAACTAGAAGTCCAAATATGTAAAATAAGTTCAATGTCAATTTTGAATCAAGTTAGATTAACTAGTTGTCATATACATTATAACTCACACTCTCCATAAATATAATGAAATCAAATAATTTCTTATAACCATGTAATTAATTTATTGAGGATAAATAATAAATAAATCTCCATAAATATTACTATTCATTTATTAAATATTAATTTATTTCTCTTTTTATTATTTAATAAAATTTGAAAGAATAATATTGAGATTTTAATTTCAATTTTATCCATCAAAACAAAGTATCAATTACATTATTGAATCTTTTTATTTTCACCCAAACGTCAATTCGCATGTTCCTCCCTTTATGATTAGGATGTATGGTTTAAATATTAAATTGTGTTTAATTAATATGTATGATTTAAACTTTAATTTTTTTTTCGTAAATATTTTGAATGAATTTTATATTAGGTTCTTGATAAGCGAATTGATATTCGGATATCAGAATAATTTATCTATTAGGATAAAATAAGCGATAACGGATATTATCCGTATTCGAATATTTTTACGAATACAGGATACGGATAATATTTTAAAATCCATGGGATCTGGGATACTGGATACGGATAAGCGAATTAGTTTTTTGGACATGAGATCACGGATATACATGTATCCAGTATCCGTCAGATTTACCGCTTATTTACCCCTAACCACTAAGTATCTTAAGTGTTTGATAGCATCTTAATGCATCTTAGCAGTTCACATCTTAATGCTTTTAAGAGCCGATATATTTGTATTAAGAAGTACTCTAAATAGTTAAGATATAGATATATGAGTTGAAACTATTCAGAGCACCTCTTAATACAAAAATGTGGGCTACTAAAATGCATTAAGAGGTGGGCTGTTAAGATACATTAAGATGCAATCAAACACCTAAGTTTAAAAACTGTAGTTAATATCTGATTCTGTGCATTGCATATCAAACATAAGGCTCCCACTAACACATGTGTACTTCAAATTTGCAATAGCAATATCAGAATTAACTTTCAGTGTATCGCCACTATTAAAGAATTATTATATTCTTCAATCTCAAGTTTATCAAACTTAGTTCATCAATACAATTAAATTGATTTAGTTAAAATCCTGACTAAGTTTTCACATGATAATAAGATAACATCTATTTTATAAATTTTTCAACATAAAGACAAAAAATAAATATGTTTTAAACTCGTTTTTGTTAACAATATATAAAATGATCAACATATCATTAATATACACAAAACAATCACATTATAGTTTATACAATAATATTGTTAGTGTAAACAAATAAATAATTCTATATCCGATAGAATCTCAAGGTAAATATACCTATATATTATCACCTAATATGTATCCACTACAATATTTATAGCTTTATTTTCAATCTCACTATTTAACTAAATCATGTAAATATTTTGGATCGTATTTAGGCTAATAAAATAGGTATTTTATTTACCAAATTATTATATTGATTTCTACACCAAATCAATATTGTTCTTTTAGGTTCAAGTTATAACTTTGTAGAAATTTAGATTATTAATTAAGTGAAATAAGTTCACATTTTAATATTATTCAAAAATTTGTAATACAAACTTTCATTTCATAAGACTACATAATCAAATTGAATTTCACAACAAGAAATCCATAAACCTTACTATTTCTTATATAAATAAAATTATGCTCTAAATAATTCAAAGGCCAAATTTAGTCCATAAATTAAAATCTTAAAGAATCACCCCCACACTTTTAAAATAATTTAAATCTCATTGAATATTTTTACTTCATAATATTATGCTTACTTACTTAAAATAAATTTTAGATTAATTAATATTTTATGTGACAATGTTTCAACAAATATTACTTCCACATAAGAATATTAAGGAACACATCTTTGAACAAAAAAAATAAGTTCTTGTACATTTTATGTATTAGTTATTTATATAACGATTGCTTTAACTTAAGAATCTTTTAGAATATGCACCCCACACATAAGAAAACAAGCTCTTATTTTTGAATTACATAAAATCTCAAATCCAAAATTATTTAACATGAGAACTTAAAATTTTACATATACATTTTTTTAAGTATATCAACACGTAATAACACTTGACTCTATGTAAATAAAATAAAATTCATTATATAAAAATTATATACACAACTCATCATATTGCAAAAATTTATTTGCATATAAATCATAAAATATAAAATTTATATTTACTTTCTAAGAAATTAATTTATCATAAACAAAATTAATTTATATGAAAGCAAATAAATTCACACATGACTTAGTATATCCTCAAGTGTTTTTTGTCTCAACTTGGATGAAAATATTATAAACAATATATCTTTTGACATTTATAAATATTATAGAATTCAGGATAATTTTCATAATAATATGAAATACTTGAACTTCACTATATTTATAAAAGTCAAAAATAAAATATTTATCTCAATTAGAATATACAAAATTCATATAATCACATTAAAATTTACTACTTCTTGGACAAGAAGTACACATAAAATAAATCAATATATACTAATTATGATTATCCCAAAAACACTACTTAACAACATTTCTAATTATTTTCTCAACATCATAATCATATTGTATACAAGATCTACTCAACCAAATCTACTTCTACAATATCTCTTTAACTATTAGTTGATGATTAATTTATTTTCACAAATAAAGTAATTTATCTCAAAATTCATGCATACAAATACCAAGTAATATTACACACTAAATATTAACTCAAATTTTATATGCATAATTTTGTTCAAAAAAACATAAATTTACTTTATTCTCAAAATAAATTAATTTACCACTAATTTGTTATCATAGAGAAAATAAATTTCACAACTTTTACTACAAAATCATTAATAATAAATTAATTTCAATTAGTTTAAAAGAATAATAATTTTCTAAAACTTCATGCATATACACATTTAGCAATGTTACTCATAAAATATTACTAGTAAATATATATATATATATATATATATATATGCACAAGTTAAAGTTAGCTTAATATCTCAATAAATTACTAATTATTATAAAAACTCTATTGATAAAATAGATACAAGAAAAATGACACTAATGTGACGCCCCAAAATTAGGTATACATCACCCATCTTGGGTCGCCACTTTACGTGATGCGAAATTTAAATACAACTTATTAACATAGTCATACGGTATAATAATACGACATAAGCGTGAGTTTAAATACAAATATCGCTCTACTAGATATTATACAAACTCAAACAAAAGTCCTCATTACAATTATTATCACACTATTTCACAAAATAGTGAGGGACTACTAATCTTATCTTCAGGACCATCACTTGTTTCCGAGGCGTCGTCGGTATATTCTCATTTCAAAGAAAGAGAGAAACGGTGAAAGAAAAGGGTGAGCTCAACTAGCCCGAAGAAATATTATGACTAAGATAATGCAAAATAAATTATCAATAGTCTTCAACAATGTTAAACCGATAAAATACAATAAACAACCCGGTTTAGCTGCGGTGAATATGCAATCCATTAAAAGAGTCAGTAGAAAATAAAATCTACTATCTTTTATGATTTTAAAAGGTTTTTCATCTTTGTTATAAATTTGAGACTCGACTTTAATAAATAATCCACATCATCGAATCACCCCGCACTACTACGGCCGAGGATATTCTTTAGTATCACGATCACAATTATTCTGCACTACGCCCGAGAATAGTTGTGTATTCATTAATGGTCATGATCATGCCAACAAGCTGTCCATCGATGCACTACTACGACCCTTTGAGGATTTTTAATCACATCATTTGTAACATTACGGTCGTGATTACAAGAATAATCTCTGGTCATAATCATACCAAGTCCATCCATGCTCTACGAATACAGATGACTTTAAAAAAAAATATATATATAAACATGAGGATGATGACAATGATATAAGAATTCAATAAAACAAGTTCAAGAATTATTTTATCGAGGAATTATTAACGTCAAATTGTCAACATGATCTTTGCTTTTGTAGAGTAAAATTCAAGAATGATCGGAAGAATATTTAAAGTGAAAAGATCTTTGGATGAAACATGAATATCGAGGATATTCTACTAATTTCATGGAGTATAGAAGTCAAAGTTTTAACTAATTTGGGTATAATAAAGAATGGAATAACAAAAGAAATCACCATGCATGCGATGAGCTTGATGTAGGCGAGTTATTCAACAGAATAATAATAACGCGAACCGGTCGGTGAAATTACACGCAAGCAGGATGTTCCAATGAGAATAATAAAGATGGAACCCGGATCCGATTGTAAACACACGAGATAGGATATTCAATGAGAATGATAAAGAGCGGAACCGGTCCAGGTGTAAAACACCTGCAGCAGGATGTTCAAATAGAAGAATAATAAAAGCGGAACCGGTCCAGGTGTAAACACTCTGAGACGAGGATGTTCCAACGAATAATAGAAGAATGTCACCAAGTATAGGGTAATCAAGCGTATCTGAGTTATTCCAGCCGAATAAATAAGCGATGGAATAATAAGATTTCACCAAGTATAGGGTATACCGCATATCACAAGGTTATGTATAAATAGTAATGCCACTTTTACGGAGTTATTCCAATGAGAATAATAGTGAATGGAATAATGAAGTTCTCTTAAAGAAAAAAGAATAACACCTCACAAGTAAAAAATGAATGAATATGAAGTAGTGAAGTAGCAGAATACTCTTCTTCTTTTCTATAACTTTCTCTATAGCTTCTCTATAATTTCTCTCTACAGAGTTTAATGAATTCGTAAGAAAATAATGAAGGAATGAGCTTATTTATAGGAAAATGGAATGCATAAAGCTAATCCATGAGCGGTCGAGATTGATTTACTTTTAATCTGACGGTCCATAATTAAAGCAAAATCTTTTAAATAAAATATA
This sequence comes from Panax quinquefolius, assembly GCA_020205615.1. Taxonomy (NCBI): domain Eukaryota; kingdom Viridiplantae; phylum Streptophyta; class Magnoliopsida; order Apiales; family Araliaceae; genus Panax; species Panax quinquefolius. The sequence continues at coordinate 150,130,194 of CM035153.1, read as the reverse complement.
ATATATTCTATTTATATAAAAACATTTTTCTTATGCAAACTTATTTTACAAAATACTATGCATAATAAAATATAATATATTTTATTTATAAAATAACTTTAATAAAGTATACATTTTTTATAAAAGATGTTTACATTTTATTACGTTAATATATGCGAATAAACAAAAGCGTAAATTATCATTATAATAATTACGTATTATTAATAACGATGATAATGGAATCAAACTAAGTGATTTACACATAAGCATCAATAATCACTGGTAAAATCTTATGCAACCGCTTGCGTAATCTTGTCTTTTACTACAAAGTAGTTCAATCAGCGGTAAAATTTTATTTCGATAAAATATTTTGTCTTTTCTCGATCAATGATAATATTACATTGTAGGGTCATGATGATTGGTAGTTATGCGAATATTCCTGCTAATAAATATTCCCTCAATTAATCGAATATAATATAACCATTGACTATATACTTTGCAAAATTTATAAATATTACCCACAACTATAACATTATATCAAATTATTCCATAATATTCAAAATAATATTTATAGAAAATTCATCTTTATTTATAAAAGCTGGGTCTTCTAATGTAATGAAATTTAATAACGAAATTGATCTGTATCAATAGGAAGAGGAGGATGATTTCATTTCATTTGATTCTAACTCCCAAGTCATTTCCTCAACATCGTAGTTCCTCACGAATAACTTTGACGCGAGCGTAGAATATGTTCCTTCTTATCAAAATTTGAGCAGGAACCTTTTAACGTCGAATCTTTTACGTCATTTCTTTCAATAATATGGTTGGGCATTTCCACATATTTCGAACATGGATATGTGAAAAACGTTATGAACAAAAGCGAGTAAAAGCGAGAAATATTATTTTATCGAGGAGTAAATCATGTTTGATGATAAAGCATATACTTTGTAACAATCTTATTCATTTATTAATAAAAAAGTATTAATTTATTAAAGGCTTTTAATTATCTACATAATCTTTTTTTTATAATATGTGATAAACCCATAGTTTTAATGATGCTTTTAGAATAATGATGATGATCATTCTAATGAGATCTAAATTCTTAGAAAGCTTAAAACTAAAATAGTTCCCAATCATTGGATTACTAAATTGGGGATTAGTGAATCCAGGATAGATTGGTACATCGTTCTTGCTTTCATTGGATGAGGATGATTGATCTCATGATCATTTGTGTGGAACCTAAAAAAGCAAGTATGTAGGTGCTTATTAGAGAATAAGTTCCTTTGAGCGTGGCTCGCTAAGGAATACCTAATGGAGTTTTATTTGCTGTCGATAGGAATTCTGTAGTGATAGTAGTCAAGTAATCCTTGGACTTGAGATCATCATAGTATCTTGTGTATGATGAGTTATACTTTGACTTATTCCTTAAGACCCTTAGGGTATATCAAAGGTATGCTTGGGTATAATAAGTTATACATGGAGATAATGTATGATCGATAAAGAATCTACCACTTCTAATAAAAGAAGAGAAATGTCTATGTGATTCGATAAATGACAACCCAGTAGTCCTTGGCGGCGAGAATGAAATTAGAAAGGAGTTTCTAATTTGCATTATTTGGAGTTGTGCATTTAAGGATCGAAATACATATAATTAAATAAAATAAGACTTGTGGTAATTCCATGTCTTATATTTAATTGGGGACGTTGTATGGTGGAAGGATTGAATTATACGGTAACTATTTACTCAAAGGTTCTTTAATGATTAATGTTGAAATCTATATTATACGGAAAGTCGTTGATCATTAGGGAGGCTTATCCTATTGTAGAATAAATATTATTTATTTAAATAAATTAATTATTTAATTTATTTATTTAAATAAGATTAGAATTATTCTAATTGATTTATTCACAATAGGTTTAATATGGAGAACCTAAAGGGTCACACCATAAAAGGAAGAATAATTATTTAAGAAGTTAATGGCATAATCGTAATAATATGTTAAGTATATTTAATTTAATCTATGGTGATAGAATAAATTAAATAGCTTAATATTATTATTTAATATTTTAGAAATATTAAATATAAATTAATAAGAGAGTCTTATTAATATTATTACAATTATTATTATTTTAATTTCTAAAAGAGTTTAGGAATTAATTTAATATAAGTACTCTCATTTATTCTTAATTGGATTAGGAAGGAAAATTAGTTAAAGGAGTTTAATTAATTATCCTAATAAGATTAGGGAGCTTAATTAATTAAAAGAATTTAATTAATTAAATAAAACCAATTCCTTAATTGTTAAGATGGGTTGCCCACATCTATAAATAAGAGAGTCTTATTATGGGTGGGTATGGGTTGTTGACTTTTTTACAACGTAATAATTCCAATTTGTTGGAGAGTACCCTTTTCTATAGAGATAGGAAAAACTAGGGTTTGAGCCATAACACCCATCTTCTTGAATTTTATTCTTCCTTGGTGGATCACCTCTAGAGGCCAAACATTTGGGTGGCTAACGTTGATCAAAGGAAGGAACCAAACCCGGTGGATTCAAGATTGAACGCGAAAGGATTTGGAGGTGAACTTGTACCTGAGGAAGCTCGATCTTCAAGTGTATGATTTATTCTTTATCTTTTCGTTTAATTAATAATTGTGCATAAAGGGTGATCCGGGTATATGGTTTGTAAAAATTTTAAACTCTGATTTTACCACGCTTCCGCTAATTTTTGCAATTTTGATTGCGTTATGAATATTACAAACCTAACAGTGGCATCAGAGCCAAACCTTTATGCGAATTATTAATTGTTCAGATTTAATTTGTATATTGATATGTGTTTAGAATAATTTAATTGGGCATAATTTTATTGTATAAAATTTAAATAAAAAAAAAAAAAAAAAAAAAAAAAAAAAAAAAAAAAAAAAAAAAAAAAAAAAAAAGGTGGCAGTGCACGTTTCTCAAGTGACCAGCCATTAAATTCCGTGGAACCTCAGCTTGAAATACGGTAATATTAGCCAGGATTGCACGGAATCAGAATGGTATAATATATATATATATATAATATATATATATAAAGATTTCAAGGCCACCTGGTATATAGAAAGGCAAATGACCGGATATTTATTAAGTAGCATAATCGAAAGCAGGATTCGGTAGGAACTAAGATGCATGGTATTATATAATATATATATATATACTGTATATATTATAATATTCTTAATAATTTTATAATTAAAATAAAATGTTTATTTTAATTTTAAAATAAAAAGTTTATTTTAATATTAAAATAAAAAGAGTTTATTTTAATTTTAAAATTGAATATTATATATATATATTAATAATTTTATAATTAAAATTAAAAGTTTATTTTAATTTTAAAATAAAAGGTTTATTTTAATATTAAAATAAAAGATTTATTTTAATTTTAAAATTAGAATTTCATGCTAACTAATTAGAGTTGGAATTGGATTCCATGATAACTAATTGGAGTTGAAATTGATCTTTCCTTAAATAAAGGAGTTTATTTAGATATGAAATAGGATTTCATATTATTCAAAATAAAAGAGTTTATTTGTGAATAGGAAAGAGAATCCATCTTTCCTTAAATAAAGGAGTTTATTTAGATATGAAATAGGATTTCATATTATTCAAAATAAAAGAGTTTATTTGTGAATAGGAAAGAGAATCCATGTTTCCTTAAATAAAGGAGTTTATTTAAATATGAAATAAGATTTCATATTATTCAAAATAAAGGAGTTTATTTATGAATAGGAAAGATATCCGTGTTTCCTTTAATAAAAGATTTTTTTTTTTTTTTTTTTTTACATGGAATTGGATTCCATAATTAATTAAAATAAAAGAGTTTATTTTAATTAAAGATTTTTTTTTATTACGTGGAATTGGATTCCATAATTAATTAAAATAAAGGAGTTTATTTTGATTAAATATTTTGATTAAAATAAAATAGTTTATTTTATTCAAAATAGGATAAATTAAAATAAAATAGTTTTATTTTGATTTAAATTTGGATTAAAATAAAGGAGTTTATTTTGATTCAAAAATAGATTTTATATTAACTAAATTTGCCCATTAAATGATATCAATATATATATTAAATGTTTATTATTCATGAGATGAATGTTATTTATTGATGCATATGGTGATGTGTATGATAATAAATGGGATTGATTATGGACTATTGACCAATGCGATTGGATTTTATTTTAGTTGGATGCATGAATGTATGGGTTTTATTAAATGGGGTCTGCGTACCTCGTCTTCTCTAATTTTTCTTAATGTAAATTCTATCTCCCTCCTATGTACTTCCCCTTGACTGCTGATCAAGGTTTCTATTTATTTTAAAATAGTTTTGTAATAGGAATAGTTAGAATTAATTTTGAAAAATTGGAGATCGAGAACAAGAGGCGCTTGAAGACCCATTTTGTAATGGAGCAGGGTTTAAATGTAATAGTTATATTTAAATATTAATTCTTGCACCCCTAGGGTTTGACCTTTTGGTTCACTTGGTGGCTCTAGTGAGACAAACTAGAATAAAAGTCCATAATCAATCAAGGGTAGAATATAGTATTCTATATGTGCATGCTTATATATATATATATATATATATTATGCAAACATGCTTAGCATGTTTATTAATATAACGCGTATTTTATATATATATATATAAATGCGCGCTAAACAAGATGAGACAAATTAATAACAAACCCCTCGATTTTTTATATATTAAGTCCTAAGCGTTCAAAGATATTTGGAATATCGAGCGTTGCCTTCTAGCATGATAAAATTAATAGAGTATTAAATATTTAATATGAGTTTGTTGTGTCACCACAAGGCAAGTATTAAGTATTTAAGATGTTAATTTATCACATTTGATGCTTATAAAGAAAATTGAACAATATTGTTTTGTTGTGTCACCACAAGGATGATATTTTTCTTTTTTGAATATATGGAGTGCTAGGTCGGACTTAACTTGGATAATTTTGATTCGGATGTGCCACCACTTGATCAAAATAATCTAAGAGGCAAAATCTGAGGAGTTGCATAGTTGATGTAATTGACAAAAGTTGTCTACCTATTTATTTATATATAGTTTTTGTTGTGTCACCACAAGGCTATATACATTTGAAATGGGATCCTTATTCTCACTAGCAAATCTTTAATTAGATTTTTCTTAGAACTATATAAGTGAGGGTAATATAGTTTGAAGAAAATAGTGGGAGATACCAATTTGAAACAAGACCTAAATTATTTTGGTAATTAATAAAAGAATGTATGTTAAAATGTTGTTAATTACAAATTCATATATAGAATTTTACAATGTCTAAAATTACTATCACTGCGAAGCATATTAGATGCTAAATTAATCAGACCGAATTAAATGGATTGGTTAAGGAATTTGAGAATAGTTCTCATAGCTGAAAAACTATCTTATGTCTTAATGTCGCCTATCCTGCAATGGTTGCGAACAATGCCTCGAGGAAGACATTGCTACTTTTAGAAAGTGGCAAGATGATGCCTGATTGGCTCGATGCATCATGCTGCTCGCATCCATGAGTACTTGAGCTTGTTGTCGTCGACATGAAACTATGGATGCTTCTACTATATTCACGCACATCAAGTAGTTGATGGTGAGGAAAATAGGGGTGATAGATATCGAGATATCTAAGGAGCTCTTAGATCTAGAATGGCCGATGGCACTATAGTATAGATAAAAGTCCTTAACATTATCAATTTGATTGATCGATTAGGACAACGAGTTTTGTCATGGATGGAGAGTTGAGCAAGATTTGATCTTGCACACCACTCCGGACTCCTTTCACAATTGTTGTGAATTTTCATATGAACAAGCTAGATATCGACCTCATTTGATTTGCTTAATATATTGAAAAATGTTGAGAGTCACTTTCAACCAAGAAAGACCATGTCTTCTTGGTAGGGGCCAAAGGATCTTACGAAAGAAGAATGATTCAAAGAAGGTATATAGAAAGGCAAAAACAAAGGATAATAAGAACAAAAGCGATACGGATAGCAAAAGGTTTGCTTCCACTACAATAAGCTGGACCTTTGGAAAGAAATTGCAAGAAGCATCTTGCGAGAGGCTAACAAAGAAGCTTAGTGAAGTTTTGGTTACAATCTGATTTTTGTTCATGATTGAAATAAATTTTTCTTTAAGTCGAGGTTCTACTTGGGTATTGGATCCGACTTTGGTTATCATAAATATAGATTTATGAAAAGGACCAAGCGAAGTAGAAAGCTAAACAAATATAAGTAATCTAAGTGTGGGAAAATGTAACAAAGGTTCTTTGCATTAGCTATAGAAACTTATAGTTTTAGCTTTGCCTACCAGGCAAAATCGATTAAGTCGATAAGTTGTTATTGTATTTCGGTTCTTGTTAAAAATATTATTTCTATTTTATTGTTGGATGATGAAATCTTTGGTATTATAATTAAGAACAATTGTTGTTACTATTTATAATAATAATGTTTTGTATAGAATTTGGAATATCACTTAATGGATTTAGTATACTTGACTTACGTGAAAATAATTTTACAAATTGAACAAACTAGTATAAGAAAAGGAGATGATCATTCAAAGAGTTGAATGTGTGTATTCTTTGAAATACAAGTGTGAATTATTTGAAAGGTTCAAAGAATTCAAAAGTGAAACAAATTGGCAAAGTATTAAGATTCTTTGATTTGATCGAGGAATAAATACTTGTCTTGATAAGTTTCTAGATCATCTCAAATGATTTTCTCATAATGGGCGCCTCTTGATACATGATAATTGATGATTGTGTATCGAAAGGAAAAATCATACCTTGTTGGACATAGATGCGGTCCATAATGATTTCTGAGCATTCCGGTATCCTTACAGGATCATGTGTCTAGAAATGGCTGCATATCTCTACGAAAATGGTAACCTCAAAATCCGCCCCAAGACTCCATAAAAGTTATGGACGGGGAGGATTCTAATCTTAAGTATGTTAAGATAAGGGTTGTTCAACTTATGTGAAAGGTTTCAAAGGATAAGCTTGGGACAAGATTTGACAAAGTCTGATTTGTGGGACATCCTAAAGTAAGTTTAGGGTATATGTTCTATAATCCTACTTAGCAAAAGGTGTTTGTTGCGAAATACACTACCTTCTAAGATAAAGGTGTTTATCATTGAAGGGGCTAGTGGGAGGATAATAGATCTTGAAGAGTTCAAGAACCACAAAACACTATAAGTCAAATAAGAGGAACCTGTAGATAGACCTATTGTACCACAATAGAGATCGTAAATCTGGAATAGTACTGAAGATACCCAGGAGGTATGGATTCATCATGGATGATGATGATGAGGTACGCATCATAGAAGATGATGATCCAGAGTTACATACGATGAGGTAAGAGTTCTAGTGTGTACAAAAGGGTCAGTGGGAGCATCGTGACATTCCTAGTACTATATGTTGATATACTACGGATAAGGAATGACATATTAATGCTACAATCATTAAAGATAAAGTTGTCTAAACATTCCTCCATGAATGATTTGGGAAGAGTATCTTAATTGGGGATAAAATCTATATAGATAGATTCAAGAGGATGCTCGACTTAACCCAAGGAACGTATATTCATTTGATGCTAAAGTCGTTTAGCATGGCAAACTCCAAGAGATGTCTCATGTCGATGAGCAATGGAGTGTATCTCTCTTAATAGTCCCCATAGACTCCAAAGAAGAGAGATCGCATGAGTGACAATCATGTATGCGATGAAATATCGAGACACGATGTTGATCGGTCATAATGCGGAGAAGTTCACTATGAGTCGGTGAAAAACATCTTAAAGTGCTTAGCAGGCACTAAGGATGTGATCATATTCATGGTGGGTCTAAATTAAAACTAGAGGGCTTATGGACTCAAGTTTTTTAGGCAGACCAAGATGATGAAAATTCACTTTAAGGTAAAGCGTTATCTTGAGCGGTGGTGCGATGAATTGGAAAGGTTCCAAACGACAATGAAAGAATTCTTTGGTTTAGTGATAAAGACAAAGTATATAGCTATAAATGAAGGCTGCAAGTTGATTGTTTGGATTAAAAGTTCATTCTGAGAACTAGGAATAGTTCTAAGTCTCATCTTGGATCTAAACATGTGTTGTGGCACTTTCATTTGATTATTAGAATCATTGAAAGATGGGAAATCACTATAGAGATAGTGGACTCTCATGAACAACATTACATATCCATTAACTAAAGCTTATCCAACGGCGGGATAATCGTCACTTAGAGAAGAAGAGTATAAGATACTGATGGCGATTGGCTTTAGTGCAAGTGGGAGATTGAAAGTAGTATGCACACAAAGCCGATCATGTTTGATGATAAAAGCATATACTTTGTAACAATCTTATTCATTTATTAATAAAAAGTATTAATTTATTAAAGGCTTTTAATTATCTACATAATCTTTGTTTTATAATATGTGATAAACCCGTAGTTTTAAGCAATGCTTTTAGAATAATGATGATGATCATTCTAATGAGATCTAAATTCTTAGAAAGCTTAAAACTAAAATAGTTCCCAATCGTTGGATTACTAAATTGGGGATTAGTGAATTCGGATAGATTGGTACATCGTTGCTTGCTCATTGGATGAGGATGATTGATCTCATGATCATTTGTGTGGAACACTAAAAGCAAGTATGTAGGTGCTTATTAGAGAATAAGTTCCTTTGAGCATTGGCTCGCTAAGGAATACCTAATGGAGTTTTATTTGCTGTCGATAGGAATTCTGTAGTGATAGTAGTCAAGTAATCCTTGGACTTGAGATCATCATAGTATCTTGTGTATGATGAGTTATACTTTGACTTATTCCTTAAGACCCTTAGGGTATATCAAAGGGTATGCTTGGGTATAATAAGTTGTACATGGAGATAATGTATGATCGATAAAGAATCTACCACTTCTAATAAAAGAAGAGAAATGTCTATGTGATTCGATAAATGACAACCCGGTAGTCCTTGGCAAGCGAGAATGAAATTAGAAAGGAGTTTCTAATTTGCATTATTTGGAGTTGTGCATTTAAGGATCGAAATACATATAATTAAATAAAATAAGACTTGTGGTAATTCCATGTCTTATATTTAATTGGGACATTGTATGGTGGAAGGATTGAATTATGCGGTAACTATTTACTTAAAGGTTCTTTAATGATTAATGTTGAAATCTATATTATCGGAAAGTCGTTGATCATTTAGGGAGGCTTATATCCTATTGTAGAATAAATATTATTTATTTAAATAAATTAATTATTTAATTTATTTATTTAAATAAGATTAGAATTATTCTAATTGATTTATTCACAATAGGTTTAATATGGAGAACCTAAAGGGTCACACCATAAAAGGAAGAATAATTATTTAAGAAGTTAATGGCATAATCGTAATAATATGTTAAGTATATTTAATTTAATCTATGGTGATAGAATAAATTAAATAGCTTAATATTATTATTTAATATTTTAGAAATATTAAATATAAATTAATAAGAGAGTCTTATTAATATTATTACAATTATTATTATTTTAATTTCTAAAAGAGTTTAGGAATTAATTTAATATAAGTACTCTCATTTATTCTTAATTGGATTAGGAAGGAAAATTAGTTAAAGGAGTTTAATTAATTATCCCTAATAAGATTAGGGAGCTTAATTAATTAAAATAATTTAATTAATTAAATAAAACCCAATTCCTTAATTGTTAAGATGGGTTGCCCACATCTATAAATAAGAGGAGTCTTATTATGGGTGGGTATGGGTTGTTGACTTTTACAACGTAATAATTCCAATTTGTTGGAGAGTACCCTTTTTCTATAGAGATAGGAAAAACTAGGGTTTGAGCCATAACACCCATCTTCTTGAATTTTATTCTTCCTTGGTGGATCACCTCTAGAGGCCAAACATTTGGGTGGCTAACGTTGATCAAAGGAAGGAACCAAACCCGGTGGATTCAAGATTGAACGCGAAAGGATTTGGAGGTGAACTTGTACCTGAGGAAGCTCGATCTTCAAGTGTATGATTTATTCTTTATCTTTTCGTTTAATTAATAATTGTGCATAAAGGGTGATCCGGGTATATGGTTTGTAAAAATTTTAAACTCTGATTTTACCGCGCTTAGCTAATTTTTTGCAATTTTGATTGCGTTATGAATATTACAAACCTAACACTCCCGAGATGGATTGCAAATGGTGTGTTGTGCGCCTCCATCATGATATTATACTTTAAATCGAGGGTCGTTAGGAACTGAAAGTGCTGGAGTTGACTCAAAGTATTCCTTCTTCATCGATTCTTGCTTCCGGAATAGCACCTTCTTGCACTTTTTTCATCACGCATCGGCTCCAGTGCGTAGCTTGAAGCGACTTTAACTTTATCGATTAAAAGTCGGTTCTACTCATTATATTTGCTATCATCACATGCGTCCTGAGTCTTTAACTCTATCTCCATCCTTTTGCAAGTCACACAAAATGGGCCTTTGCGTTGACAATATCGCTTTTCGTGCTTGCATATGATCTTCTACTCGATGCATCGGCTACCACGTTCGCTTTTCGAGGATGGTATTGGATGGTATGATCATAATCTTTCAACAGTTCAAGCCAGCGTCGTTGTCGCATGTTGAGTTCCTTTTGAGTGAAGAAATATTTGAGGCTTTTATGATCCGTAAAGATCTCCACTTTCTCCCCATACAAGTAATGCCTCCAAATTTTAAGTGCTGCAAAGACAACGGTTGCTGACTCTAGATCATGAGTAGGATAATTCCTCTCATATTCTTTGAGTTGTCGTGAGGCATAGGCTATAACTTTTCCATGTTGCATGAGAACACATCCCAACCCTTTGCTAGAAGCATCACTTTGTAGATGACAAATCCCTCGAGGCAGGATGGTATTGTCGAGCAGTCTTTGAAATGAGTCTCCTCTTGAGTTCTTGAAAACTCTTCTCACATTCTTCGCTCCAACCAGAACTTTGTATCTTTTGAGTAAATTTGAGTCGATGGAGTAGCGATTAGAAAATCCTTCCCTGAATCTCGATAATAACCAGCTAAGCCAAGAAAGCTACGTCTTGGTCAACGATTTAGGTTGTTCCCGACTTTGAATAGCTTGATCTTTCTTTGGGTCAACGAGATATTCCATGACTTGATACCACGTGCCCGAGGAATGCTACTTCCTCAAGCCGAACTCGCATTTCTTCAACTTGGCATAAAGCTTATATTCACGAAGCTTTTGGAGTGTCGACCTCGAAGTGTTGCTCATGATCTTCACGGCTTTTGGAATAAATAAGGATGTCATCAATAAAAGCGACCACAAAGTGATCTAAATATTCCTTGAATACTCGGTTCATCATATCCATGAAGGCGGCGGGAGCATTAGTCGATCAAAGGACATGACTAGGAATTCATAATGCCCGTCTAGGAGTTAAAAAGCGTCTTTGGAATGTCGTCGGTTCTAATCTTCAATTGGTGATATCCGGAGCGAAGATCGATCTTTGAAAAGAATTTGGCTCCTTGCAAATGGTCAAACGGTCATCAATACGTGGCAATGGATACCTATTTTTGATGGTGACATGATTTGACTCCCGATAATCAATACAAAATCGCATACTCCATCTTTCTTCTTCACGAATAGAGCAGGAGCACCCCGAGGAGAAGTACTAGGGACGAATAAAGCCGATGTCTAACAATTCCTGTGAGTTGGGTCTTTAACTCACGAAGTTGATAGGAGCCATTCGATATGGGGCTTTGGAAATGGGTTTTATACCGGGTTCGAAAGGTCGATACAAAATTGATTTCACGCTCTGGGGTAGGCGGGAAGTTCTTGAGGGAATCGTCGGAAATTTATTAACAATAGAAATATCATTCAAAAGCGGCGTATTTTTGTTTAAATCGTGACATGAGCTAAGAAAGCTTGACATCCATTTTTCAATAAGCGAATAGCTTTATGGCTTGAGATGACCGTGATTGATTTTAATGGTTTGGTCGTTTGAATTCGCATAATAGGTTGATTAGGAATATGAAAGCTAACAACCTTACGAAAACAATCGATTTTTGCATGATAAGTAGTTAACTTGATCAATCCCTAGAATCACATCAAATGCAAGTATTTTAATGAAATAAGATCGACGAGGTAATGTGAGGGTACCGATTTGAACCAAACAAGACTTATAAGCGATGGATGTAATGAAGGTTTCTCCCAACGGAGTTTCCACGAGATAAGTCAAAGTCTAATTTCTCGAGTCAAATTTAATCGATGGCGCAAGTAGGAGAAATAAAAGAATGGGTAGAGCCGGTATCAAATAAAGTATAGACTTCATTAGAGTTTATGATAAGCTTACCCGTGATGACCTCATTCGGGTTCCTTGCTCTCTGGGAGGTCACAACAAACGCTCTCCCTTTACCTTCTCTGGTTTTGACTTTTACGGAATGACGCTTTGGTGCCTCCATCCTAGTTGAATTTGTCTTGGTGGCGACAAAAATCGAGCTAAGTGACCTTCTCTTCCACAATTATAACATGCTTTGGATGACATGGCGCGATTTGGTGATGTGTCCCCTCCTCTCGCATTTGAAGCATATGATAGGTGGTCTTTCTCCTTCCTTAACAACGGGTCTTTGGTCTTGGCGTCTTTCCATCATTGTTGAATCTCCTTTTCTTGAAATGTCCATTCTTATTGTTTGGTACGATTACCACCGAAGTGGTTACCATTATCGGCACATTGATTCCTCTCACGCTTGTTGTCACCGCTTCGATGATTACTCTCATTTGGTATTATAATTTTGTCATTTCTTGCTCTCTTTTAGTTGCGTTGACTCGTTATCGCGCTCCACTAATTGAGCCCTATTTACAACATCTGAATACAAACCACGGTTTATGAGAAATAAGATGTTGGCGTATCTCGACTTCAAACCTCTTAAAAACATTCGCGCCATTCTCTCTTCATTATCCACCAAGTGGGATATAAGCCGTGATAACTCGCAAATTTTGCCTCGTATTGCGACACGGTCGTATTGTTTTGTTCGACTTGATAAACTCCACCTCTCTTCGTGTGGCGAATACTTTCGGGGAAAGTATTTGTCGTTGAAGCGAGTTCTTGGAACTTCTCCCAAGATATCTTGATCTGGCGAGGTTGAGTACGTTTTACCGATTCCCACCGATGTCTGCCTCTCCGTATGACATAAAAGGCGTGAAGGGAACCTTTTGCTCCTCGGAGCATCTCAAGACATCAAATATCTTGGTGATCTGCTTTATCCGTGCTTAGCCTTAAGTGGTTTTGGCTCTCCCTTAAACTCGGTGGTCGGCTCCTTGAATTGTTTAGCGGTGACCGCGAGAGTTTCCGTGTTTCCACCTACGTTTTGGGCCGAGGAGTCGCTCTCTTTCTTTGTTGCATAAATTGCATAAAGCCTCTGAACATTTGATCATTCATCATTTGGTCGGTGTTGTTGTTTGCATGAGGATTATCGCCTTCACGATGCACATTATCACGATTATTGATATGTGGTGAATCAGCGATCGCTTGTGCTCCATTCTTTATTCTCAACATTCTCGGATGTCATTTTCAGAATCTTGCCACAAAACAAAAGGTTAATTGACATTTAACATATTATCTTTATATTATCGATGACCAATAAAATAGCAAATAAACTTAGGTAGGTCATACTAAGCGAAGGTATTCCCCGTCTCTCCCCTCTAGTTACTATTCTCACATCTTAGCGAGGATCATATATCCCTAGCTTTGATCTGTTGTGGCGCCCCCCAAAATTAGGTATACATCACCCATCTTGGGTGCGCCAATACATGGTACGTAAATTTAAATACAACTTATTAATATGTTATGTCGTATGCAATCGAAAACATAAAGCGTGAGTTTAAATACAAATATTATCTCTAGATATTATACAAACTCAAAAAAAGTCCTCATTACAATTTATTATCACACTATTTCACAGAATAGTGAGGACTACTAATCTATATCTACGGACCATCACTCGTTTCCCAGGCTCGTCCCGGCTATATTCTCATTTCACAGAAGAGAACGGTGAAAGAAAGGGTGAGCTCAACTAGCCCAAGAAGAAATATTATGACTAAGATAATGCAGAATAAATTATCAATAGTCTTCAACAATGTTAAAGCGATAAAATATAATAGACAACATCAAGTTTAAGCTGCGGTGGAACAAGCAATCCATTAAAAGTCAAGTAGAAAATAAAATCTACTATCTTTTATGATTTTAAAAGGTTTTCATCACTTTTTATATTTGAGACTCGACTTTAATAAATAATCCACATCATCGAATCACCACACACCACTACTGACGAGGATATTCTTTAGTATCACGACCACAATTATTCATGCACTACGGGCGAGAATATTTGTGTATTCATTAATGGTCATGATCATGCCAACAAGCATCCATCAATGCACTACTGACCCAATGAGGATTTTTTATCACATCATTTGTAACATTACGATCATGATTACACCGAATAATCCTCAGGTCATAATCATACCAAGTCCATCCATGCTTCTGGGCCACAGATGACTTTAAAAAAAAAAAATATATATAAACATGAGGATGATGACAATGATATAAGAATTCAATAAAACAAGTTCAAGAATTATTTTATCGAGGAATTATTAACGTCAAATTGTCAACATGATCTTTGCTTTGTGAGAGTAAAATTCAAGAATGATCGGAAGAATATTTCCGTGAAAAGATCTTTGGATGAAAGCGCAAATATCGAGGATATTCTACTAATTTCATGGAGTATAGAAGTCAAAAGTTTTAACCAATTTGGGTATAATAAAGAATGGAATAACAAAAGAAATCACCGTGCATGCGGTGCCCAGATAGGCGAGTTATTCAACGAGAATAATAATAACGGAACGGTCGGTGAAATTCACAAGCGGGATGTTCCAGACGAGAATAATAAAGATGGAACCGATCCGGTGTAAAACACATGATAGGATATTCAACAGAATGATAAAGACGGAACCCGGTCGGTGTAAAACCACACGCAGCGAGGATGTTCCAGCAGAATAATAAAAGCGGAACCGGTCGGGGTAAAAAACCACAGACAGGATGTTCCAATGAATAATAGAAGAATGTCACCAAGTATATAGGTAAAATCATAGATACTGAGTTATTCAATGAGAATAAATAAGCAGATGGAATACATAAGGATTTCACCAAGTATAGGGTATACCGCGTATCTGAAGTTATGTATAGGGTATGCTACTTTTACGAGTTATTCCAACGGAATAATAGTGAATGGAATAACGAAGTTCTCTTAAAGAAGAAAGAATAACACCCCTTACCGTAAAAAGAACCGGAATATAGAAGTAGTGAAGTAGCGAGAATACTCTTCTTCTTTCTATAACTTTCTCTCTATACTTCTCTCTATAATTCTCTCTACAGAGTTTCAAATGAATTAAGTAAGAAAATAATGAAGGAATGAGCTTCAATTTATAGGAAAATGGAATGCATAAGTAATTAATCCATGAACGGTCCAGATTGATTTACTTTAATCGACGGTCCATAATTAAAAGCAAAATCTTTTAAATAAAATATAATATATTCTATTTATATAAAAACATTTTACTATGCAAACACTACTACACGAAAACACTATGCATAATAAAATATAATATATTTTATTTATAAAATAACTTTAATAAAAGATTACATTTTATATAAAAAGATGTTTACATTTTATTACGTTAATAATCTGAATAAAATAAAACGTCATTATCGCTATAATAATTCATATTATTAATCGATAATGATAATGGAATCAAACTAAGTGACTTCTCACATAAGATTGATAATCAATACCGTGATCTTTCTTATGCAACCACACGTACATCGCATTTCTTTTACTACAAGGTAGTTCAACAAGATCAACCAGTAAAACTTCGCGTTATTTCAATAAAATATTTTTGTCTTTTCTCAATCAAATAATAATTACATTGTGGGTCCACCAATGATTGAGTAGTTATCTGAATATTCCCTGCTAAACCGAATATTCCCGACCAATCGAATATAATATAACCACTTGTATACTTTGCAAAATTTATAAATATTACCCATAACTATAACATTATATCAAATTATTCCATAATATTCAAAAATAATATTTATAGAAAATTCATCTTTATTTATAAAAACTGGGGTCTTACAACTAATCTTTGAAAAATCGTGTTGTTTTCATATCACCAAAATCATGACTTCAATAAACATATAAACACCTTAAGATTGTTAGAACCATAGCTCCGTAGAGTTAAAATTGTTGTAGAAGACATGACACGGGTGATTCATATCCTTAAGGTCTTTACCACCCCCACCATGATTGGTTTGCTGAGGGTTGTAGTCTTGCATACCTACAGGATATATGTCAAGCTTTTGGTTTAATTGGTTTGTATGTACTAGTTATTTGTTTGTAGTAAATTGGAGAAGATAAAAGAGAGAGGTGCAAAATCTTATATGTAAACTTATATCTCATATGCATGTCTCATCTTATGTATATATATTAACATACACATATATACATATATGGTCTGGATCTTAAGTTTATCCCTTATCTAACATACCTTGCATATCCCTTTTTAACGACGGATCGGGCGACGATTCGATTAAAATCCATTATAGGTTCTGGTTTGTCATTTATATGTTGTCTCGTCACTAAAAGTTAAGACGACGGTTACTATATATACATCGACGGCCAAGATAAATCGTCAGCCTCATCCATCGCTAAAATGGGGTATGCAAGATATGTTAGATAAAGTGATAAAACTTTTTAAGATCCCGATATATATATATATATACATATTTGTAAGTTACATAATATATTATTTAATTCTATATTTAATCATACTTATTAATACTAAATATGTAAGTTAAATACTAGTATTAATTTAGTAATTAATTAAAATTTAAATAGATCTCAATATTTTTTTTATTCCAAAATAAAATAAACTTCTATTAAATAGAACTAAGGAAAATAGTTTTTATCAAATAATTTTGCACCTTATTAAATATCTTACTATAGGCACAAATCAAATTAAATTCTCTCTTATTCTCCAAGTAGAGAACATTAAATTATACCTTTTATACTTATTTAAATTATACCCACAAATAAATTTTATCAAATTCAAATATAATATATTAGTCACAAAAATATAAAATAAGACGCAATTTATAACATAACATAGTTAAGTTCAACCAACCAGACAACATGCTGTAATTTTCTTGACATGCACAGCATATATGTGCAGGAGACGGAGATACACATAATACACCCTCCCTTAGACGATTTAAATTGGGGTTGAAGAGTATGGCCGTATCTTGACATCGGTTTTGGAAGAAAGTTGAGCACGCTTCTTCTATCATGATGGATGACCTTTTGGCTTGTTGTCAGTTATAGGCTAAGCACTGCTTTCAAACCAATAGACTGAAATTCAAATAGGTTCAATGAAGTTTGACAGTTCCATTTTACCTAATTAATAATTAATCATGAAAATGTAATATGAAAATAATAAATTAATGTGTTGTGGATGTTTGCCAAAATGGGTTATTTAAAATATTATATATATATATATATATATATATTTGATAATGTAGATTTCTTAATCGTAATCAGACTAATTAATTCGGTCTTTTTTTCATTCGAACTACGCGCTTGCGTCTCCATGATCTCATGAACTATTTCTGACCTTAATAAATTATTGCTGATGTGAATCAAATCTAAGATGTTGGGTATTATTATAAAAGGTAAATTATTCCGATATACTCTCTTCATCTTCAAAATAATTAATGACTAAATGTATTTCTTTTTATTTTTAAAAAGATAAAATAAAATAATGATAATTTATAGTTTGGTCAGAAGTAGTAGTGGACAGTGGAGTGGAGTATTCTTTTTATTTTCTTTAAGTCGAAGGTGTGAATGTAAAAGTTGGTTGGTCCTAATTACTTAACTCCTAATGTACAGTTTTAGAAACGATAGATGGAGTATTTATTCCATGTCTATCTGTCTGTCTGTCGTCCCGCGGTTGTTTTTTGAACCGACCGAGTGTGGCTGCAGACTTTCTAATTATTACTCCACATTCAAAAAACCTTTTTTCTCGGGCCAAGCGAAGCCACAAAATCCAGGTGGTGCCCTCATTTTAACGCCAGCATGACGTGAAAACAAAGCAAAGGAGATAGGGCCGCCCAGGGGCAGGTTGGACGTATGCTAATACTAATATATATTATTTTTTATATTATTTTTAGTAATACTAATATATATTATTTTTTTTGTTTTTAAATAAATGTCGTTTAAAATTTTTATATATAAATTAAGAAAGTCATTTAATATTATCATTTAATAATTAAAATATGTGTAAAATTTCATCACGATTCCTTTATGAGAAGTTGAAAACTACTAATACTAAGGGTGAGAATTTCTTGGGACAATGATATATAGAAGGCAGGGAAAATATAAGAAAGTAAATAATTTATTCTCCTAAAAAGTTATAAATGACAAATAAATTGGAACAATTTTTTTCTTTTAAAACGTCACTTATTTAGAAATGAAGAAAATAATATTACTATATTAATTAATTGATCAATTTATTATTAAATTAATTCGGATTCGAATTGAACAGGACAACCATGATTCATAACAATTTCCCAAAACACTTTTTATTTTAAATTTTTATATATATAACGACACTCTATATTTTAAATTTTTTAATCCATTCCAACATTAGCAATTCATTTATATGTTCATACATAAAATAAAATGAATGCTTTAATATTTGATGTGACGCCCTCAAAATTAGGTATACATCACCCATCTTGGGTCGCCACTTACATACATGTGTAATTTAAATACAACTTATTAATATAACTGTCCGTGTACAATACGACATAAACCGTGAGTTTAAATACAAATATCGTCTACTAGATATTATACAAACTCAAACAAAAAGTCCTCATTCTAATTATTATCACACTATTTCACGTAATAGTGAGGACTACTAATGCTATCTTCGTGACCATCACTGTTTCCCCGACTGCCCCAAATTTATATTCTCATTTCAGAGAAGAAACGAAGAAAAGAAAAGGTGAGCTCAACTAGCCCAAAGAAGAAATATTATGACTAAGATAATGCGAATAAATTATCAATAGTCTTCAACAATGTTAAACCGATAAAATACAATGTATAAACCGGTTTAACTGCGGTAATGAATACGCAATCCATTAAAAGAGTCAAGAGAAAATAAAGTCTACTATCTTTTAGGTTTTAAAAGGTTTTCATCACTTATATGCGTGAGATTGACTTTAATAAATATTCCACATCATCGAATCACCCGCAGACTACTACGGCCAAGGATATTCTTTAAGTATCACGACCACAATTATTCATGCACTATGGGCAAGAATAATTTTGTGTATTCATTAATGGTCATGATCATGCCAACAATCATCCATCAATGCACTACTACCAATCGAGGATTTTTTACCACATCATTTGTAATATTACGGCCATGATTACAACCGGTCAGTGCTCGGGTCATAATCATACCAAGTCCATCTATGCACTACAAGGTGCCGAGATGACTTTAAAAAATATAAACATGAGGATGATGACAATGATATAAGAATTCAATAAAACAAGTTCAAGAATTATTTTATCCAGAATTATTAACGCCCAAATTATCAACATGATATTGCTTTGTGTAGAGTAAAATTCAAGAATGATCGGAAGAATATTTTCATGAAAGACATGGATGAAACGCAAATATCAAGGATATTTCACTAATTTCATGGAGTATAGAAGTCAAAGTTTTAACCAATTGGATATAATAAAGAATGGAATAACAAAAGAAATCACCACGCATGCGATAAACCGCATGCATGTGTTATTCAATGTAATAATAAAGAACGGAACCAGTCGGGTGAAATTACACCGAGCGGATGTTCCAAATGTAATAATAAAGATGGAACGATCCGGTGTAAAAACACACGAAGATAGGATATTCCAAATGTAAGAATAATAAAGATTTTAACTGTGTCCATGTAAAACACATGCAGGATGTTCCAATGTATAATAATAAAGAGCGGAAACCAGTCCGGTAAAAAACACATACGCATGTGATGTTCCAATGTAATAATAAAGAGCGGAACCAGGTGGGTGTAAAACACACGCATGTGATGTTCCAACAGAATAATAATAAAGATTTTAACCAGTCCCAGATGTAAAAACACATGCATAGGATGTCCAAATGTAATAATAGAAGAATGTCACCAAGTATAGGGTAAACCACTTATACAAAAGTTATTCCAATGTAATAATAAGCAATGGAATAACAACAGTTCTCTTCATGAATAAGAAAGAATAACACCCTTTATTTGGTAGGAGATTGAATATCGCAGCAGAAACAGAAGAACAAAATACTCTTCTTCTTCTCTCTTATTCTCTATACTTTCTCTCTATAGCTTGAATGAATTCGTGAAAATAATGAAGCCCCAGGCCTCTATTTATAGAAGATTTCTAGCTTAAAGACCTTAGTGTCGACTAAAAGGAAAAGTGGTTTGACCGTAATGTGAAACGACAAGTGGTCTCGAATGTGAATGTGACAAATGGTTCGACGTCTGGTAAAGGTAATTACTATTAACGAAGGTAAATACTATCACGAAGGTAAATACTATTCACAAGGATAATTACTATCGACGAAGGTAAATACTATTCACAAGGGTAATTACTATCGACGAAGGTAATTACTATCGACGAAGGTAAATATTTATTCACGAAGGTAATTACTATTCACAAAGGTAAATATCGAATTGAAGGTAATTACTTATCGACGAAGAGACTCTTAGATGATTTATATAAGCCCCCCATAAAATAATCAAACTTACCACAAATCATTTTTTTTTTCATCAACACATATTTAATCTTTCAACAATTATTAATCATTTATAACTTGTCGTCTCAATTATTGATTTAATACTATAACATATTATACAGATGATCTTTGTGACAATAATTGAATCAATAATATAAGAGATATGATGCAACAATTCATCGAAGTAATAATCGAAAGCATACCGAAGTGACTTCTCACGTAAAGATCAATAATCAATACCGTGTGCTACTACGCAACTCACGCCAGACATCGTACTTTTACCACGGGTAGTTCAACAGGTTTTAGCGGTAACACCTCCAAGTTATTTTTATAAAATATTTTTGTGGTTTTCTCAATCCGACAATAATTCTGTTGTGGGGTCCACCAATGATTGAGCCATTGTACGAATATTCCCTAACAAAAAGAATATTCCCCGACCAAACGAATATTTTATAACAACTTGCATACTTTGCAAAATTTATAAATATTACCCACAACTATAACATTATATCAAATTTATTCCATAATATTCAAAAATAATATTTATAGAAAAATTCATCTTTATTTATAAAAGCTCGGGTCTTACAACCTCCCTTTCTTATGAAATTTCATTCTGAAATTAGTGTACGCACTGGTATGTCAAGAGGTAAGGATACCTTGATTTTATTTCGATTCTAACTCCCAAGTCATTTCCTCAAAATCGTGGTTCCTCCACAAAACTTTCGACTTGAGGTATAACCCTGGAGCGTAGAATATGTTCCTTCTTATCCAAAATTTGAACAGTGAAACTCTTCATACGTCAAATCTTCCGCTATTTCGTCCGGTTCTAACTCAATAATATGGTTCGGTCTTTCACATATTTACGTAACATAGATATGTGAAAAACGTTATGAACACGAGACATATTTGGCGGTAAAAGCGAAGTCTATAGCCACGATTCCTACTCGATCGAGGATTAAAATGGACCAGATGAATCGAGGATTAAGTTTTCTCTCTTTCCAAATCTTGTAACTCCTTTCCATGGAGCAACTCTTAACAACACACGATCTCCTATATCAATTCCACGCCCTTTCGATGAAGATCAAGATAACTCTTTTTGTCGATTTTGTGAGGTTTTTTATCGTTGTCGGATCGTTTGAATCTTTTCCGTAGTCATACGTATCAACTCTCGGTCCCAACAACGTTGCTTCACCCACCTCATCCCAAAGATACCGAGAACGACACTTTCTTCCATACAACGCTTGAATGGAGCCATGCCAATACTTGCTTTGATAATCGTTGTTGTAGGAAAACTCCACCAATGGTAAGAACTTGTCCCAACTCCCTTGAAATCAAGGACACGTAGTCTTAATAGATCTTCAAGAGTTTGAATAGTCCTCTCCGATCGTCCGTCCGTCCGAGGATGATATCTTGAGCTAAATCGTAAGTCTGCGCCCAAAGCTTTTTGCAACTAACCCAAAATCGTGAAGTGAATCTTGGATCTCGATCGAAACTATGGATACTTAAGATACCATGCGGTCTTTACAATCTCATTTATGTACATACGAGCAAGACGTTCAAGTGTATAAGTTTCTCAGATAGGTAAGAAATGAGCAGACTTGGTCAATCTATCAACAATGACCCAAATCGCATCAATGCCTTGAGAAACCTTAGGAAGATTTGCAGAATTTAAATCCATGGTAATGTGCTCCCACTTCCATTCCGGAATTTCAAGTGGTTGCAATGGACCTTTTGGTACTTGATGCTCCGCTTTAACTCGTTGACAAGTTAGACACCTTGAGATAAACAGTCGCTATCTCTCTCTTCATATTGCTTCCACCAAAATGTATTACGAATATCACGATACATTTTGGTACTCCTGAGATGGATTGCAAATGGTGTGTTGTGCGCTCCATCATGATATTATACTTTAAATTAGTCGTTAGGAACACAAATTCGGAGTTGACTCAAGTATTCCTTCTTCATCGATTCTTGCTTCCCAGATAAGACCTTCTTGCACTTTCTTCCTCATACGCATCGACCTGTGTCCGTAGCTTGAGCGACTTTAACTTTATCGATTAAAGTCTGGTTCTACTCGTATACTGCATTATCATCACATGCGTCCCTTGAGTCTTTAACTCTATCTCCATCCTTTGCAAGTCACACAAAATGGGCCTTTGCGTTGACAATATCGCACTCGTACTTGCATATGATCTTCTACTCAATGCGTCAACTACCACGTTCGCTTTTCCAGGATGGTATTGGATGGTATGATCATAATCTTTCAACAGTTCAAGCCAACGTCGTTGTCGCATGTTGAGTTCCTTTTGAGTGAAGAAATATTTGAGGCTTTTATGATCCCAGAAGATCTCCACTTTCTCCCCATACAAGTAATGCCTCCAAATTTTAAGTGCAAAGACAACAACCGCTAACTCTAGATCATGAGTAGGATAATTCCTCTCATATTCTTTGAGTTGTCGCGAGGCATAAGCTATAACTTTTCCATGTTGCATAAGAACACATCCCAACCCTTTGCTCAAGCATCACCGTAGATGACAAATCCCTCCGAGCAGGATGGTATCACGTAACAGTCTTTGAAATAAGTCTCTCTCGAGTTCTTGAAAACTCTTCTCACATTCTTCGCTCCAACCGAACTTTGTATCTTTCCGAGTCAATTTGAGTCGATGGAGTAGCGATTCGAGAAAATCCTTCCACGAATCTCCGATAATAACCAAATTAAACCGAGAAAGCTACGACTTCTATCATCGATTTAGGTTGTTCCCACTTTGAATAGCTTCAATCTTTGCTGGGTCAACAGATATTCCATGACTTGATACCACGTGCCCAAGGAATGCTACTTCTTGCCGTAACTCGTGATTTCTTCAACTTGGCATAAAGCTTATATTCACGAAGCTTTTGGAGTGTCACCTCAAGTGTTGCTTTCATGATCTTCACGGCTTTTGGAATAAATAAGGATGTCATCAATAAAGACGACCACAAAGTGATCTAAATATTTCTTGAATACTCGGTTCATCATATCCATGAAGGCAGCAGGAGCATTAGTCAATCCAAAGGACATGACTAGGAATTCATAATGCCGATACCGAGTTCTGAAAGCCGTCTTTGGAATGTCAGCGGTTCTAATCTTCAATTGGTGATATCCGGAACGAAGATCAATCTTTGAAAAAGAATTTGGCTCCTTGCAATCGGGTCAAACAAACAGTCATCAATACGTGGCAATGGATACCTATTTTTGATGGTGACATGATTCAACTCCCCGATAATCAATACAAAGTCGATACTCCCATCTTTCTTCTTCACGAATGTAAGCAGGAGCACCCCAAGGAGAAGTACTAGACGACGAATAAAGCCAATGTCTAACAATTCCTGCAAGTTGGGTCTTTAACTCTCGAAGTTCAATAGAGCCATTCGACATGGGGCTTTGAAATAGGTTTTTCAGACCGGGTTCAAGGTCGATACAAAATTCAATTTCACGCCCGGGGGTAGGCCAGAAGTTCTTCTTCGGGAATACGTCAGAAATTTATTAACAATAGGAATATCGATTAAAACCGATTTATTTTTATTTAAATCATGATGACATGAGCTAAGAAAGCTTGACATCCGCTTTTTCAATAAACGAATAGCTTTATGGCTTGAGATGACCGTGATTGATTTTAATGGTTTCGTCGTTTGAATTCGCATAATAGGTTGATTAGGAATATGAAAGCTAACAACCTTATTTAAAACAATCAATTTTGCATGATAAGTAGTTAACCAATCAATCCCTAGAATCACGCCAAATGCAAGTATTTTTAATGAAATAAGATCGACGGTGTAATGTGAAGTACCGATTTGAACCAAACAAGACTTATAAACGATTGGATGTAATGAAGGTTTCTCCCAACGGAGTTTCCACAGATAAGTTAAAGTCTAATTTCTCCTGAGTCAAATTTAATCGATGAGCGCAAGTAGAGAAATAAAAGAATGGGTAGAACCGGTATCAAATAAAGTATAGACTTCATTTAGAGTTTATGATAAGCTTACCCGTGATGACCTCATTCGATTCCTTGCTTTTGGGAGGTCACAACAAACGCCTCCTCAGACTTCGGCTTTGAATTTTCCGGGACGGCCTTTGGTGCCTCCATCCTAGTCGAATTTGTCTTGATGAAACGACAAAATCGAGCTAAGTTGACCTTCTCTTCCACAATTATAACATGCTTTGATGGCATGGCGCAGATTTGATCGATGTGTCCTCTCCTCGCATTTAAAGCATATGATAGGTGGTCTTTCTCCTTTCTTAACAATGGGTGCCAGTCTTTGACGTCTTTCCACCATTGTTGAATCTCGTTTCTTGAAATGTCCATTCTTATTGTTTTGTACGATTACCGATCAAGTGGTTGGTTACTATATCCGCCCGTTGATTCCCTCCACGCTTGTTGTCACCGCTCGATGACTACTCTCACTGGTATTATAATTTTGCTTCGCCGCTTCTTTTTTTTAGTTGTGTAGACTCATTATCGCTGCTCCACTAATCGAGCCCTATTTACAACATCTCGAATACAAACACAATTTATGAGAAATAAGATGTTGACGATTCCCGCTTCAAACTTCTTAAAACATTCGTGCCATTCTTTTTCTTCATTAACCACCAAGTGGACATAAACCGTGATAACTCCGCAAATTTTGCCTCGTATTGCAATTGTGGCGCCCCAAAATTAGGTATACGTCACCCATCTTGGGTCGCCACTTACATGGTACATAAATTCAAATACAACTTACTAATATAATCTGTGTGTACAATACGACAAAATCGTGAGTTTGAATACAAATATTGTCTAGATATTATACAAACTCAAAAGGAGTCCTCATTACAACTATTATCACACTATTTCACGAATAGTGAGGACTACTAATGCTATCCTCTCGACCATTACTCGCTCCCGACTAAGTCTCAAATATGTTCTCATTTCACAAGAATAACGGTTGAAAGAAAGGTGAGCTCAACTAGCCCAAGAAGAAATATTATGACTAAGATAATGCGTAATAAATTATCATTAGCCTTCAACAATGTTAAACCGATAAAATACAATAGACAACCCGCTTTAATCGCAGCAATGAATAAGCAATCCATTAAAAGAGTCAAGTAGAGAATAAAGTCTACTATCTTTTAGGTTTTAAAAGGTTTTCATCAATTTTATACCGAGACTCAATTTTAATAAATAAACCACCACATCTAATCATCCTTGCACTACTACAAGGATTTTCATCAAATTATCAATGGTCATGACTATACCGAATCACCCCGGTCATAATCATACCAAAAACTATCCATCAATCGCATTATGCCAATCGAGGACTTTTGTCACATCATTTATATCAAGTCATGATTATACCGAATGATCCTCGGTCATAATCATACTAAGTTCATCTATGCATCGTAAGCCAAAGATAACATAATATAACATGAGGATGATGATAATGACATAATAATTCAATAAAACAAGTTCAAGAATTATTTAATCCATGAATTATTAACGCCCAAATTGTCAACATGATAATCTTTGTTTCGTAGAGTAAAATTCAATAATGATCGAAGAATATTTCCATGAAAAGATATGGATGAAACGCAAATATCAAGGATATTCTACTAATTTCATGGAGTATAGAAGTCATAGTTTTAACCAACTGGGTATAATAAAGAATGGAATAACAAAAGAAATCACCATGCATGCGATTGTGACAGCATAAAGTTATTCCAACAGTAATAATAATAACGGAACTGTCGGTGAAATTCACAATCAAATGTGATGTTCCAATGTAATAATAAAGATGGAACTGGATCCGATGGGTAAAACACACATGATAGGATATTCAGCGAGAATGATAAAGAGCGGAACCAGTCCTGTAAAACACACGCATGTGATGTTCCAATGTATAATAAAAAGCGGAACCTGTGTCGGTGTAAAACACACGCATGAGGATGTTCCAATGTAATAATAGAAGAATGTCACCAAGTATAGGTAAACAGCAGATACAAAAGTTATTCCAATGTAATAATAAGCAATGGAATAACATAAGAATTTCACCAAGTATAGGTATGCCACAGATACAAAGTTATGTATAGGTATGCCACTTTTACAAAAGTTATTCCAAATGTAATGATAATGAATGAAATAATGTAAGTTCTCTTCAAGAAGAAAGAATAACACCCCTTACCGTAAAGAACTGAATATGAAGTAGTGAAGTAAAGAGTAATACTCTTCTTCTTTCTATAATTTTCTCTATAGCTTCTCTCTATATTTCTCTCTAGAGTTTCAATGAATTCGTAAGAAAATAATGAAGGAATGAGCTTCTATTTATAGGAAAATGGAATGCATAAGAATTAATCCATTTAAGCGGTCAGATTGATTTATTTTAACTGACGGTCCATATTTAAAGAAAAATCTTTTAAATAAAATATAATATATTCTATTTATATAAAAATATTTTACTATGCAAATACTATGCAATACTATGCAAAATCACTATGCAAAAATACTATGCAACACTATGCATAATAAAATATAATATATTCTATTTATGTAATAACTTTAATAAAGTATTCTATTTTATATAAAAGATGTTTCGCTTTTATTACGTTAATAATACGAATAAAACAAAACGTCATTATCGCTATAATAATTCATATTATTAATCGACAATAATGGAATCAAACCTGAGTGACTTCTCACATAAGCATCAATAATCAATACCGTGTGCTACTTACGCAACCACACGACGTATCTTGTACTTTTTTACTACCGAGTAGTTCAACAAGAACTACCAGTAAAACTTCCGCCGTTATTTCAATAAAATATTTTTGTCGCTTTCTCAATCCGGCAATAATTACATTATGGGGTCCACCAATGATTAAAATGTTTGCATTTAATATTCCCCGCTAAACCGAATATTCCCCACCAATCGAATATAATATAACCACTTGATACTTTGCAAAATTTATAAATACTACCCACAACTATAATATTATCTTAAATTCACACCATAATATTAAAAAATTATTTCAACAAAATTTAAATCTTTATTGATAAAATCTGGGGTCTCACAATCTCCCTCCTTATGGAATTTCGCCTCGAAATTAGGGTACGACGCACTGATATGATAAAGAGGTGAGGATACCTTGAATACCTTTATCGTTAAAAATATTAAATTCATCTTCTAATCCCGCCAAAGATATTCATTAACAATTCATCTTTTACGGCACTAAAGCCAAAGATATACAAATCAGAAACCAATAATAATCTAAGACTCGACTTAATAGATATCACAACCATGAATTATCCATGCACTATCATTGGCTAAGGATATTCGTGTTTTTCAATTACTGATGCGTGATTATACCAATAATCCGTGGGTCATAATCATACCAAGTCTATCAATGCACTCACGACCACTAAAGATGACTTTTACCACATCAATGAATTAATATTTCATTCATTGAGACTCAAATTACTTCAATAATTAATCCATATCATCGAATCATCCCCGCACTACGTGCCAAGGATATTCATTAGTATCACGACCACAAATTATCCATGCACTACTACTAAAAAGATAATCGTGTATTCATTAGTATTAACGACCACAAATTATCCATGACACCACTACTAAAGATAATTGTGTTTTTAATTACTGGTTATGATTATACCCAAGAATGATCCCCGGTCATAATCATACCAAGTCCATCTATGCACGTAAGCCATGAGATGACTTTGAACACATCCATGAATTAATATTTCATTCACGAGACTCAACTTCAATAATTAATCCACATCGTCGAATCATCCCCGCACTACAAAGCTAAGGATATTCATTAAGTATTCACGACCACAAATTATCCATGCACTACTACCAAAGATAATCGTGTATTCATTAGTATCACGACCACAAATTATCCATGCACTACTACTAAAGATAATTGTGTTTTCAATTCTGATTATGATTATACCGAATGATCCTCGGTCATAATCATACCAAGTCCATCTATCGTAGTTCGCACGGATGACTTTGAACACATCCATGAATTAATATTTCATCACGAGACTCACTCAATAATTAATCCACATCGTCGAATCATCCCCGCACCACAAATGCTAAGGATATTCATTAGTATCACGACCACAAATTATCCATGCACTACTACCAAAGATAAGTATTCATTAGTATTCACGACCACAAATTATCCATGCACTACTACTAAAGATAATTGTGTTTTCAACGGTTATGATTATACCGAATGATCCTCGGTCATAATCATACCAAGTCCATCTATGCACGTAAGCCACGGATGACTTTGAACACATCCATGAATTAATATTTCATTCTTCGAGACTCATTTCAATAATTAATCCACATCGTCGAATCATCCCCGCACTACAAAGCCAAGGATATTCATTAGTATCACGACCAATAAATTATCCATGCACTACGGCCAAAGATAATTGTGTTTTCAATTACTGATTATGATTATACCGAACAATCCCTCGGTCATAATCATACCAAGTCCATCTATGCTCTACAAAGCCACGAGATGACTTTTAAAAAAAATATAAACACGAGGATAATGATATAAAGAATCAATCAAATAAGATAAAGGATAAATATTAAACATTTATAATATAATTTATCCAGGATTCAAGAATATCCCCATGTTATCAATCATTTAATAATCTAATAATCTAATATCATTAATATTATACCAATATTTTAATCACTTCTTAAATTTATAAACAATTTATCTCAATTGTTTACGCTTTACCATATAATGCATTTAATCATTCAAAAATGCCATACTCTATAAGATATCATTACCAATTATCAAATCCCTCAAAAAAAAAAATATGCATATACTCTATATAGGATTCTTTAGCCATAAAATCCTATTTTCAACTTTGTTATTTCACATAACATATTTAACTCATATGTTCAGAATTAAACTATTTTCATGAAAAATACCAAATCAGTCCCAAAATATTTCTTTTTCTGGGATTTAGCATAATATAGTCCCATAATGAAAATATATTTTTCGGAATTTTTAAAATTCATTTACTATTTTTCAAAAATCAATTTCTAATTAATTCCTTAAGAAATTAGCTACCTCAAGTTTAACTCCAAAATTCCCAAATCTTGGCAGGACCTTACACATGTTAACATGAGCTTCTAGTTTAAATTTCATGGTCATCTGAGTTATAGAACTCCGGTTATAGCGTTTTTAAATCGGAAAAACCTAAATATTGAAATAGTCATAACTTGCTCATTTTAAGTCGAATGAGCTCATTTTTGGACAGGAGGTACTTTATACCATATACTTTCATGTCCCAAAAGGCCAGAATTTTTCTCATAATTTAAGTGGCCGAAACAGCCCTCTAAAATCATGGCAGAAGCTTTTTCGGTTTTTGCAGCTTTGCACTCCTTTGCTAAAATCAGTCCACACAAAAATCTACAACACCTTTTCCAGTAATTCCACTTGGATTAGTTAGGTAACTCATAGATCTAACTCTAGGACTTGACCACATTCAAAAATTCAAAATATAATAGGAGATATGGTCAATTGAATTTCATGTTACGTTTTTTCACTAAAATCGATTTTCAACTCTTTGTGATTTCTAAGAAACTTTCATGTTTTCACATACTAACCAACATAACTCATCATAAAACTTACTAATACTTCATATACCCATGATTTTCATTAGTCCAATGCTTTTATTATGACTTTCATCATAATCCTCGTAAATGCATCCTTTTAGTTGAAGAAATATTTGAGGTTTAAGAAATGGGTTTTTATCTTTCGGGTCAATACAAAATTCGATTTCACGCTCTAGGGTAGGCTAGAAGTCTTCAAGAATACGCCAAGAAATTTATTAATGATAGAAATATCATTCAAAATATTACTCTTATCCAAGACTTGGATAGTACGTCACATTAATACCAATCGTGACTTCTATCCCTTAACCTAGATAACATCTCACAATGATACCTATAAACTTGCCATCTTCATTCACGATGTCGCCTACTGTAAAGTCCGCTTTGGTGCATTCCACACAAGGAAGTCAACAATGAAAGGATCGGGGCTCTTTACTTATGGCTTGATATAACAAAGTGATTAACTTTAGGGTTTGGTTACTTTGAATTCAGTATAACAAAAGTTGGTTATGAATATAAAAGCTAACAACCTTACGAAAAAGAATGATGAGTAGTTAACCAATTGATTCCTAAAATCACATCAAAGGCAAGTATTTTCAAAAAGATAAGATCGACAGGTAACGTGAAAGTGTTTATTTGAATCAAACAAGATTTAAAAATAGTAAGGTAACGAAGGCTCCTACTAACTAAGTTTCAACTAATAAGTCAAAGTCTAACTTCTCCAGAGTCAAATTTAAACGTTGAACGCAAGCAAGAGAGATAAAAGAATGGGTAGAACCGGTATCTTATAAGGTATAGACTTCGCAAGAATTTATAATTAACTAACCCGTGCTAACTTCGTTCGTTTACTCGCTTTTTGAGAAGTCATGAAAAATGCACTTCCTAAAACCAACGACTTTGTTTTGTCCATATCCACCTTTGGTGCCACTATCCCATTTAGACTTGACTTTGGTGCACAACAAAATCGAGCTAAATGACCTTCTCTTCTTGCAATTTCCACTTCTATTATCTTTGCCATGATTACCATCAAAGTGGTTACCATTCTTAGCATGATAATTTCCCACGATGGTTATCATTGTTCGATAGCCGTTGCCACCATGAGATGATTATTATCGTGTTGTTGGTCGTTACCTTTTGTTTGAAATTTGAATCAACACTCTCATGTGCTTCATTGCTTATCTCAAAGCATTTTTAGATGCCATTCTCAAACACCTTGCCACAAAACAAGGGTTAATTAACATATCACATATTATCCCTATACTCGATCGACCAATTAAATACCAAATAAATTTAGGTAGGTCATATTTAGTGAAGGAATTGCCTCCCTCCTAGTTCTTATCTCACATCTCGGCTGGATCATATCCTAAGCTCGATACCTATTGACTCGGACACCAACTTGTGTCAAGACACCTCACATTAACATTTATCTTGCCACTTAAAGACGGCGTCCCCCCACGATAGTCCCGGCTTCACCATTGCATTCCCCATCAATGTGAAGTCACCGGTGAGAGGCTCGGGGCTCTTCACACTTATGGCTCGATACCAACCGTGACGCCCCCAAAATTAGGTATACGCCACCCATCTTGGGTCGCCACTTACATGGTACATAAATTCAAATACAACTTACTAATATAACTGCTGTGGTATACAATACGACATATAAAGCTGTGAGTTTGAATACAAATATTGTCTACTAGATATTATACAAACTCAAAAGGAGTCCTCATTACAACTATTATCACACTATTTCACGTAATAGTGAGGACTACTAATGCTATCCTCTCGACCATTACTTCGCTCCCCGACTCGTCTCAACCTATGTTCTCATTTCACGAAGAGAAAAAGTGAAAGAAAAGGTGAGCTCAACTAGCCCAAGAAGAAATATTATGACTAAGATAATGCAGTAATAAATTATCATTAGCCTTCAACAAATGTTAAACCGATAAAATACAATAGATAAACCAGTTTAATCGGCATTTGAATAAGCAATCCATTAAAAGAGTCAAGTAGAGAATAAAGTCTACTATCTTTTAGGTTTTAAAAGGTTTTCATCAATTTTTATCATTTGAGACTCAAATTTTAATAATAAACCACCACATCTAATCATCCCCGCACTACTGGCCAAGGATTTTCATCAAATTATCAATGGTCATGACTATACCGAATCACCCCCGGTCATAATCATACCAAAACTATCCATCACCGCATTATGTGCCAATCGAGGACTTTTGTCACATCATTTATATCAAGTCATGATTATACCGAATGATCCCCGGTCATAATCATACTAAGTTCATCTATGCACGTAAGCCAAAGATAACATAATATAACATGAGGATGATGACAATGACATAGTAATTCAATAAAACAAGTTCAAGAATTATTTAATCCATGAATTATTAACGCCCAAATTGTCAACATGATCATCGCTTTTCAGAGAGTAAAATTCAAGAATGATCGGAAGAATATTTCCATGAAAAGATATGGATGAAACGCAAATATCAAGGATATTCTACTAATTTCATGGAGTATAGAAGTCAAAGTTTTAAAACTAACGGGTATAATAAAGAATGGAATAACAAAAGAAATCACCATGCATGCGCAGATTCAGATGTAGACAAAGTTATTCCAACGAGAATAATAATAATAACGGAACCAGTCGTGAAATTCACAATCACATGGGATGTTCCAACGAATAATAAAGATGGAACCAGATCCGGTGTAAAACACATGATAGGATATTCCAATGAATGATAAAGATGCGGAACCAGTCCGGTGTAAAACACATGCATGTGATGTTCCAATGTAATAATAAAAAAGCGGAACCTGTCCGGTGTAAAACACATGCATAGGATGTTCCAAATGTAATAATAGAAGAATGTCACCAAGTATAGGGTAAAGCACAGATACAAAAGTTATTCCAATGTAATAATAAGCAATGGAATAACATAAGGATTTCACCAGTATAGGTATGTCTGCATACAAAAGTTATGTATAGGGTATGCCACTTTTTACAAAAGTTATTCCAATGTAATAATAATGAATGGAATAATGAAGTTCTCTTCAAGAAGAAAGAATAACACCCTCACCGTAAAAAAGAACCTGAATATAGAAGTAGTGAAGTAGAAAGAATACTCTTCTTCTTTCTATAATTTTCTCTATAGCTTCTTCTCTATAATTTTCTCTCAGAGTTTCAATGAATTCGTAAGAAAATAATGAAGGAATGAGCTTCTATTTATAGGAAAATGGAATGCATAAGAATTAATCCATGAATAATCGGTCAGATTGATTTACTTTAATCGACGGTCCATATTTAAAGAAAAATCTTTTAAATAAAATATAATATATTCTATTTATATAAAAACATTTTACTATGCAAACACTATGCAATACTATGCAAACACTATGCAAAACACTATGCAACACTATGCATAATAAAATATAATATATTCTATTTATGAATAACTTTAATAAAGTATTCTATTTTATATAAAAGATGTTTCATTTTATTACGTTAATAATACGAATAAAACAAAACGTCATTATCGCTATAATAATTCATATTATTAATCGACAATAATGGAATCAAACCGAAAGTGACTTCTCACATAAGCATCAATAATCAATACCGTAAGCTACTATGCAACCACCACACGACATCGCACTTTTTTACTTTTACTAATGAAGTAGTTCAACAAAGAACCACGGTAAAACTTCCGCCGTTATTTCAATAAAATATTTTTGTCGTTTTCTCAATCCGATAATAATTTTGCTAGGGTCCACCAATGATTAAGTCGTTGTCAGATTTAATATTCCTCGCTAAACCGAATATTCCCCACCAATCGAATATAATATAACCACTTGCATACTTTTGTAAAATTTATAAATACTACCCACAACTATAATATTATCTTAAATTCACACCATAATATTAAAAATTATTTCAACAAAATTTAAATCTTTATTGATAAAATCTGGGGTCTCACAATGACACTGGCCATATTGTTTTGTTCCAACTTGATAAATTCCACCTCCTTCATGTGGCGAATACTTTCCTGGGAAAGTATTTGTCGTTGAACGACTCCTCGAACTTCTCCCAAGATATCTTCAAGACAAGAAGTTGAGTACGTTTTACCGAATTCCCACCAAAATCCGCCTCTTCAAGCAACATAAAGGCGTGAAAGGGAACCTTTTGCTCCTCGGAGCATCCCAAGACATCAAATATCTTGGTAACTGTTTTATCCATGCTTCAGCGAGAAGTGGTTTTGCTCTCCCTTAAACTCCGGTGGTCCCAACTCCTTGAATTGTTTAATGCGGTGACCGCCCGAGAGTTTTCCGTGTTTCACTTACGCTTTTGGGATGTGAGTCGCTTCTCGCTTCATCGTTTATAAATTGCATAAAGCCTCTGAACATTTGATCATTCATCGTTTTGGTCGTTGTTGTTGCTTTGCATGAGGATTCACGCTTTCCACGATTACATTATCTCGATTATTGATATGTGGTGAATCAACGACGCTGCGCTCCATTCTTATTCTCAACATTCTCGGATGTCATTTTCGACATCGCCACAAAACAAAAGGTTAATTGACATGTAACAAATTATCCTATCTTCCGACCAACCAATAAAATATACATAAACTTAGGTAGGTCATACTAGCGAAGGTATTCCCGCTCCCTCCTAGTATCTTATTCTCACATCTTAGCCAGGATCATATCCTAAGCTCGATATACCAATCTGTGACGCCCCAAAATTAGGTATACATCACCCATCTTGGGTCGCCACTTACATGGTATGTAATTTAAATACAACTTATTAACATAAGCGTGGTATAATACGACATAAAGCGTGAGTTTAAATACAAATATAAATCTACTAGATATTATACAAACTCAAACAAAAAGTCCTCATTACAATTATTATCACACTATTTCACGTAGAATAGTGAGGACTACTAATGCTATCTTCGGGACCATCACTGCTTCCCCGACTCGTCCCAAAATTTATATTCTTCATTTCTCAAGAGACGGTGAAAGAAAGGGTGAGCTCAACTAGCCCAAGAAGAAATATTATGACTAAGATAATGCGTAATAAATTATCAATAGTCTTCAACAATGTTAAACCGATAAAATACAATAGACAACCAGTTTAAGCTGCAGCGGAATATCTTAATCCATTAAAAGAGTCGAGTAGAAAATAAAGTCTACTATCTTTTAGGTTTTAAAAGGTTTTTCATCATCATTATAAATAAGACTAGAAACTTTAATAAATATTCCACATCATCGAATCACCCCCACACTACGACCAAGAGATATTCTTTAGTATCACGACCACAATTATTCATGCACTACGGGCCAAGAATATTTGTGTATTCATTAATGGTCGTGATCATGCCAACAATTGTCCATCAATGCACTACTGACCATCGAGGATTTTTACCACATCATTTGTAACATTACGGTCATGATTACACCGAATAGTCTCTGGTCATAATCATACCAAGTCCATCTACATGCACTACAAAAGCCACTGAGATGACTTTAAAAAAAATATAAACATGAGGATGATGACAATGATATAAGAATTGATAAAACAAGTTCAAGAATTATTTTATCCAGAATTATTAACGCCCAAATTATCAACATGATTTGTTTTTGTGAGAGTAAAATTCAAGAATGATCGGAAGAATATTTTCATGAAAAGATCTTTGGATGAAACGCAAATATCAAGGATATTTCACTAATTTCATGGAGTATAGAAGTCAAAGTTTTAACCAATTTGGATATAATAAAGAATGGAATAACAAAAGAAATCACCACGTAAATGCGATAACCGCATGCAGACGAGTTATTCCAATAATAATAATAAAGAACGGAACGGTCGTGAAATTCACACCCAAGCGGGATGTTCCAATGAGAATAATAAAGATGGAACCGGATCCGGTGTAAAAAACACAGATAGGATATTCCAATGAGAATAATAAAGAGCGAAACCAGTCCCGGTGTAAAACACATGCATGGATGTTCCAACAGAATAATAAAGACGGAACCGGTCGGGTGTGTAAAACACACTGTGATGAGGATGTTCCAGCAGAATAATAAAGACGGAACCGAATTAGGTGTAAAACACATGCATGGATGTTCCAACAGAATAATAATAAAAAAGCGGAACCAGTCCAGGTGTAAAACACATGCATGAGCAGGATGTTTCTACGAATAATAGAAGAATGTCACCAAGTATAGGGTAAACCACTTATACTGAGTTATTCCAATGTAATAATAAGCAATGGAATAACAACAGTTTCTTCATGAATAAGAAAGAATAACACCCCTTACATTTGGTAGGAGATTGAATCAAAGAAGCAGTGTAGTAACAAAATACTCTTCTTCTTCTCTCTTATTCTCTATACTTTCTCTCTCTAGCTTGAATGAATTAAGTGAAAAATAATGAAGCCTCAGGCCTCTATTTATAGAAGATTTCTAAAAGCACCGCTTAGTGTGAAAAGGCAAGTGGCTCGATTTGAATCGGTTTGGACTTTTGTAATGTGAAGCGACAAGTGGTTCGGACGTCGGTAAAGGTAATTACTATTAACGAAGGTAAATACTATCGGCGAAGGTAAATACTATTCACAAGGATAATTACTATTGACGAAGGTAAATACTATTCACAAGGGTAATTACTATCGACGAAGGTAATTCTTATCAATGAAGGTAAATACTATTCATGAGGGTAATTACTATTCGACGAAGGTAATTACTATCGACGAAGAGACTCTTAGATGATGACATATAAGCCCCCATAAAATAATCAAACTTACCACAAATCATTTTTTTTTTCATCAACATATATTTAATCTTTCAACAATTATTAATCATTTATAACTTGTCGTCTCAATTATTGATTTAATACTATAACATATTATATGAGATGATCTTTGTGACAATAATTGAATCAATAATATAAGAGATATGATGCAAAGCAATTCTTTGTAGTAATAATTGAGCATAGGTGAGTGACTTCTCACGTAAGCATCAATAATCAATCTGCAGTGTCTTCTTACGCAACTACGGCAGACATTATATTTTTTTACCACCGGGTAGTTCAACGATTTTAACGGTAACACCTCCGTAGTTATTTTTATAAAATATTTTTGTGGTTTTCTCAATCAAACAATAATAATTACATTGTGGGGTCCACCAATGATTGAGCCATTATCACGAATATTCACTAACAAAAAAGAATATTCCCCACCAAACGAATATTTTATAACAACTTGCATACTTTGCAAAATTTATAAATATTACCCATAACTATAATATTATATCAAATTTATTCCATAATATTCAAAAAATA
The DNA here is from genome assembly GCA_020205615.1 of Panax quinquefolius. NCBI lineage: Eukaryota > Viridiplantae > Streptophyta > Magnoliopsida > Apiales > Araliaceae > Panax > Panax quinquefolius. The sequence continues at coordinate 150,092,263 of CM035153.1, read as the reverse complement.
ATATTTATAAAAAAATTATCTTTATTTATAAAAGTTGGGGTCTTACATTTGATTTCTTATATTTTGATAAATTTATTACTATCATGATACCATATGCTATATTTTGATAATTACACACACACACACACACACACACATATATATATATATATATATATATATATATATATATTTGATTAAAATGAAAGTTTAATAATTGTCATATTAGATTTTAGATTAGAGATGTATCACTAATTTTTGGAAGAGATAGATTACATTTAAGAAGTAAGCTTACGAAAAGGTGCAATATTGTTAGATTTGTTTTTATTACAAATATATATTAAGATTTATTTATTTCATGTTAATACATTTTTATGAATTTTAACTTTACATTATAAGAAATAATTTTATTACTGATATAAAATTAGTAATTAATTATTGTCTAAATATTTGGCATGCAAACCTTAATTTTCATAAAAACATTGTCAATAAAACCTTCTTTATTGGACTGAATAGTATTATTTAATAAAATTAAACATTTTAATTTTATAACTCTCTTTCCAGTTTTTGCTTAATTAAAGTTATTCATTTCTGTGTCTTTCTTAGTGATGATACCCGTGATGAGTACAAGTACAGTAATTACATTAAGAATAATATATTTCATATTTATCTCAAATATAAAGTTTTTAGTTTAATTTAATGAGTGTGTGCATGGGGCATAATACTGATATTTTGTCGTTATGCTTAAGGACACTATATCATCATTTAATAAAATCATCAACTCGATCTTTTTATGAAATAAAATATTTTTACAAATGAGATGCTTTGTAGAATTAATGGATAGTATAATTTTATGTATCTATTTTGAAAAGGAGTTGATATCTCTACACCCAAAATTAATAGTTGCACGTCAATATATAATAATTTGACTCAATTACCCTTAATAAATGAGGAAACAATTAACACATCATTATTATTTATCACTTTTGCCCTTAATTTACTACTGCTAATACTAATTTTGACATTTTAAAGTTGAATTAAAAATAATCTTAAACTTCCAAATTATTACAAATTTATTTGATTTTAGTATAAACAATTATCATTATCGTAAACTAACTTAATTTAAAATGCTACTAACTATCATATCATCATTTGGAGTGTTTCGACAAACTTAAATAATTTTATATCAATTTTGAAATTAGAGGCACACATACATAATCAAAACTTTCATTATCTTGATATCTTTAATTATTGTCTTTCAAAAGTTTAAAAACAATTTAAAGACCCCTTAAACATCATTAATGTCCAAGCTTACATTAAAAGCTTTTTCATAATTTTATTATAGAAACATTAAATCTACATAACTTGATTTCTATCTATTCAATCCTTCACGCGCATAAAAAAAAAATTACAAAATTACAATGTAGTATAATTACTACTCCCTCCGTCCCAAATTAACTGTTCAGTTTTGACTTTTTAAAGTCAAATTGACTATTTTTAGAATTAATAATTAAGCATATATAAATACATTTCTAAAATTATAAAAATTAGGATTAGTAATAAATTGTATATACTTTCTTTTGGTTATAATCTATTCACCTATATTTTAGCAAAAATAATAAAGAGATTAGTTTTAAAATGGTCGATTTGACTTTTAAAAAGTCAAAATTGAACAATTAATTTTAGACGAAGGAAGTATATTATAACTCTAGGACAACATGGACAATTTTTCAATGTATTTATTGGTTTCCTATTTCTTAAGGGTAGTTTGGTCGGTTTATCATATTTGAATGTGTAACTATTAATTAAGATTGTGCATATATCAACTTTATTTTGCAATGATCAGGATCGTTCCTAAGATTTTGGTGGTGATCGGGGCCAAAAAATGAAAAACGAGACACTTTTAAAATCATTTTTGCAAAAAAATAAAAAAAAAGTACAAACTGTATCCAGAAAAATGTTTTTGATAACTTCGAGTCTTCGACTACAACAATATATATATATATATATATATATGAAAAGTTCGACTACAAAAAATATATGATACATTCATTGAAAGATATTTCTTCTAGCATTCCTAGAGGCAAAATTTTCAATCAAATGTTCAAAATCAATTTTGTCCATCATATCCTTTTGGATGCACATAGTTGTGAACTCATTTAACATTTTTTGTGTCATAGTCGACCGCAAGTAATTTTTTAACAATTTCAACTTTGAAAAATTTATTTCAGAAGATGCCACTGTACTCACATGAATAGTTAGTAATACCATGTAAGCAATTAAAACATTAGGAAAACAATCCAAAGTTTTTACAACCTACAGAAAATTTCAATAGCTTAACTCTATTTCTCTTGGTAAAGTTACACACACACACACACATATATATATATATATATATATATATATATATATATATATATATAAAATTGAGTCCCTCTATCGGAGGCTCAGAGCGATCGACCCTCTCATCCTTGTTAGAAACGATCTTGGTAATGATATATCAATTTTTTTTTGCCATGAGCCACCAAAATTTCAATAACAACCTTGCTTATAAGTGGAAGTAGATTCTGCAATCTTAATTACACTATCTCAACTGGGGAAAAAAGAGACCTATTTATTATTTGAAGTTAACCTTTTTATTTAAAGATATCAAGGTTTTCATAAAACACATTTGCAATATTTTTAATCGTTAAAGTATACTATTGAAAAAGACGAATCAAGAGATCAAAATTATGTCTAATCGTAAAAGTCAAAAAAATAAAATAAAAAATAGTAAGACTTATTTTTTATGAAAGTACTTTATTTTTTTAAAAATTATGTTAAATATTGTCATTTTATTTTGAATAAGTGTCGGAGTTATATATATATATATATATATATATATATATATATAAGAATTACAAATCATCACAAGAATATATGAATCATGCTTCAATCTAGCGAAACGGCATGTTAATATTGAGACATTACTTCTAGAAGCTAAAATCTTTAACTAAAAAGGGTTTTTTATTTTTAATACTCCACGTCTTTATTAATGTTCAAGACCACATCTTTATTAAATGATTAACTATAATAATAATTACTCCGTTATAAAAAAGAAGTGTCATTGTGTTATGTTGACTTTTCCTTAAAATATTAACATTTTTTGAAAGTGCATTTCAATATAATTTATTTTAATAATAATTGTGATAATTAGTACTCAAAACTTAAAATATTAATTTACGTATATCTAAGTGTTTTAAATGCAGTTCTTAATATTCAACAAACGTGGGATTTTTTTTTTTGTAGTAACTTAAAAAAAAAACAAGAAATCAAAGAAACTTTAGTTTTAGTGTATAGAAGTATGGAATAAAATATTTCAGTCCTCTTCTTTGGCTGTTTAAAAACAGGTTGTACAGGCCAAACTGTGTATGTATATATATATATATATATATATATATATATATATATATATATATAACAAATACTTATGAAATACAGTCAAATTAAACTCCTAAAATACCAATAGAATAAATTTAAACAATTATGTAACTCAAACAATGAAATAATAAGCTGTTGTGGGTTCTGAATTCTGATAACCTCACATCTAATCAAAAATTAAAATTTAGTGTCACTGATCAGAAGAATGAAAAATAATTCTCATAAACGACAACAATAATATTCAAAATTGAGAAAATAAGATTTTAGAAGAGATGATAATGTAACTAGAAAAATAAAGAGAAAAAAAATTATCAAATAAGTTCTCAAATACTTTTTAAAAAAATACAAAAGAGTGAAGATCTGGCCAAAAAATTATGGGAGCCTCCCCAGGTCTAAAAACGGAGATTAGATTTTTGGCTAGAGGAAGAGAGAAAAAAGAGTCATTTTAATTAACTAGACAAAAATTGTATAATTTATATAGACAAAATATTAATAAATTTAACCGAACAATCAATGTTTATCTAGATTAATTAGAAAAAAATTGTCTAGTTATCCAACATTATTTGAGAACGAGAAGAAAATTAAGTGTCGAGAGAGATTACTAGAACTTATATTAATTATTAAAACACTCTTTTCAGTTCAAAATTAAAAACATATTTCTAACTATAATTTGCAAGCATAATTTTATATTTTAAATATATTATTAATATTAGATAATAATTTAGTAGTTATTAATGATATAATATTAAAAATAAAAATATATCTCAAAATTTAAAATAAACTTCAAAAAAATAATAATACTAAATGTGTGTTTGAGGGGTATATTGTAGGTTAAATGGACGACAATCTATGAGTTTGGGGGGAATAGAGCAGTAATAGAGCAGATATACTAGAGAGTGTGTGGAAAGAATTTTGTCTAATTTATCTACTAACATTATTTGAGAACGAGAAGAAAATTAGTGTCAAGAGAGATTACTAGAACTTATATTAATTATTAATACACTCTTTTCAGTTTAAAATTAAAAATATATTTCTAACTATAATGTGTAAGCATAATTTTATATTTTTAAATATATTATTAATATTAGATAATAATTTAGTAGTTATTAATAATATAATATTAAAAATAACAATAAAAATATATCTTAAATTTTAAAATAAACTTCAAAAAAAATACTAAACGTGTGTTTGAGGGTCTATTGTAGGTTAAAAGGACGACTATATATCTTGGAGTAGGAATAATTCTTTCCACCCACTCTCTCTCTAATATATCTGATGAGTATAATCCTCCTCTGATCAGAGAGAGAAAAAGAAAGAGAGAGAGTAGTGTTGCTTCTAAATTAATTCTTTTTTTTCTTTCTCTATCTAATAATCTCATTAGTTTCAACGCCAGAAGCTCAGGGTAATCATCACCTGCATCATGTCTGCCAAACCATCATCATCATCACCACCTTCACCACCACCACCTTATTATTTTCTTCACTTCCATCATTATTTCCACCACCTCAAGCCATCATCATTCTCAAACAAGAAGAAGATGAGAAAGAAAAGAAAGAGAAAATATATAGCGGCTATATATGTCATGATCGATCAAGAGATAAGAAGACACTCTCTCTCTCTCTAGCTTTCTCTAGATCTTTTCACGAAGGAGACTTGAAAACAAAGTGAAGACTGTTTCGGGGAATCAAGCATATTGGTCCGATCCTTGTACTATAATTTAGTTTTGTAGATCAACCTACTTCTATTTTGGCTTTGGTTTTTATTGCGGTGCTTGCTCTTTAGTTTTGCCCTAAATAATAATTATAGATTCTAGTACTGTATTTCCTTGTTTTTTCTTCTTATATATATTATATATATATATATATATATCCTTAAAGTAAGGTAATATACTACCTGGGTCTTGTTTCATAAAAGGTTCATGATTTTATGGGAGTTGCCTTTTTTTTTTTTTGGATCTCTGATTGAAGATGACAAACAAAAAAGACATCAAATTCGCATATATGTTTCCCATGTCTACGTAATAGCTAGCTTGTCTCTATCTCTCTCTATATATATATGTATGTAGATCTCTCTACTTCTGGCTTTCTTTGGTTGTCTTGATTTGTTTGTTTGGATATTATAATTGTACACCTTCAAATTTAATGGATCTAATTTTTTTTACATATAGATTGTTGTGAGATCAGATCACTAGCTCATAAAATTAAGGTCTTTAGTTTTCTCCTTTTAAAAATAACCTTTTTGCAGTCATATATATATATACTGATTCGATACATATCTGGAGGTTCTTCAAGAAGTTGATCTCATTAAGAATATAACAATAATATCATGATCTGATCAGGTATGCTAGCTTAGCTTCAAGTTTGTACGTTCTCTTTCGATCTACTTGGCTTATAAACTTTTCCTTTGATAATTTTTGATATCATCTTCTAGATCTATTATTAATTTGATGATCCTTGGTCCAAAATGAAAAACTATATATATATATATATATGTGCTTTCGAATTCTCAAAAGCTTACCTTCATTAACATAAATGTAAAATATATACAGTGTAGGACTAACCATGAACTACCTATAGATAGTAATAATGGCTCGAACAACTATATGTATAGCCACCCAAAAAGTCGTCCTTATCTCATTAATTCTATATATATTTATATATATATATATGACTGCGTGAGTGTGTCCGCGCGTGTAAAATTATGATTTGTTGTTTGATATATATAGAGAATGATATTTTCTGGGAATGCCTTGGTAAGGTATAACTGTATAAGAGATTTATTTATACACACATGCTAATTTCAGCCATTTAATTGACCAACTAAAACCACGAACACAAGAATATCCTCCTTGCTATCTGCGTACCTAGATTTGTAATTCTGGCATATAAAATACGGAAACCTGTGTATAAAATTGAGTTTTACCTATTTCTGATGGATAGAGGCCATTAACTTTTAGTATCGTTCATTAAATAATTTATTACTCGGAAATTAAAGCTAGTTATGATGACAAAAATACAAAGTTGAACAAGTATGTAGAAATTTAATTTGTGAGAAAGCATCCTTGTACATTTGCAATCAATGTGCCTGGTGATTTAGTTAGGCTCGTCTACATTGTGTGTGTGTATATATATATATATATATATATATATATGTGTGTGTGTGTGTGTGTGTGTGTGTTTGTGTGCAAGTCATGTGTGTATATTTGTATACCCTAATTAAGCTGATTATTGTATGAGAAGGTCATTTTTTGTTTATGATGCCATTGATCTACAATAAGGACACTAATTAGCTTTCTTACCATGTAATAGACGTGCACTGTTAATAATTAACATATAGGCATGCATGACCTCAGTGCTCATATGCTACATTTGAATTGAAGGAATGAAATGAAGAGTTGAATGATTTATTTCATTTAGGTTGAAATGAAATATTCCATACTTCTTTTTTTTAAGGAATAAAATTCATAATTTGAGAGGAATAAAAATAGTTCAATCTATTCTAATTGCTACTAAACACAGTTTTCTTAATTACATAGAAATGGGTCATTTTATTTTCATTTTCATTACTTTAATTCAAATGTAGCATTAGTGTCTGGTGTTTAATTAATTATCCAAGTTTTGATGATTAGCGAGGTTGCCCAACCCCCCAGTGACAGCCTTTCTCAGAGCTTTAGTCCTATATGTGCAATGGAGGTTCCTTATTTGTCCTCAGGAGTTGTAGGCAAAAGTGTCTGGCTATCATCTTTGTAACAAAAAATGCCTATGTTACTTTATTGATAACTTTATTTGGTCAGGAGTCTAGACAAAACCCTTTCTGAATCTTCATGATCAAGTACTTGACGAGGATGGATGCTGGACATGTCAATATTTATATATATATATATATATATATATACACACATATACACACGTTCGACTATATATATATATATATATATATATATATATATATTCAGTTTGGCTCATAAAAATTCCTTGAGAATTATTTTCAGCATTTCAGCACCGGAATGAGGAATATATATTCCTCATATATTAAGAAATGAACCTGAAAAATATTAGATTCAGAGTGAATAAGAGAGAGAGAGTCGGAGATTTTGGAGAGAGACTCAGAGATTCGAGGGAGCGAGTTATGACCCAACTTTACATCAATCGGTGTAACTATTTGATGTTCCGCCCATAAGAAGAAAGTGATGTTTAAGAGTAAGAAATAAACAAATCAAATTAGTACTCTACACGACAAGTTGACACGCAAATTATCATATGTAAATATATAAAGAGTTGCATATATAAATAAATTCAACAAATTTCCATAGAAGACAAGTTCATATATAAAATCTGAATTTTAAACTGACTAATTAATTTCATATATTGCATGTATATACTCCTAATTAATTATGGATCATTTATAATTGGGTTTATATAATAATAATACACTACTCAATTAATTAAGCGCAAAGCATGCATGCATGCATGCATGCTCTAGTATGTGGCTTAATTAATCATATATATATATATATATATATATATATATATATATATCATCATTCTCCTTTTAATTAATATATCTGAAAGTGAATTAAACTCCGACTCGCCTTCACTAAATTGATTTATTGGGATATGTAGAGAAATGTGTGTCAGTCGAGATGTCTACGTTATATTGTACTGCTAATTAGTAGTAGTACGTAGTAGTAGTTAGGGTGTAAGTCCAATCAAGTAATTTAGTACTCGATTTGAGATCGGTTCAAAAATATAATTTAAAATTCGGATTTTAAGTTGATCTGAGTCGAATATGATTTATATTCGTTTTTTGTTTAATGATACACGAATCGAATTCGAGTATACCAATGTTTGCTCATATTAGGGTTCAAGTATTTCATTTTTTCTCGAATCATACTTCTCGATGGATTATATTCGAATATTGGTCTGATTCATGCTAGTAAGCTAAATATGTGATATTTGTATCAATCTTTATAATTTATAAAATGTAGTATGAAATTGTGTAAACTTGTACTTGAATAAATTAATGAATTGAATGTCAATTTATATTACATTCTTTATAATTTCAATACAAAAATAAAAGTGAAAAAGTTATATATATAAATATTAATCAAATAACCAATTTAGTATGTAGTGGTTCAATTTTAAGTGAAATGGTTCATATTGAAACTCGATTTGAAGGCTCATGAGTAACGCGCTTTGTAAAGCAAGTCGAAAGTCTTTACAATGAAAGTAGGTCCGAAAATAACGATCCGACTCGAATAAAGCAAAAATATAAATCCCTTATCGAATTTGAGTTCAATTTTTTCGAGTCGAGCCAAATTTGAGCATAAAGGTGTTCGCTGAGATTTGACTCGTTTACACCCCTAATAGTACTCTATAATACTCTCCTCGTTCCTTAATATAGGTCGTTTTAGAGTTGTGCACAAGTATTAAGGTAATGATTGTATAACATCAACTATAGTATCAATTGTCTATATTGTCCTCGTATTGAAAAAAGAGATTGTTATTTATTGGACATAAAATAGTGAGAGAACCAAAGTTACATTTAATACTTGGAGTAATATTGGAAACTAAGCAATTAATGCTTACTTGAAATTTTCAAACGACTTATATTAAGGAACAAAAACATTTCTCTAAAATGACTTATATAAAGGAACAGAGATAGTATACTACTTAAATACTGTCAATGTGAGACCCCGAATTTTATGAAATAAAAGTATTTAATTTTCTTATAATTATTCTATTTAGTAAATGGTTAAATTGATAGAGGTTAAAGTTAAGGGTGATATGTGAAAATTTTGCAAAGTAAGCAAGTTGTTATAAAATAATTGGTGGTAAAATACGCGTGGTTGCATAGTAGCACACGGTATCAATTATTGATGCTTATTTGAGAAGTTACTCAGTTATACTCAATTATTGCTATAGTAATTGCTGTATCATATCTCTCATATTATTGATTCAATTATTGTCACAGTATCTTCTGTATAATATGTTATATTATTAAATCAATAATTGAGACGACAAAGTTATTCATATTATTAAATTTCAATATTTACAATGTCTAGAAGTTACATCGAGGAGAGGTTTTGTCACCTAATTGCGGCTACCGATAGGAGAAATCCTTATTGGAAAACCCCCTCTTTCCTAGGAACAACCTGGTTGTTAAATATTGTGAGTTATAATATTAATTATGAATAAGTTCGTGTTGATTAAAAATGAATTTGATAGTTTCAGTATGTTGGAATTATTTGTGTTAGTAGAAATCGACATCTATTTCGATGATAATTGATGTCTGGAGGTTATATTATTCAATCGGGTATTCGGGACACTTTTCGTGTCGGAGTACTATTCACGAGTTACTATTCACCCGAACAATATATTTTTTTCGGTCTAAATTATTTTTGGGTACAATATTATTTCACGAGGAGATGTCTTTAATTTTTGATTGTTGGTTGAATTTATAATAGTAAATCAATATGGATCATTTGGTTTAAAGTTTTAATAGTAAATCAATATGGATCATTTGGTTTAAAGTTTTAATAGTGATCTGAGATGGACCGTTGCTTTAAGTTTTAATATGGAATAGTCCATTTAAAAGTAAATCAATCTGGGAATAGTTCATGAATTAATTCTTATTCAATCCATTCTCCTATAAATAAGCTCATTCCTTCATTATTTCTTACTAATTCATTCTTTGAAACTCTTGAGAGAGAAATTATAGAGAGAAAGAAGAAGAGAAGTCACTACCTTTCTATTCCAAGATATCCGACTTTATTGTGGCGCGCCCCAAAATAGGTATACATCACCCATTACGAGTTGTCAATACATGATGCGAAACAACTACAACTTTATTATTACAACATATAAAGCTGTGAGTTTAAATACAAATATTGCCATCTGCAGACAATATTCACACGCAAATAAATCCCCATCATAATTATTGATACATTATTTTACAAAATGGTGAGGACTACTAAACAACTCTCTACAGAACCTTCATTCCATACCCCCATTAGTACTCGCTACATTCTCGCCTCACGAGAAGAAAAATGGAACAACAAGGAAAAGGGTGAGCTCAACTAGCTCGATAAAGAATATTATGACTAAGATAATATACAACAAATTATCGTTAGTCTTCACAGGGGAAAAATCTAATAGAATCTGATAGACAACAAGTTTTAAATCAATATTCGCAGCGAAAATAATAATTCATTAAAAGAGTTAAGTAGAGAATGCAAACTACTATCTTCTATGTATGAATTTAAAAGTTCATCGTCTATCTTTTATCCCTGTAACATCAATCAATATACATCTGGAATCAAATATTCATCTTTGCACTACAGGGCCAAAGATATTCATCGTTTGGTCATGTTCATCTAAACACTGTTCATCTTTGCACTAAGGGCCAAAGATATTCATTAGAAATCATTCATCTTTGCACTACAGAGCCAAAGATATTCAATAATATCATCATTTAAGACTGAGGATGATGAAAAATATTTTTAAAGAAATGAATCCAGTGAAACAAAATGACAAGGATTAAGGATTAAGGATTAGTACTTTGTTTTATCCATGTCCAAAAATACCTCAAAAATAATCATAGTGGTGTAAAATTCAAGAATGATCAAAACATGGATACAATCAAAGCTAGTATCCGAATAGATATTTTAGACGAAAAGAAAAATTTTCATTTTTCGATGAATAATATCGTATTCGTGTATAAAGATCAGTATACGTGAATAGTGTAAATATCGTGAATAAGTAACCCCGATACTAAAAGTTCCAAATTTGATTAAAAAGTTCAGATCAATACTTGACATCATGATATTAGAATAAATAATATCATTAAAAAATATCCTTTACCTCGAAAGATCAAGATTTTAAATTTGAAACACCAAATATAGGCTATGACTTGAACTTGCAAGATATAGCAATACTCAAAGTATATTCAAAATACTCACAAGAATATTTCGATAATATAGAGAGAAAACTTGATTTACGGTGTGATTTTCAATTCTAACCTAAGCACCCTATTTATAGGAAAATGCTTAGAACATCAAAGTAGAAAATTTAATATAATAATATATATATATATATATACAAATTTGTCTACGCACCTAGAACCATCTGAATCCAGAAACTTGCATGTGTTTAATGAGGCTAACCAAACACAAAAATATTTTTGTTAATTAAAACAATTAAAACTTCCAAAAATCAATTATTTCGGAGCTTCGGAACTTAAATAATTCATAATAAATAGCTCTTTTATCAAATAAAATCGAAACTCGCGAGTTTCCATAGGAAATTCCATTATCTACAACTTTGCAGAAGGAAGTTTTTCCAAATTCCAAATAAAAATTGACCGAAATCCACAAACGGGTGATTTTACAGGCTATAATCAAATTTGATCGATAAATGGGGTCCATGAGACATGTTTAACATGTTTTAAACATTAATTGCAACAAAAATACTCTTCCTCCTCGTATACTCATATATCCCACATTCGTTGTAAAAATATCACCATTATTATATTATTAAAATATAATAATATATTTAAATGAATTATTTTATCGAAAAAGATAAAATTTCAATTTTCAACAATTGTCACATTAAAAATTTTCTCCATCTATATCCACATAAAATCAATATTTTCCTCATCATATGAATCAATAATTAATTATTCACAAATAATATTACTGAATCACAATATTGACAACGAAGGCGGTTCACAGGAAGAGGGGCTTTCCAATAAGAATTTCTCTCTTCTTTGGCGCAATTAGGTGACCAAACCTCTCCTTAGACGAGAACTTTCTAGACATTGCCAATAATGTTATCTAATAATATTATTGAGATAATATGAATTATTGCTTCGATAATGAAAAAAAAATCGTGTAATGATAATTATTGAAACAACGGTAATATAAAATATCGGTAGCAAAGACAATTATTAAATCAATAAAATCTTTGAGCGAGTAATTACGTAACCATTATTGAGTAGTGCCTTCTACGTAAGAATCAATAATTGGTGCAATACTGCAAGTGTCTTCTTGTGTTTTAACCAATAGAGTATTTTAACGATTATTACTGAATACTACTGTGAGTTATTTTTAAACAACTTATATTTGTAGTTTTCTTCATCCAATCGCTTTCAAGTTATGGGGCCCACAAAAACTGCGTCGTGCATGCGAATATTCCCAAACAATACTGAATATTCCACGACCAAACGAATATTCCCAAACAATAATGAATATTTTATAACCACTTGCTTTATTGAAATATTTGCGTATTTTACCCATAACTATCCACATTAATCAAATCAACCCTACTATTTCAAAATAATAAATAGAGGAAAATAAATTTCATTTATTAATAATTTGGGGTCTTACAACCTCCTCTCCTTATGAAATTTTGTCCTCGAAATTGACGTGTCGTACTAGTGTTTTGAAAAGGTGAGGATACCTCGCTTTTATTTTCGTTTCCAATTCGGGTCATTTCTCTATAGCATGATTCCTCCACAAAACTTTAACTTGTGGTATGACCTTTCTTGTAGGGACATGCTCCTTCCTATCCAAGATCTTGGCGGTACCTCCTCACATCGTTAAGTCTTCTATTATCTCGTCCGATTCTAACTCTATAGCGTGATTCGGGTCTTTCACATATTTACGAAATACGGATATGTGAAACACATTTATGAACACGAGACATACTCGGAGGTGTAGCGAGTCCATAGGATACATTTCCTACTTTCGGTCAAGAATTTGAAATGGACCGATAAATCGTGGATTGAGCTTTTCTCTCTTCCCAAATCTTGTAACTCCCTTCCATGGAGTAAATCGCAACAATCATGATCCCCTATACTAAATTCCACGTCCTTTCGATGAAGATCCGCATAACTCTTTTGTCGATCTTGTGCTTGTTTGTATATCGTTGTCGAATCATTTGGATCTTTTTTAGTCATCATACGTACTCAACTCGGGTCCCAACAATGTTGCTTCACCCACCTCGTCCCAACATCTTTGGAGAAGCGACATTTTCGTCCATATAATGCTTGAATGGAGCCACACCTATACTTGCACGATAACTGTTGTTGTAGGAGAATTCCACTGATGGTAAATACTTATCCCAAGCGCCTTGAAGTCTCAGGACACGCGAGTCTTAATAGATCTTCAAGAGTTTGAATAATCTCTCTCGATTGTCGTCAGTTTGAGGATGGTATGCGAAAGCCAATCGTAAATCCGTGCCCATAGCTTTTTGCAAGCTAACCCAAAATCTTGAAGTGAATCTTGGGTCACGATCCAAAACTATGGATATAGGCATGCCATGCAACCTCACAATCTCATTCACGCGTCACATACTAGCAAGGCGTTCGAGGAATAAGTCTCCGTGTCGGCAAGAAATGAAAGCGGAGACTTGGTTAATCTATCAACAATAACCCAAATAGCATTGATGCCTTGAGAAACCGTAGGAAGACCCGTAACGAAATCCATGGTAATGTGTTCCCACTTCTATTTCGGAATCTCAAGTGGTTGCAACGGACCCTTAGGTACTAGATGCTCCGCCTTTACACGTTGACAAGTTAAACACATTGAGATAAACTTTGCAATCTCTCTCTTCGTATTGTTCCACCAAAATGTATGTCGAAGATCACGATACATTTTGGTACTTCGAGATGGATTGCAAAAGGTGTATTGTGTGCCTCCATCATAATCTTGTACTTCAAATCGAGTCGTTAGGGACACAAAGTGCGGAGTGGACTCAAGTATTCCTTCTTCATCAATTCTCGCTTCGGAATAGCACCTTCTTGTACTTTCTTCTTCATACGCATCACTCAAGATTCGGTGGCTTGAAAGCGACCTTAACTTTTTCTATTAAAGTTGGCTCTACGCGTATACTTGACATCATCGCACTCATTCCTCGCATATGATCTTCTACTCAACGCGTCGCCTACCACGTTCGCTTTTCGGGATGGTATTGAATAGTGAGGTCGTAATCTTTCGACAACTCAAGCCAACGTCGTTCTTGCCGCATGTTGAGTTCCTTTTAAGTGAAGAAATATTTGAGGCTTTTATGGTGCGAATATATCTCCACTTTCTCCCTATATAGATAGTGCCTCCATATCTTTAGCGCGAAAACGACTGCTGCCAACTCTAGATCATGAGTAGAATAATTCCTCTCATACTCTTTAAGTTGTCGCGAGGCATAGGCTATGACTTTCCTACGTTGCATGAAAACACATCCTAACCCTTTGCTTGAAGCATCGTTTGAGATAACAAATCCATCCGTACGGATGGTATTGTTAGAAACAGTCTTAGAAATGAGTCTCCTCTTGAGCTCTTGGAAACTCTTCTCGCATTCCTCGCTCCATGCAATTTTGTATCCTTAGAGTTATTTGGGTTAATGGAGTAGCGATTCGAGAAAACCCTTCCATGAATCTCCGATAATAACCATTAAGCCCAAAAGCTACGTGCTTGATCCATCGACTTCGGTTGCTCCCAACTTTGTATTGCTTCAATCTTCGCCGGATCAACAGATACTCCATGTTTCGACACCACGTGCCCAAGGAATGCTACTTCCTCAAGCTAGAACTCGCATTTCTTCAATTTGGCATATAGTTGGTTTTCACGAAGCCTTTGGAGTACCAGCTTCAAATGGTGCTCATGATCTTCACGGCTTTTGGAATATATGAGGATGTCATCAATAAAGATAACAACGAATTGATCCAAATATTCCTTGAATACTCGATTCATCATATCCATGAAAGCCGCAGGAGCATTAGTCAATCCGAAAGACATGACTAAGAATTCATAATGCCCGTCACAGGAGTTCTAAAAGCGCGTCTTTGGAATATCCTCGATTCTAATCTTGGTGATGATATCCGAGCGAAGATCGATCTTTGAAAAAATTGTGCCCCTTGAATTTGGTCAAACAAGTCATCAATACGAGGTAGAGGATATCTATTCTTGATGGTGACATGGTTCAATTCCCGATAGTCAATACAAAGTCGCATACTCCGTCTTTCTTCTTTACGAATAAAGCAGAGCACCCCGAGGAGATGTCTTGGGGCCAGATGAAGCCGATGTCCAACAATTCGTAGTTGGACCTTTAACTCCACGAAATTCAATAGGAGCCATTCGATATGGGATTTTAGAAATGGGCTTTGTGCAGTTCAAGATCAATAAAGAATTCAACTTCACGTTACGGGGTAGACCGGGAAGTTCTTGAGAAATACATTAGGAAAGTCAATAATATGGCGGAATATTATTCAAATTTGGCGTGTCTTTATTCAAATCCATAACATGGGCTAAGAAAGCTTAACATCCGTTTTTCAATAAGCGAATAGCTTTATGATTAGATATATGATGATTGATTTTAATGGTTTAGTTGCTTGAATTCGTACAACGAGGTTGGTTAGAATATGAAAACTAACAACCTTACGAAAACAATCAATTTTGGCATGATGAGTAGTTAACCAATTAATCCCTAAATTCACATCAAAAGCAAGTATCTTTAAAGAGATAAGGTCAACGGGTAAGGTGATGGTGCCAACTTGAATCAAACAAGATTTATAAGCGATGGATGTGATGAAAGTTTCTCCTAACGGAGTTTTCACAGAGATAGGTCAAAGTTTAATTTCTCGAGTCGAGTTTAAGCGTTGAGCACAAGCGGGAGAGATAAATGAATGGGTAGCACCGGTATCAAGTAAGGTATAAACTTCGCAAGAATTTATAAATAGCTTACCCGTGATCACCTCGTTTGGATTCCTCGCATTTTGACCGATCACAACAAACACTCTTCCGAGGCATTGACTTTGACTTTTAAGGGACGATCTTTTGAGTCACCATCCCCATTGAACTAGGTTTATTTCATCGCATAATCTCGGCGATATGTCCTTCCTTTCCACAATTATAGCATACCTTGAAGCTGTTGTGTGGGGTTTTGGTGATATGTCCCTCTTTCCGCATTTATATAGCATATGACCGGTGGTCGTTCTCCTCCCTTAGAAACCGATTGCTTGCACGTAAGACCGTCGTCTTCACATGGTCGTTGTTAAATCTCCTCTTTTAAAATCTCCTCGACTCGCTTCTTCTATTTTCATGGCCATGATTACCACCGGAGTGGTTACCATTTTGTTCGCCTTTTTCTTTCTCCATTGGTTATCGTTGTTTTATTGATCGTTATCTCCGGTATGATCCTCGATTGTGGTCCCTCGGTTGGACCGTACTCGTTATCTCATTTCTAATAATTGAGCCCCATTTACTACAACATCCGAATAGAGATAAAATTTATGAGAAATGAGATCTTGGACGTATCTAAGGGTTTCAAACCTCTAAGAAACATCCGCGTCATCGTTCCTCATTCTCCACCAAATGAGGTGCAAAACACGGATAACTCGCAAACTTTGCCTCGTCATCTTGAGACAATCATGTTGTTTTGTTCTAATCGATGAACTCCACTTCCTTCATACGATGAACACTTTCGGAAAGTATTTATCATTAAATAGTTTCGAAACGTCTCTCTAAGATATCTTTGAAGTGCTATTTGGATGGAGTACGCTTCATGGACTCCCACCCGTGATGCCTCGCCACGGAACATAAAGGTGGCGAATGGAACCTTCGTTCTCCGTGCATCCCAAGACATCGAATATCTTGGTAATTTGCTTGACCCATGTTTCCGCCATGATCGGATCTGGCTTTCCCTTAAATTCGGTGGTCCCAACTCTTTGAAGCTGCTTGGTTGTGACAACCCGTGAATTGCTATCATTTCTCCCGTATTTTGAACACGAGTCTCCCAAATGCGATTTTGCATGAATCGCAAAAAGCTTCTAAACATCCCTCGTTAATCATCTCGCTTTCGTTGGTGTTGTTGTTCACATGAGGAACATTTCCGACTTGTTGCACGTTCTCCTCGTTGGTGAGTGCAGGCGTCTCCACGGTCTCATTTCCATTGTTAATATTCTCGATTCGACATTCTCAAATCATCGTCATAAAATAAGGGTTAATTAAGGAAATCAATATATCACATAATATCCCTATATCTTGACCAACTAACAAATAAGCTTAGGTAGGACACACTAGCGAAGGATTTACTCGTCTCTCCCTCTAGTTCTATTCCCGATCTCCATGGAGATCATATCCTAAGCTCGATACCAAGCGTGGCGCCCCAAAATAGGTATACATCACCCATTACGAGTTGTCAATATATAGTGCATGAAACAACTACAACTTTATTATTACAACATATAAACTGTGAGTTTAAATACAGATATTGCCATCTAGACAATATTCACACGCAAATAAATCCCCATCATAATTATTGATACATTATTTTACAAAAATGGTGAGGACTACTAAACAACTCTCTCTAGAACCTTCATTCCATACCCCGACTAAGTACTTTCGCTACATTCTCGCCTCTGACGAGAAGAAAAGCGGAACAACAAGGAAAAGGGTGAGCTCAACTAGCCCGGTAAAGAATATTATGACTAAGATAATATACAACAAATTATCGTTAGTCTTCACGAGGGAAAAATCTAATAGAATCTGATAGACAACAAGTTTTAAATCAATATTCACAATGAAAATAATAATTCATTAAAAGAGTTAAGTAGAGAATGCAAACTACTATCTTCTATGTATGAATTTAAAAGTTCATCGTCTCATCTTTTATCCTGTAACATCAATTAATATACATACGGAATCAAATATTCATCTTTGCACTACTGAGGCCGAAGATATTCATCGATTAAGTCGTGTTCATCTAAACACACATTCATCTCTTTGCACTACTGGCCAAAGATATTCATCGAAATCATTCATCTTTGCACTACTGAGCCAAAGATATTCAATAATATCATCATTTAAGGCGAGGATGATGAAAATATTTTTAAATAAATGAATCCGGTGAAACAAAATGACATGAGGATTAAGGATTAAGGATTAGTACTTTTGTTTTATCCATGTCCAAAAATACCTCAAAAATAATCATAGTGGTGTAAAATTCAAGAATGATCAAAACATGGATACAATCAAAGCTAATATCCAAAATAGATATTTTGGACGAAAAGGAAAATTTTCATTTTAGATGAATAAGTGTCGTGATTAAGTGAATAAGATCAAGTATCGTGAATAAGTGTAGGTATCACGTGAATAGTAAACCCGACACTAAAAAAGTTCAAATTTGATTAAAAAGTTCAGATCAATACTTTGGCATTATGATATTAGAATAAATAATATCATTAAAAAAATAATATCCTTTACCTCGAAAGATCAAGACTTTAAATTAAAAACAAGAATATAAAGGCTATGACTTGAACTTGCACCGTATATAGCAGCAATACTCAAAGTATACTCAAAATACTCACAAGAATACGCTCGATAATATAGAGAGAGAAAACTTCAGTTTTTGGTGTGATTTTCAATTCTAACCTAAGCATCCTATTTATAGGAAAATGCTTAGAAACAAAAAAAAAATTTAATATAATAATATATATATATATATATATATATATATATACAAATTTGTCTACGCACCTAGAACCATCTGAATCCAGCAACTTGCATGTGTTTAATGAGGCTAACCAAACACAAAAACGTTTTTGTTAATTAAAACAATTAAAACTTCCAAAAATCAATTATTTCGGAGCTTCAGAACTTAAATAATTCATAATAAATAGATCTTTTATCAGAAAAATTCAAAACTCGCGACTTTCCATAGGAAATTCCATTATCTACAACTTTACAGAAGGAAGTTTTTCCAAATTCCAAACAGAAATTGATCGAAATCCACAAACGGAAGATTTTCTGAGTGATAATCAAATTTCAAATCGATAAATGGGGTTCAATTGAGCATGTTTAACATGTTTTAAATATTTATTGCAACAAAAATATTCTTCCTCCTCGTATACTCATATATCCCACATTCGTTGTAAAAATATGACCATTATTATATTATTAAAATATAATAATATATTTAAATGAATTATTTTATCAGAAAAAGATAAAATTTCAATTTTCAACAATTGTCACATTAAAAATTTTCTCCATCTATATCCACATAAAATCAATATTTTCCTCATCATATGAATCAATAATTAATTATTCACAAATAATATTCTGAGAATCACAATATTGACAACCTGAGGCGGTTAAAGGAAAGAGGGGGCTTTCCAATAAGAATTTCTCTTCTTGGCGTGCAATTAGGTGACCAAACCTCTTTTTAGGCAGAACTTTCTAGACATTGCCAATAATGTTATCTAATAATATTATTCAGATAATATGAATTATTGCTTCGATAATAAAAAAATCTTCGTGTAATAATGATTATTGAAATAATAAAGAATATAAAATATCAACGCATCAATTATTAAATCAATAAAATAAAATCTTTGAGCAATAATTACTATAACCATTATTGAGTAGTGCCTTCTTACGTAAGAATCAATAATTGGTGCAATCTGGTGTCTTCTTGTGTTTTAACCACCGAGTATTTTAACAAAGATTAACTCAGAATAACTACTACCAAGTTATTTTTAAACAACTTATATTTGTCGTTTTCTTCATCCAATCGCTTTCAGTTATGGGGCCCACAAAAGATGCTACGAGTAAATGCACGAATATTCCCAAAACAATACGAATATTCCACGACCAAACGAATATTCCCCGACAATAATGAATATTTTATAACCACTTGCTTATTCAAAATATTTGCGTATTTTACCCATAACTATCCACATTAATCAAATCAACCCTTACTATTTCAAAATAATAAATAGAGGAAAATAAATTTCATTTATTAATAATTTGGGGTCTTACATTTATTCTAAGGTAAGGGATATTATTTGTTGTACTCGTAAAGGGGTATTATTTCTTTCGTATTTATGAAGAGAGCTATTGTTATTTCATTCCTTATTATTATGTTGGAATAACCTATCTATGCGAAGTACTACATACATGGTGAAATTCTTCTATTAGTCCATTCCTTATTATTATGTTGGAATAACCTGTCTATGCGAAGTACTGCATACATGGTGGAATTCTTCTATTATTTCATTTCTTATTATTATGTTGGAATAACATGTCTATGCGAAGTACTGCATATATGGTGAAATTCTTCTATTATTTTATTCTTTATTATTACGTCAGTAATATCACATGCATGCGTTTCTTTGTGGGGTTCAATTATTTATTATTCGTCGAAATGTACGCTTACGTCGGACTGGTTCCATTATTTATTATTACATTGGAATAACACATCATGCGATCTATCGCATGCGTGGTGAATTACATTGTTATTCTATTATTTATTATTACATTGGAATATCCCAGCCGGTGCAAGGATTACGCTGACACCGGTTCCGATTCTTTATTATTATTCGTGAGAATAACACGTCTGCATGCGATCTATCGCATGCATGGTGAATTCTTTTGTTATTCTATTCTTTATTATTCTGTTTGAATAACTTGTATATGTGGATTAGCATGGTGAATGATCCTTTATATTCATTTCTTATTAAATTGTGGAAATGATCTATTTACGTTGATTATGATGAGAGTCATAATAAAAGTATTAGACTGATGAAAATCATGGGTATATGTAGTATTAGTAAGTGTTGTGATGAGTTATGTTGGTTATTATGTGAAAACATGAAAGTTTCTTAGAAATCACAAAAAGAGTTGAAAATTAGATTGTGGTAAAATGGAGCATGAAATTCAATTGACCATATCTCTATTATATTTCAAATTTTTGAGTGTGGTCAAGTCCTACGATTAGATCTATGAGTTTCTAACTTATCCAAGTGGAATCACTTAAAAAGATTTCTGATTTTCGTGTGGAATGATTTTAGTAAAGGATGAAAAATCTGAAATGCTTAAAAAACTATCGTCAGGAATTTTAAAAGGGCATTTTCGGCCACTTAATTTATGAGAAAAATTTTGGCCTTTTGGGACATGAAAGTATATGGTATAAAGAACCTCCTGTCCAAAATGAGCTCATTCCGACTTAAAATGAGCAAGTTATGACCATTTCAATATTTAGGTTTTTCCAACGAAAAATGCTATAATAGGAGTTCTATAACTCTCAGATGACCATAAAATTTAAACTAGAAGCTCACGTTAACATGTGTAAGATCCTCGCCAAGATTTGGGAATTTCGGAGTTAAACTTGAGGTAGCTAATTTCTTAAGGAATTAATTAGAAATTAATTTTTGAAAAATAGTAAATAAATTGTAAAATCCGAGAAAAATATATGTTCAATATGGGACTATATTACATTAAATCTCGGAAAAGAAATATTTTGGGACCTGATTTGGTATTTTTTCATGAAAATGATCTAGTTATGAGTAAATGAGTTAAATATGTTATGTGAAGTAACAAAGTTAGAAAATAGAATTTTATGGCTTGGGAATCCTATATAGGGTATATGCATATTTTTGATAAGGGATTTGATCATTGGTGATGAAATCTTATGAGTATGACATTTTCAAATGATTAAATGCATTATGTGGTAAAGTGTAAACAATTAAAATAAATTGTTTATGTAAGACCCCAAATTATTAATAAATAAAATTTATTTTTCTCTATTTATTATTTTGAAATAGTAAGGGTTGATTTGATTAATGTGGATAGTTATGGGTAAAATACATGAAATATTTGAATAAGCAAGTGGTTATAAAATATTCATTATTATCGGGGAATATTCGTTTGGTCGTGGAATATTCAGATTATTGTTGGGAATATTAAATCAGACGACTTGCGGTCTTTTTGTGGGCCCCATAACGAAAAGCGATTGTGTGACGCCCCAAAATTGGGTATACATCACCCATCTTGGGTCGCCACTTACATGGTACATAAATTCAAATACAACTTACTAATATAATTATCGGTATAATCTGACATAAACCGTGAGTTTGAATACAAATATTGTCTACTAGATATTATACAAACTCAAAAGGAGTCCTCATTACAACTATTATCACACTATTTCACGTAGAATAGTGAGGACTACTAATCTTATCCCTCGGACCATTACTCCGATTCCCCCAACTCGTCCTAGCTATGTTTCTCATTTCACGAAGAAACGGTGAAAAAAAGGTGAATATTCAACTAGCCTAAAGAAGAAATATTATGACTAAGATAATCTGAATAAATTATCATTAGCCTTCAATGGTGTTAAACCGATAAAATACAATAGACAACCGGTTTAAATCATAATGGAATACGTAATCCATTAAAAGAGTCCAATGAGAGAATAAAGTCTCATTGTCTTTTAGGTTTTAAAAGGTTTTCATCAATTTTTATCATTTGAGACTCAAACTTAATAAATAAACCACCACATCTAATCATCCCGTACCACGATCAAGGATTTTCATCAAATTATCAATGGTCGTGACTATACCGAATCACCCCCTGGTCATAATCATACCAAAACTATCCATCAACTGCATTTACAGCCACCGAGGACTTTTGTCACATCATTTATATCAAGCCGTGATTATCTAGAATGATCCTCGGTCATAATCATAATAAGTTCATCTATGCACGTAAGCCAAAGATAACATAATATAACATGAGGATGATGACAATGACATAATAATTCAATAAAACAAGTTCAAGAATTATTTAATCCGAGAAATTATTAACGTCAAATTGTCAACATGATCATTGTTTTTGTAGAGTAAAATTCAAGAATAATCGGAAGAATATTTCCATGAAAAGATCTTTGGATGAAACGCAAATATCAAAGATATTCTACTAATTTCATGGAGTATAGAAGTCAAAGTTTTAACCAATTTGGGTATAATAAAGAATGGAATAACAAAAGAAATCACCGTGCATGCGGTGCTAGATGAAGCAAAGTTATTCAATAGAATAATAATAACGGAACCGGGTTAGGTGAAATTCACAATTTGCGAGGATGATCCAGCAGTAATAATAAATCTTTGAATAATAAACAATGGAACTAAAATCAAGGTGTAAAACACACGCATGAGGATATTTAACGAATGTAATAATAAAGAGCGGAACGGTCGGTGTAAACACACACGACGGATGTTCAATGAGAATAATAATAAAGCGGAACCGTGTAGGTGTAAAACACATGATGAGGATGTTCCAATGTAATAATAGAAGAATGTCACCAAGTATAGGTAAAATGGCGTATGGTGAGTTATTCCAATGAGAATAATAAAGAAATGGAATAACAACAGTTCTCTCTTCATGAATAAGAAAGAATAACACCCTCATCAGTAAAAAGACACTTTGGATATCAAAGTATTCAAGTACCGAATACTCTTCTTCTTTCTCTCTATAGATTTTCTCTCTATAACTTCTCTCTATAATTTTCTCTCAGAGTTTGGTGAATTCGTAAAAGTAAGAAATAATGAAGGAATGAGCTTTATTTATAGGAAAATAGAATGCATAGTAATTAATCCATGAAGCGGTCAGATTGATTTACTTTAATCGACTATCCATATTTAAAGCAAAATCTTTTAAATAAAATATCATATATTCTATTTATATAAAACATTTTACTACGCAAACACTACTGCAACACCACGCAAAAAACACTACGCAACACTACGCATAATAAAATATAATATATTCTATTTATAGAATAACTTTAATAAAGTATTCATTTTATATAAAAGATGTTTCGCTTTTATTACGTTAATAAATACTTAATAAAACAAAACGCCATTATCGCTATAATAATTCATATTATTAATCGACAATAATGGAATCAAACCGAGTGACTTTCACATAAGCATCAATAATCAATACCTGGTGTCTTCTTATGCAACCACACGTATTCTTTGTACTTTTACTACCGAGTAGTTCAACAAAGATATCGATGGTAAAACTTCCGCCGTTATTTCAATAAAATATTTTTGTCATTTTCTCAATCCGACAATAATTACATTTGTGGGGTCCACCAATGATTGGTAGTTATGACGAATATTCCCGCTAAACCGAATATTCCCCCAATGAATATAATATAACCACTTGCATACTTTGCAAAATTTATAAATACTACCACAACTATAATATTATCTCAAATTCACACCATAATATTAAAAAAATTATTTCGACAAAATTTAAATCTTTATTGATAAAATATGGGGTCTCGCATATTGGATGAAGAAAGCGACAAATATAAGTTGTTTAAAAATAAGCAGTAGTAGTTATTCACCGTTATCTTTGTTAAAATACTTTGATGGTTAAAACATAAGAAGACACTGCAGTATTGCCCCAATTATTGATTCTTACGTAAGAAGGCACTACTCAATAATGGTTACTGATAATTCTTCATTCAAATTATTTTATTAATTTAATAATTTTCATTTGATATTTTATATTATCATTGTTTGATAATAATCACATTACACAATATTTTTTTCATTATCGAAGCAATAATTCATATTATCCGAATAATATTATTAGATAACATTATTGGCAATGTCTAGAAAGTTACATTCAAGGAGAGGTTTGGTCACCTAATTACTTGGCAAGTAAGGAGAAATTCTTATTGAAAAGCCCTCTTTCCTGGAGGCTGCGCGGTTGTCGATATTGTGATTCGTAATATTATTTGTGAATAATTAATTATTGATTCATATGATGAGGAAAATATTAATTTTATGTGGATATAGATGGAGAAAATTTTAATGTGACAATTGTTGAAAATTGAAATTTTATCTTTTACGATAAAATAATTCATTTAAATATATTATTATATTTTAATAATATAATAATGGTGATATTTTTACAACGAATGTGGGATATATGAGTATCTGAGGAGGAAAAGTATTTTTGTTGCAATAAATGTTTAAAACATGTTAAACATGTCGGTGGACCCCATTTATCGTTGAAATTTGATTATAGCCTTTAAAATCGCTTGGTTTATGGATTTGGTCAATTTCTCGTTTGGAATTTGGAAAAACTTCCTTACGCAAAGTTGTAGATAATAGAATTTCCTATGGAAAGATGCAAGTTTCAATTTTTCGATAAAAGAGCTATTTATTATGAATTATTTAAGTTCAAGCTCAAAATAATTGATTTTGGAAGTTTTAATTGTTTTAATTAACAAAAACGTTTTTGTGTTTGGTTAGCCTCATTAAACACATGCAAGTTGCTGAATTCAGATGGTTCTAGGTGCGTAGACAAATTTGTATATATATATTATTATTATATTAAATTTTCTACTTTGTTTAAAGCATTTTCCTATAAATAGGGTCTTGGGTTAGAATTGAAAATCACACCGTAAATTGAAATTTTCTCTCTATATTATCGGCGTATTCTTGTGAGTATTTTGAGTATACTTTGAGTATTGCTATCTGGTGCAAGTTCAAGTCATAGCTTTATATTCGGTGTTTCAAATTTGAAATCTCGATCTTTTCGAGGTAAAGGATATTATTATTTTTAATGATATTATTTATTCTAATATCATGATCTCAAGTATTGATCTGAACTTTTAATCAAATTTGAAACTTTTAGTGTCGGGAGTTACTATTCACGATATATATTACATTATTCACGATATCTGATCTTATTCACGAATCGACCTTATTCATCGAAAAATGAAAATTTTTCTTTTCGTCCAAAAATATCTATTCGGATACTAGCTTTGATTGTATCCATGTTTTGATCATTCTTGAATTTTACACCACTATGATTATTTTTGAGGTATTTTTGGACATGGATAAAACAAAGTACGAATCCTTAATCCTTAATCCTTGTCATTTTGTTTTCTTTGGATTCGTTTTTTAAAAATATTTTCATCATCCCAGTCTTAAATGATGATATTATTGAATATCTTTGGCTTTGTAGTGCAAAAGATGAATGATTTCGATGAATATCTTTGGCCCGTAGTGCAAAAGATGAGCAGTGTTTAGATGAACATGACCCGGTGATGAATATCTTTGGCCGTAGTAAAAGATGAATATTTGATTCGGATGTATATTGATTGATGTTACATGGATAAAAGATAGATGTTGAACTTTTAAATTCATACATAGAAGATAGTAGTTTGCATTCTCTACTTAACTCTTTTAATGAATTATTATTTTCATTTGTGAATATTGATTTAAAACTTGTTATCTATTGTATTCTATTAGATTTTTTCCTCGTTGAAGACTAACGATAATTTGTTGTATATTATCTTAGTCATAATATTCTTTATTGGGCTAGTTGAGCTCACCCTTTTCCTTGTTGTTCCATTTTTCTTCTCAGGAGGCGAGAATGTAGCGAGTACTAGTCGGGGTATGGAATGAAAGTTCTAGAGAGAGTTGTTTAGTAGTCCTCACCCTTTTTGTAAAATAATGTATCAATAATTATGATGGGGATTTATTTGCGTGTGAATATTATCTAGATGGCAATATCTGTATTTAAACTCACAGTTTATATGTTGTAATAATAAAGTTGTAGTTGTTTACATACCATGTATCGATGTGACTTTCGAATGGGTGATGTATACCTATTTTGGGGGCGTCACAGTTTATAAGTTTAATAAGTGGTTAAAATATTGTTATAATATTAATGATATTAGATTATGAGATTATTAAGTGATTGATAACATTGAGATATTTTTGAATCCTGAATAAATTATATTATAAATATTTAATATTTATCCTTTATTTCATTTGATTGATTCTTTATATCATTGTCATGATCTTCATGCTTATGTTGTGTTGAAAGTCATCTGTGGCTTACGTGCAGAGATGGACTTGGTATGATTATGACCAAGGATTATTCGGTATAATCATGACCGTAATTGAAAACACGAATATCCTTGGCCCATAGTGCATGGATAATTCATGGTCGTGATCTTTATTAAGTCGAGTCTCAAGATTATTGATTTTACTGATTATATATCTTTGGCCCGTAGTGCAGCAGATGAACCGTCATTGGTTATTAGTTATACGGTTGTATGTCTTTGGCCTGTAGTGCAAAGATGAATTGTTAATGAATATCTTTGGTCGTATTGCAAAAATGAATTTATTAGTATGATTATGAGCATGAATTTTGATTTGGTATAACCATAATTTTTGATGTTTCAGGTGAAGATAGGTGATGAAAATTATCTTCATCCTGGGTGCGAAGAGGAATTTAGAATCACAATTATGATTATGAATTTTTCATATAATTGTGAACATGAATTGTTGATTGATGTTACAGGGATAAAACATTATTGGTGGACTTTTAACATGGAGGAGATAATAGACCTGATGGTCTATTTGACTCTTCTAATGGATTGTTTCGTTCACCGCAACTATGGTTGAAAAGTTTTATCATCTACCATATGTTCTAAATCTTTGATTTATTCTTGATGAATCTTATTGATAATTTAATTATCTTTAGTCATGATATTCTTTTACTTAGGCTAGTTGTTTCACCCTTTTGCTTCACAATTCCTTTCGTGTAATAAGAGTGTAGTTGGATTGAGGCGGGGATAACATGGAAATAGTGAGATGGTCCGAGACCCATTGAAGTTTCTCAATACATTAT
The DNA here is from genome assembly GCA_020205615.1 of Panax quinquefolius. Lineage (NCBI taxonomy): Eukaryota > Viridiplantae > Streptophyta > Magnoliopsida > Apiales > Araliaceae > Panax > Panax quinquefolius. Next base: position 150,064,368 of record CM035153.1, on the reverse strand, counting down.
AAAGCGGCATGGCATACATGCAATATATAATTGCATTGAGGACCTAAGATATGCGTGTGTCGTTTGTTATCGTTACTTAATAATTGATTTTGGTGAACAACAATAGGTTGATGAGAACCCAACTTTGGAAGGGTGTTTTGCCACTATCATACAAGATGTCTAATGACATACTGATCTCGTGTTATCATAAGGCGGGGTTGTGCACATCCATCACTTGAGTATATCTACGAGCACTACCTATATGATCTTGGAGTATATTTGAAATATAATTCTCACTTGTAGACAACTGAGATAATTATATGTCAAGAGAAGACTCATCATTGGAAGGAACATGATAGTAATCTTCTCGTTTTTCTTTGGGGTCTATTGGATCAACCAAAGATAATTCTCTGGGCATATGATATCTATCATAGCTTAGATTCATGGCCTCCTATGTACGAAGGTTTCTTTGAGCACTTCCCAAAGATTTTAATTTCTAAAATAGTTATTGACTGTACTTTTATGTAAAGTACCTTTATAAGATGTTGTGGTCGAGGCACCATGAGAGTTACATAGATTTTGTATTGAAACTCACGAACTTATATCTCATTGTCGTACTCTACTGACGGTTTAACGATTAGATAAATGAAGTTTATATTTGATTTTTATGGAGTGATATCTGGCGACTCAAAATGAGTCGTGTGGACCTATTTTGGGGGCGTCACAGTCAACCTCAAGTGTATTTACCATTTCATGCGCGTTCAGACCGTCCCTGAGAAAATCGGTGCTATTTCTGAATAATAATTAATTTCCGAGTCCTTCTACATGGACATATTTATTGGACATGTTTATCGGACTTTTTCATATTATTTTTTTGCTTGACTCTTAAAAAATGTATAATATTTATTTTAACTAGAATTTTTGCAAACTATAGTGTTTTAGGTGTAATTTGGATACATATACAAAAACAAGGTTATACAGACTGTACAACCCTGTTCTTGTATATGTATCTAAAGTACACCTAAAACACTATATTTTTATAAAAATTCTTGTGAAAATAAATACTATACATTTTTTGGGAGTCACAAGCAAAAAAATAAAAATAAAAATGTCCAATATTCCTAGGTCAATATTTGATGCATCATCAAGACTTATTGTTAATTTCCTAGTTCTTTAAAGATGATTAAAAATATAATTTATTTTATTTTAAAAAAGATGATATAAAAGTATATAAAATGAAGAGTAAATATGTTATTTTTATTAATATAAGAGAATAAAAGTATTATCGCTATATATAATCTTGTGAGATTAATTACTAATGATAAATTTTAAAAAAATATTCTCTTTTTTTTAATATGTATATAAATTGTATTTTATTATTTTTTGGGGTCGGAGAGAGTAGTATATTATGCTAAGTCCACCAGTGAATAGGGAATTTTTCTCGGCGCACAGGGACGGATTTTAATTAATTTTTTAGTTGAAGTTAAATAATTTTTTTTTGAACTAATAATAATAATCTTTACAAATTGTAATAAATATTCACAATCCAAACTAAAAAAATAAATTTCAAATAAAAAATATTTAGATATAATATATAAAATTATTTAGATTACTTGTAATAGTTAAATTTGAATTATTTCTCAAATGTTCAAAGTCAAAAGATCTTAACATTTTGTGATGTTTCAAAACTAAGTTATTTTTTATTTTATTTTATAAGATTTTTATGGAAAAGGGAAACAAATATTTTTTTTTTGGTGGTGACTAGTATTGGACTCCGCTTGAATTGTTTAAGCCTTTAAGGATGATGTAATTAGGAGTTTCAAATTTTTGGTATCAAATAGTTTGTTATCCTAACATTGGTTGGATATAGATTTTATGTGATTGACTGTCATAAATTATCATTAAAATATGGAAAATGATATATATGTAGATAAATATTTGACGAAGTTAAATTGCGACCAACTTCAAAATGTATATAAATTCAAGTGAGACCTTTTTAATATATATATTTCATGCATGTATTTATATGTCGCAATCATAATTCAGCTAGAATTTTTGTAAAGTATAGCACGACTCTTAAAATATTCAGTGTAATGTCATTTAAGACTAAAAAATTTGATCAGATCTGTAACATTAATCTTATTTTAAATAAGAATGATTTGAATTGCTCTTATTTTGTGTTTTTAATGTTTGAAGCTAATGTGTATACAAAGTTACAAACGAACAAGCAGACACAAAAATCGAAAACCCCATGATCAGCAGATGTAGATGGGTATTTAATCTTCTCAGCCTGAGTTTGGGAAAGAAAACATTAAATTACGGAAATGGCGTGCATGGAAACTGGTAGGCCATGATCCACCAAAAACAAATTGCGCATGCATGGCATCCTATCCTATCCTATCCTATATAGTACTCCATTCTAACTGATGAGATGACCTAAGAGTGTTGGTCGATGTCCGATGTACGAAATGCGAAAGTTTTGACATGATCTAATTAATTATTAATTACGCCATTATGAGTAATTCATTCTGGATCTTAATTTGTGTATTCTTGAATATTGGTGGCAGTCAATATATTAAAATTATTAAAAACTAACTACTTTAAGATATTTTTAAATTAAATTTTGTCAATTCAATAAAAAATATTTTAAATTATCCAAAATTTGTTATACCCATTGTAATATATATTGTTCTATGAATTGTCTCAGTTTGAAAATGTCTTAAATTAAATTTTAAAAATTAATAATCAATGATATTTTCCTCTATTAGTAAGGTTATTAAAGACTCACTTGCAATAATTTAGCTAGGAGGAAGTACTATATATATAAACTAATTAATTTTTAAAAGTCAAATTTAATTCCAAATAGAGGGAGTAATAAAAAAAATTAAAACTAAAATTTAGTCATGTACAGATGGGTTTACTGTTGACAAACTTGTCCAAAATGAAACAAAAAAAAAAGGGTTTTTTATATAAGTATACAACAAATAAAAAGTAATTACAAGAAAAGTGCATCAACCAAATAATTACAAAAAGATTGTACATATTACAAAAATAGTACAATTCACATTAATAAGGAAACCTAAAATCAAGGACTAATAACTGCCATAATTAATAATTCAAATTCAAATATTTGGATCTAACAACAAAAATAAATTCAAATTCAAAATAATAATTCAAATTTAAATATTCAAATTCAAATCTTCATCTTCTTCACATACACTTTGAAATAATAGTCCGCTACACACCTCACATACTCACCGCTACACCGTGCTTGAATCTCCGTTGTCCAAAACGCCAATGAGAATAAGAAGAAGATTAAGCCTACAAAAAATTTTAAAAATAAATAGATGTAAAAGTTACTGTTTTGAAATTTTTTTATAACTATTTTATTACTCATAAATAATAAAATGGTTACTTTGTATGAATGGTTGGCTACCAACATTTGCATCACATTCAAACGAAATTGGTAACTTAATAAAACTAAATTAAGTTACCTTGAGTGCGAAAAGGTTCATTTACCAATTGCACTATTTAAAAAAAAATTGCAGGTGTCTTAGTGCGATTAGTTACCTTGGTATGAAAGTTTTGTTACCTTGGTATGAAAGTTTCTTTACCTTGATCCGATGGTTTGGTTACCAACTACACTAAGAAAAAATTGAAAGTGGGAAGATGATTGGTTACTTTGATATGACGGTTTAGTTACTGTGGTGTGAAAGTTTGGTTACAATCATATCCACCACTTTGAATCTTCATATCCACCGCCACCACCACCGCCTTCTTACTCGTGAAACCCTAGTTCTTCATATCCGTAATCATGTTGTCTCTTCTTCGCTTTTAGCCTCCATTGCATTTTGTTAGAAAAAATTTCTTTAGAGGAATACAGGCATTTGTTGAATGAAACAAAGGTTTTGTCAATTATGGGAGGAAATGTTGCTGCTTCTATATTTCAAAGTAGTCCATATAAAATGGCATCATCACCGGGCTACCAAATCATGCAATTACTACCAATGCTAATAATACGACGAGACCAATGGGAGGTTTTGGAATGGAAATGCCTAATTATTCAACTAATATTGGGCTATCAATGCTCATATATATATATATATATATATATATATATAAAGAATACGTTGAATGAAGAAGAATGGTGATGACTAACTGCAGTTGTTATAGATGAGGAGAGAGAGTAGAAGTCATGTGTATAACTAATCCCTAAATTAAAGAATTTTAATTTAATACTAATTCCCTAAATTAAGGAATTCTAATTGCACTAGTATTGTAAATAAATATGGAAGTGTATTAGTTGTGTAAAGATTTTATGAGGACACTATTGTTGTAATTATTTTTAAAAATGTAATAGAATATATAATTCACCCAAAAAAAAAAGAAAGAAGAAGACAAACTTGTCCAAACAAAAGGCAATTAGTCCACCTGTTCTTTTAAATCTTGGCCCAAACTAAATTTTCATAAATCTTTAATTGGTCCTGGCTGGAACAAAACCCAAGCCCAAAACTACGCCCGGTCAAATACATTGGGTGTACGGACTTCAATTGAGGATATGGTGGAAGGAGTGGCTCTGTAATTTTCGCCCCCGATATACTCAACGTGTGGTGCTCAAGTATTCAATCAGTCATGTACTCCTAATTATACTTGTTATTAATAAAATTAATTTTCCACTCCATTGAAATTGAAAGAATTTGAACAGATTCAGAAGAGAGAGAATTGCAGCCGAAATCCAGAAGAAGAAGAACATGACAGCTCTACAGGCATCGACCTCCTACAGTGTTGGCTTTGGCATTTCCTCTTTCGCAACCACAACTCCCCGCCGACGCCATCACCGGCGGCATGTCATCCTAGCTAAAGGTTCCCTCTTCTCTCAAATTCATAACCCTAACTTCTTTGTTATAATTTCAGTAGATATTTATTTGAATCTCGATTCCCGTTTTTTAATTTGTTAGTTGCCTGTTATTTAGAAGTTCATCCAAGTTTGATTTATTTTTTTTATTTTCCAGTCATTTCATTAGTTAGTTGTATGTATGGTCTTAAAATTGTAATTGATATGCATTCAAAATATTATGTGTGCTTGAAATATGAAAACTCACATTCGAAGTTTTGATCTTTCTGATTGAGTTAAATGACTACTAGACACTAGTACTATAATATTTGTGATTCCCATAGCAATAATTTTAACTCAGTTGCTCTAACAAAGGGGAAGGAATTAGTTGAAGAGTATATGTAACTGTTTTATTGATGTGAGAGTTATCTGTTTTTTCTTTCAGTTGAACCGACAGAGAAGTCTGTTGAAATAATGAGGAAGTTTTCAGAGCAGTATGCTCGTAGGTCAGGAACATATTTTTGTGTCGACAAGAGTGTTACTTCTGTAGTCATCAAGGTATTCGAATTCTCCTCATTTTGCACCGTCATAAATTATTTTTCTGCATTTTTGTGCTTTCATTTACTATATTATAGTACGTTTCCTTTTAAAATGTGGTTGCCGTTCTTGTGGAGTGGACTTGTTTAATGAATGTTACATAGAGGGTTCTCTAATAAGAATTTTGAACCCCCTCCTAAGACACTGTTAGAATTAGGATCACACACACGCACACAATAGTAGAGAATTAACACAAAGATTTACGTGGTTCCCCAATTTGGGTACTCCACAGGCGGCTTGTTGTTTTATTAATGATTTTAGTTACATAGGGTTTTACAATAGAGTATTTATAACTACTAATTTTATTATAACCCTACTTTACATTATAGCTCAAATACCCATAATATCCTTCCAAAAAACGACCCCAGTCTGCCGACCGGCGCGCCCTTCCTAGCTTCCACTAGCGCGCCCCGCACTAGTACTTCAGAACCTCCATCCAGGTGTAGCGCTGGCGCGCCAACTCTTTATAAAACTCAGTCTTGCGTCTGCATGGGAGGCTTCGCCCTCCTGCACCCCCCAACCTTTGGTTCGCTCCCTTGCGGATAGCTTCTAAGTTATGAATCACAAGTCCCAATTAACACAAAATTTTAAAAAATAACATGTTAAATTTGTTTTGTCAATTTTTGCAGTTGGAGCATCACCTAGGTTCTGAAATTCTTGCACCTAATGCACTTAGCAAAGTATTGTGTATACTTAGCATTTAGCTACTGGAACCAGTGTTGATGTGTAAAGGTTCTCGTGTCCTATCTTTTCCAATGCAACCGTTATATAACTATCAAAATGATTATATTAACAGTAGGTTCTTAGATACTGTTAACGCCAAGATCTTCTCCAACGTCCCAATCACGTAAGATGCCCTGATTCTGCATAGTAAACACGATAAACACCACAAGCTCGACTTAACGGAGGACGGGATAGGGGATAGCTCGAGCGTGAGTCAATATACGTGTTCACAAGGTTAACAATGGAGGATGTAATGTCTAGTGTATTGAGAGAGATAACAATCCTCATTGGTGTGTATGTGTGAATATGAATGTGAACGTGTATGAGAACGTACATGTTTGTGAAGACTTAGTTGATAGGTTATACTCTCTTTGCCCGGTTTACCGTGCCACCCACTACTTCTGACACAACCCCCGTGATCTGATGGGTCCTGCCGCCTGCCTGCAGTCTACTCACTATCTTTGGTCATTGTTTATGCCGTCGGCTGGCTATAATCCCATCCACATTAATGCATGGCAGGTGTCTTAGTCAACTGTCATACTTTTTCATCATTACAAGTCAAAGTAATAGATATTAAATGATCTAATGGGTTAGTCCAATGAACCGACCCGGTCTTATAGGGTTAAATAGAAGTAATATGGTGACTAGGCCCAGTGACTTTCAAAGTTCAATAATGATGGCCCAATAGATTAATTAAACAAGTGAGCCCAACTTACTCGGCCCAAAGAGGGAAATATCATGACCCAACATTGCCCCCTAGTTTTTTGTTGAACAGAATGTTTAATAGAAAACTATAAACGGTCCATGATATTAGAATTTACTAAAGGCCCATAACAGGAAGTAATTGAGACATACCCAATTTGGTCCATAAGATGAGACAGGGAATGGCTGAATGTCCAGATTTAAAGGCCCAGTCAATAAATGATTGAAATTGAACAAGACAGTCTAAAAACCGGAAACCCAACCGAGAAGCCCAATCTGATAAAATGTCTAAGAATTGATCCGAACGCTTCCCATTCAATTCTCATCATTACTAACATTTAATGTGCCGCTTCAGTAACTTCGTGGCAAATCACAAGATAAAAGATAAACTTTACCAATTTTGGCGGCTTTACACCGCCAATTTGAACTTTGAACCTTTGAGCTTTCTTCTCCTTGCAGAACTTCCTTCTCTGCTTTTACTGAAATCTCAACAATGGTGATTTGTGAACTCTAACCAAAATTCTCCCCTTTGCGTGACTCCGTTTGCACCGCTTCCCCCAATCCAAACCTTAACCAAGAGGGTTCGAGTTCAATCCCAATCCACGGCAACCGTGGGAAGAATCCACCGATCCCTTCTCCGCCTCCTTCCGACTTCTTCAAAGATGGGGAACAGCCTCATGCCAATACCCCTCCTTTATTACGAATTTGAGATCGTATCCTCCGGGACTCATTATCGATTAGGATATATACGCTTATAAGGGCTCCGCTCTGAAGAACGCGTGTACCATCAATAGGATGGTTGGGTCGTTATGCCGATTACTTTTCTCGAAAAGGGAATTGCCTACACCCTCCATGCCTTCGTGCGTTACCTCCCAGATTCATAGGAGTGGGTTTCGCCGATTGGTGCCTAATTCTTACATCCACATTCGGCATTCATTGCTTTCATTTAATTAGGGATTCCTCCCTCTGTCGACATCTTCTTCACCTCTTCTCTGCACGGTAGGTCCAGAGAACGAGATTTCAAAATGTTGAGCAAAGCGGTCTCCACGATGACACGATTTGAGAAGAGATCCCCGATGGATACCCCTTCAAGCAATGAGGGTTGGCACGAAAAATGGTTTTTGTTACGGGACGAAATCTCTTCTTCCAGATTGGACTATCTTTGATCGGATCTCTCACGACTTTGGAGATATCCCAAGAGCGTGTGAAGGAAATGGCAGATTTTTTGAAGAAGATTCCTCTGAAGGAATGGAGTTTTGCACTTCTGACTAAGCAAGCCTGGTTATATGACCATAAATGTAAGTTTCGAACAACTTTGTAACACAATTTTTTGAGATATTTAAGTGACATGGGTTCGGATACATGGTTATTTGCAGTGTCTCTGATCAAACCAACTTCTTCGGAAGTAAAAGAATTGGAAGACTTTTTGGCAGGGAAGATTACGGATGCGAGTGAAGAGCCTCCGACTGAAGAATCTTCCCGAGCTAATCCTCCCGTCACCGATCCACCCAATGTCTCTCTTCAGAACGACGAACCCCAAACTGATGAACCCATCGTTCCTGAAGAATCTCTTAGACCTCGGCGAAGGAAGAGAGCCGCCAAGAAATCCAAATTCACCCAGCCGGAAACAAATCTTGAAAGTGATCCGGAAACAATTCCTGAAGCAATTCCACAAGCAATCCCCTCATCCAACCCTAGCTCTGCACCTTCCGAATCTGTCTCGATTAAGAGAAGCCTGCTTGATATACCTCTCCACGATTGGGCGAAGGTTTTCCGTGCTAAGAAGATAAGGACAAAGATTACTCCTTTGACTGCCGATGAGCTCCGAGTTCTGTCGTCTTCGACTGACATTCCCCCAATAGTCCCAACTGAAATTCAAGTGCCTGATGATGAAATGGTCGGATCTGTCCCCATCTTATCTCGAAAAAGGAAACATCCATCGATAGCCATCCAGTTCATCCTCGGCTCCCTCACCGATCCATGAACCTAATCTGTTCGATCTCCTCTCAAAGCAAATATCGTATGGATCCTCACCAATTCACAATCAATCCACGCCTTCTCCTCCAAGAGGCAATTCGACCTCGAATTTCAAAGACGACGCTATGGCCTCTCTAACCACGGCCTCGATTTAATGCCAACTTTCCTTTTCAATTTGCTTCGACGCTTTCGTCGGTGAAACCGATGACCATCGATTCGGGGAGCGATTCGAACGGATTTCTTAATAAGGTATGAGCTACTGGCGAAGGTAAATGGTTCTCTCCTTTATTTACGTATTTATCTTCATACTTATATATCTCAAATCGATCGAATAATCTTGGACATGCGTGGCGAATCTCGTGTTCGGACGTCTGCGTCCAAGGTCTATCGGTTGAATCCAGAAGAAGAGGCAATGAGGAAGGAGAATGCCATCTCAAGTCTCGCCGGCTCGGGAAAGGACTCAGCGTGAGAGCGTTCTTCACACGAATGAGGGTCTTGGAAAGAGTTGGCCCAAGCCAAAGGAGATGCGAAGACATCCAATGAAGAACCGAAGTCAACTAAAGCACAATATGAGGAGATCGTCCAAGATGAATGTTGACTTGGTTCAGAGGAGCGAAATAAGGATGGAGAAGATCAAAGAGCTAAAGGCTGATGCTAAGATCTTGACTAAAACGATCCAGAAGCTAGAGCTAGCAGAAACTCGTCATCTGAATAAGCGTCGAAAATTTGGAAGAAGAAATCGAGAACTTCAAGGCTCTTGGGACCTTGGCCTCTCTAACCAGATGACCTTCGCAAACAGATCTGTGAAGAGTATCGGAACTCGGATGAGATCAACGGAGAGATTATGAAGATATATTCTGAAAGCTATAAGCTCTGCCGGAGTCGTGGCAAGGAGAAGTTGATTACAGCTAACGTGGATCCATCCTTGCTCGACTCTTCAGATGGCGAGGATGATGCCTGAAGTGAATGCTCTTGTTTTTCCTGAGTTTTATTTAAGAATATTTGTGAAAATTTCTGTTTATTTTGGAAATTGTTTAAGGATTTTGTTTTAAAAACTTTTATCAGGACTTCTACTTTTCTGAAATTATGTTAGAATTTATGTTTTTGCACAATGTGTTTGTCAAAATGAATGAATAGCTCGAATGGTTCGAATTTCAGCTTTCTATGTCATGACTTCTGCATGATGCTTTTTAGTTTCTTGTCAATAATTCAATTATCAATAGTCTTGAATGAACCGAGCTTAGATTGTGAACTAGTTAAGGCGTATGACGCTTAAGAATAAAATGAAGTGAACCGAATTTAATGGATAGAATTTAATGAATCGAATTGAATGAATGAACTCAACACTTGAACAAAATAAAGTAATGTATACTTATCGCTTTTAGAAGTGTGAGATCGGCCACGTGTCAAATGAATTTGGTGATCCTCTTTGCACCATCAAGATCTTGCTTACCACTCGGGGTAAACAAGTATATAAGGACATTTGTTTACCACTCGGGGTGAAACAATTATATAAGACGAGATATAAGGATCGAAGATAGGAGGATATAAGGATCATTTAATTCTCTACACACTTTGGGTCACAAATTCATAGGAACACTCTCGACAATAAAGGTCATCATCGAATGGCCGTGAAGTCAAACCATACCTCCTTACTCCAAGTGCATTTTGTTTACCACTCGCGGTAAATCAAAATTAAGAGGATCACGGAATTTGTCTACCACGCAGGTATAACAAATTCATAGGAACACTCTGTGAAAAAGGCTACCATCGAACAATTGAGTCCACCCCGTCCTCCTTACTTGGTGAACTATTGCTTTTACCGCCCTCGATAAAAAGCAATATAAAGGAACATAGGATTTGTCTACCACGTTGGGCAACAAATAAATGGGCTATCATCGAATGGCGGTGAGTCCCACCATACCTCCTTAAACCATTGTGAACTTAGGACAAATAAGAAGAGGATCAGTTGTGAAAAAGTGAACTTTTATAGATGGTGAACAATCGTACGATGACTTCTTGGTAAACCGACTCGATATCTCACTGGAAATATTTTTGAAGCACACTTTGCATGCCAAGTGTTCTTGATCTCGGATCCATCTAATGCTTTTAAACGATAAGTCCCGGCTTTGGTACTTGATCACCTCATCGGCCCTTCCGATTTAAGATTAACTTTCCTGTGTTTTGAGGCGTAGATGCTTCGGCTTCTCTGAGGACGAAGTCTCCTACTTCGAATCTGTGAAGTTTGACCCCTTTGTTGTAATGCTTGGCTACTCTTCGTTGATAAGCAGCCAATTTGAGCAAAGCTACCTCTCTGACTTCTTCTAGCAGATCTAAGTTGGCCTTCAGTCCTTTGTCATTGTAGATCTCTTTGAATTGACTGACCCGAAGACTTGGAGATCCGATTTCGACTAGGACTAAGGCATCAGTACCATAAGCCAATCGAAAGGGTGAATCCCCTGTGGTGGTCCTCGGTGTAGTCCGGTAAGCCCACAGCACGCTGAGCAGTTCTTCTGGCCATCTTCCTTTAGCTTCATCCAGTCTGCGCTTGATCCCGTTCAGCAACGTCCTGTTGGTCACCTCGACTTGCCCATTCGACTGTGGATGAGCCATCGAAGTCTTCTTGTGCTGAACCCCCAGCTCCGTCAAAAATCCTTCAAATTTTGATCCCACGAACTGGCGTCCATTGTCTGATATCACCACTTTGGGAATTCGAAGGCGAAATATTATTACAGGCTCTTTCATGAACTTCAAACATTCTCGCTCTGTTATCAACCAAGTGGCTTCGCCTCTACCCACTTGGTCGTGTAATCAATAACAACTATTACTGGTCGACTGTGTCCCTTAGCTTTTAAGAATGGACCCCGAGATATCAACCCCCAGACAAATAAAGAAAGGGTATAGGAGATAGAATCAGTATAGCTCTTACGGTGGTCGATGGGATCGGATCGTTGGTGACACTTCTCACACTTCTTTACATACTCGATAGCTTCCTTGAAGATCGTTGGCGATAGTACCCTTCGTCAAGAACTTTGTATGCTAATGACTTAGCGACCGTATGATCACCATGAAATGCCTTCATGAACTTCCCGAAGGGCATACTCAGCTTCAGACGGAACCAGACACTTCAATAATGGTGACGAAAATGCCCTTCGATAAAGATCCCCATCAATAAGAACGAAGTTGGCACTCTTGTACTTGATCTTCTTCACAAAGATCGATCCGAAGGAAGGACGCCATCTGCCAAATATTCGATGTAAGGAGTCATCCAGCAATTAGATCGCTCAATACACATCATCGCTTCATGCTGAACACTCGGCTGCTGCAAAACTTCCAAATAAACCGATCCATTGAAAACATCTGCATCTGTGGTGGCGAGCTTCGACAGGGCATCGGCAATGGAATTATCGTTACGCTCTATGCCCAGAAACTCATAAGAAACAAAGTACTGAAGTCGGTCTTTTAATTCTGCTAGATACTTGATCATCCTGGTCCCACGAGCTTCATAATCTCCCGACAGTTGTTTGACGACCAACTGAGAGTCACTGTAAATGATCAGCTTCTGGACCTCTAGACTCTTTGCCAATCGAACACCTGCCAACACTGCTTCATACTCGGCTTCGTTGTTCGTCGCTTTAAACCCGAATCTGATGGCCTGCTGCACTTTGAATCCCTCCGGACTCGTCAAGATAATACCAGCCCCACTAACAGTCACTGTAGAGGATCCATCTGCATACAGCGTCCATGCATTCATCCTCTTTGAAGAACCGCAATGACTCGATCGGACGTCTCAACTTCTTGGCGATTCAAGATCGCTTGCGGTGACGAACACTCCACCATAAAATCGGTCAAGGCCTGAGCTTTGATAGCGGTTCGGGGATGATACTCAATGAAAAATTGGGACAACTCCATAGTCCATGCTGCTAGTCTCCCCAAAACCTCTGGCTTGCTCATCACCTTCTTCAATGGCTGATCCGTGTAAACGACCAGGAGCCGACCTTGAAAATATTGCCGAAGCTTTCTACTAGCATTTATCAAAGCAAAAGCAAATTTTTCAATGTTAAATTGCACTGGTTTCACATCTCGTGGGACGCGATCGTGACATAATAGGCCGGATCTTCGCTTCCCACCGACCTCCCGAACCCGATCTTTGCTCCAGCGCGCCAACGAACTTGCTGCAAGGTATAAATATAAGGTTTTCTTGCTGGCGTGCTTCATCAATAAAGGAGCCGAAGATAGATATGTCTTTATGCCCTGAAAGGCGTCTTCGCATTCAGCAGTCCACTGGAACGTCTTTGCATTCTTCGGTCCTTTTAGTGTATCAAAGAAAGGAAGGCACCTCTCCACAGACTTCGACATAAACCTCCTCGAGAGCTTAATCCACGCGATCGGGACGTTGGGCGTCTTTGAACGACTGAGGAGTCTTCATGTCAAGAATGGCCTGGATCTTCTCCGGATTGGCTTCAATGCCCCTCTGACTGACCAGATATCCCAGAAACTTCCCTGCACCGAGCCCGAAGGTGCATTTGGCCGGATTGAGCCTCAGCTGATGATGACGGACAGTCTGGAAGCACTCCTCCAGATCGTCAAATGTTTCGAACTCGATGCTCTTCACGATCATCATCATCTACATGAACCTCCATGTTTCTCCCTAGTTGCTGTTGAAGACGAAGTTCATCATTCTCGGTAAGTGGCTCCCAAGATTTATAAGGCCAAAGGTCATCTTCAGAAGCGTGACACCAAGCGATTGTGTAATGAATGTTGTCTTTGGGACATCCTTCTTGCATATGGATATTTGGTGATAACCGAAAAAGCATCCATAAAGCTTAGTAATGCATACCGAAGTGGCATCGATGAAATTTGGTCGATATGGGGCAAAGGATAAAAGTCTTTCGGACAAGCTTTATTCGGACGGTGTAGTCGATGCAAACTCGCCATTTTCCATTCTCGCTTCGCGCACCAACACCACATTCGCCATCCACTCCGGATAATCAATTTCATAGATGAAGTCGTGAGCCTATGACTTTGCAATCTCCTCATCAATGATCTTCGTCGCTCTGGTGCAAAAATCCGCCTTTTTCGCCGAATCGGCTTCTTCAAGGATCTACATCTAGTCTCAGGTGCTCGCCTATTTTCTGGTGACTCGAGGCGTATCTGTGGTTCCCATGCAAAATGTCCGCATAGCGGGGAAGGAGCTCCATGAGGTTTGTCCGAAGAGGTTCTGGCAGACCCGAACCAATCTTTACTGTCTTCTCTGGCTTTCCGAGGACTAGCTCGATCTCTTCCGTTTCTCCTGCAGGAATTACCAATGGCTCAGCTGCTTTCGGTGAAGGGCTCGATCTCAATTGCCATGGTTTGTTTACATTTCTTGACCCCCTCACTCGGAAGAAATAACAGCATTTCTATAACATCGTCGGGCTAGATCTAAGTCCCCGCCACTTCTCGACTCTACATGTGTGCCGTGGGAACTTGGTTTGAAGTGAGGGATGGAAGTCACCGCTTGGAGAGCTGTCAGTGTAGGCCTTCCCAATATGGCGTTGTAAGCCGAATCTACATGCACAACATAAAATTTACACATTATTTCTACCTGCCGAGGAGCCGTCTTAGAAGATCCTTTGGGAGCTCGATAGTGCTCGCAACTTTGATGGGATCGTTGCTAAAGCCATATAAAGGAGCCTCTGTCAGGACCTCCATCTTCCGCCATCATCAAGATGATAAGAGGGGCATATAAGATGTCTCTGAAGACCCGTTATCATCATTATCGCTTCACATCTCTTGAACCCACTGTATTTGTGATCACCAACGCCTCATTGATTGTCTGTTGGCCTTCTGGGAGCACCCGCCACGGACATGACCGAATCCAAGTATCCTCTCCTCTTCTTCCGTACCAACTTTCCTGTTGTTTCGCCGGTTATTACATCAATGACGTGCCTTGGCGGTGGTACTGGAATACTTTGAGTGGGTAGGACCGTCTCGAGCAAGTCCGAGCAAGACGATCAAGATTTTCTTGACCTTGTTGGTCCCTCCGGCCACGCATTAAACCGTGAAACCATTTTGAATCTTCTCTCTACGAAATCTTTCAAATTGCAACATTCATTAGTATCGTGACCGGTGGCTTGATGATAGCCACAATATTTTCGGGCATTGCCACCTTACGGCTTGATGTGGTCACGAGGAGGCTCATAGAATGGCTGGTTCCTGATTTGGTCCAAGATCACCGATCTATCTGTGTTGTGTTCAGCTTGGTGTAAACCTTATTCACCTTCGAGGCGGACGCAGTGGTCGACTACTCCTCCGTCGCCATGAGTTATTGAACTTCTTGAAGCGCCTCGGCCGATCATTATATCCTCCCCCCCTTTCTCGATCGCCCTCGCCTTAGGTCATCTCGCATCCTTTAACCTGGTCAAGAAGAAGGGCGTTTGTGCTATTCATAGCCTCCTCTACAATAATATATCTTTCGCTTTGTCAAAAGCTTCGCCGAGCTCTTCCGGTGGTTGAACATCAATTTCTTCACCAACTTCTTGGACTTTACCGAGATCTAGCCCATTCTCAAATGACCCTACGGCACCGGAGATCATTGAGGTCCCGACACGACCAACCGCTTTCTACGAACCTCTTCACATATTGACCCCGAGGACTCGTTGGTGAACCTGCCGGACTGTCTGCTAATGAACCAGTGGGCTTCCCTCTCCTTCGGTTGCTCCCAAAGCGGGCATGGAACTTATCACAAAGCTTCGGTCAAGAGGAAATTGAATCTGACGGCAAAGTCCCCATCCACTGCCTCGCATCTTTCCTCAATGTCGTAACAAATGTGTGGCACTTGGCAGCATCAGTGAAATCATAATAATCCATGAGCCGGTCGAACGCCTGGCTATGGTCGTAAGGGTCCCCGGACCCATCGTAACTCTCCATACGAGGCAACTTCTTGGTGACATCCGCCTTCTCTTTTAGAATATCCGAGGAAAAAGGGGATGCCTTCTTTCTCGGAGTGTCCTTCACCTGTTGAACTTCAGCCAACTGCTTTCGGAGCTCTTTCAACTCCTTTACTAAAAAATCAATACCTTCGGGCTGCGAGGAGACCTCTTTCTCCTGAACGACATTCTGCCTCTGAGTGGATCGATCTCCTCTTGCCGATCTCATTGCCTTTGTGGGGCTTCCGGATCTACTTCGGCGTACAATTCTATCCTCATGATGAGAATATTCACGCTGATGCTCTCTTCTTCTGGTTTCTGGCACGATCTCCCTCGACTGCTTCTTCTTCGCTCGTCGTCATCTCGATCGTCTTTGAGAACCAAGCGACCACCGATGCCTTCTTGAGGCCACGAGAGTTTCGCTCCTCGATCTCCTCCTACCGTGAGAGCGATCCCTAGACACGTGTAGAATGCTCCGGCTCTTTTACCCTCGCATTGTGGCATCTCCTTATGCTTATTCCGCCTTTCGGACTGAACATGGCTAGATGCTTCGTCCCTTAACTCCGCCACCCGAAGCATCTGTTCGGCTATATCTTCTCTCTGCTTTAACAGAACCTCCAAGGCTTTATCTACTTCGCCTGCCATCTTCGCCAACTTGGCAGCTCTGTCCTCCTGACCACTTCGGCGATGAGTCTTGATCGGTGAGCCTTCCACCCGCCCTCGACCATGATCACGCTCCTTATCCGCATCGAAAACCAACCTCTGTCTGGCCCCACCATGGATCTTCGGACAGAGATCTCCTGAATTATGCTTAGAGGCCGTGCTCTCGTGAGTACTTTTAGAAGGACCCAGACGATCCTTTACCAAAACACGAGGCAGTGACGAGCTAACTGCCATCGCCTGCCCTTCTGGCGTACCATCTCTACTCCTCATCATCTTCCGAAGTAGATTAAATGATTGTGATTGAAAATTTCAATAACACTAGAACTCAGCCCTCCTTCTAGCGCCAATGTTAACGCCAAGATCTTCTCCAACGTCCCAATCACGTAAGACGCCCTGATCCTGCACAGTAAACACGATAAACACCACAAGTTTGACGGTCGGACCGCCGGGGGATAGCTCAGGCGTGAGAGTCAATATACGTGTTCACAAGGTTAACAATGGAGGATGTAATGTCTAGTGTATTGAGAGAGATAATAATCCTCAGTGGTGTGTATGTGTGAATATGAATGTGAACGTGTATGAGAACGTACCTGTTTGTGAAGACTTAGTTGATAGGTTATACTCTCTTTGCCCGGTTTACCGTGCCACCCACTACTTCTGACACAGCCCCCGTGATCTGATGGGTCCTGCCGCCTGCCTGCAGTCTACTCACTACCTTTGGTCACTGTTTATGCCGCCGGCCGGCTATAATCCCATCCACATTAATGCATGGCAGGTGTCTTAGTCAACTGTCATGCTTTTTCATCATTACAAGTCAAAGTAATAGATATTAAATGATCTAATGGGTTAGTCCAATGAACCGACCCGGTCTTATAGGGTTAAATAGAAGTAATATGGTGACTAGGCCCAGTGACTTTCAAGGTTCAATAATGATGGCCCAATAGATTAATTAAACAAGTGAGCCCAACTTATTCGGCCAAAAGAGGGGAAATATCATGACCCAACAGATACTTATAGGATTACCGTCATGGTTTATGGTTTAGAACCTTGAGCAACTAGGAAAGTTGTATTTTCTCATATGTGTATTTAAAATTAAGCTTCAAATGCTTTTAAGAGTTTCACGAAACTCCAGTCCATTGGATTGGAAGTTATGTAATGATGATGACCTTCTAAATTTTTACTATTATCAACAGGAATAATCCATAAAAGGACATGTACAAACTCTGATCTGTTAAAGGGTTAAGATGTTTCACTAACCGGAGATAAATGAAGCCATACCAGAAATCAATTACCTTACAAATACAGATATTCAGATTTCTCACCAAGTGAAATATGATTACATGGAGTCCAAAGTGTCCCTTTTTGGAAAACTCAGTTCCCTATTTTCTGCTCACATGCACTTATTGAATTGTTACATTTATATAGTGGTTCCCTTTACTTTGAGATAATCAACTTTTCAAGCTAATTTTTTTGGGAAGCTGAATATTGCTAGCTATTTTATTACTTGGTTAAGTTTGTATTGAAGCTTGAGTACCCAATTGGGCAGCCCATTTGGAAATTGATTGATCTGGATATAAAGAAATTAGAAAGGTTATAAGGGCATTTTATTTTTGGAATTTCAGATTAATGATTCATTTGTTTTTATATACAACTGATGATTAATAATCTTAAAATTAGAATACTTGATGAATAGAACTTTCATATATGCCTAGTTTCATCAAATCATTATATGTGGAATTACCCATTTTACACAAGAAGGGGCTAGTGGATATGGGTGTTTCCTTATAAAAGAAATGTTATATATACATATACATATACATATATATGTACACACATGCACATATACATATATATGTGTGTGTGCGCGAGCGGAATTAATCAGTGACTAATGTGGAAGCTGTGTTGATTTGATAACAGGGATTGGCAGACCACAAAGATTCATTGGGTGCACCACTTTGCCCTTGTAGGTAATTTTTTTGTCCAGCCATTTCCATGAGAAGAATATTGCCTTGGTTTATATTTCCTTGCAAAATTCAGTAACTCAATGTCACTCTTTGTTTTACAATATTCCTGGGGCCTCTTTTGATTCAGGCACTATGATGACAAAGCTGCAGAGGCAACACAAGGGTTTTGGAATTGTCCTTGTGTTCCCATGAGAGAGAGGTAAATGATAAATGTGTCTTCGATATGAATTAAATTACATTAAAATGTGGATAGCCGACTATTACCCGCATGGTAGGTATGTTGTGGTTAAGTTTTCATCTACTGTTTACTTATCCTAAAAAAGTAAAGTTTTCATCTTCTGTGACTAGAAAGTGAATGTTGCAATTGATTTAGCTGTCTAATTTTGTTTTCTTTTATATTTATTATCTGAAACCAAAACACCACGATGGTTTGGCATTTTGGCTTTAATTTTGTTGTGGTGCACTAGTAGTTTGGTCTGTGAACACCGGATGCTCAAGTAGCATTAAGGCTAGAAAGAGCACCTTTTGTGTGTTCTAAAACGGCATGTCGGTGGCATTCACTTTATCACTTCCAATATCTTTTTGTCCTTTTCAATGATGCTTCTATAAGCTCCAGAGAAGTTGTGGATGAATAAAAACTATTTGACCTGCTGAAGTTTATGTGGATATATTTGTTAGAATTAGGGGCATTCACCAGGCTCCAGTAATTTTTACCAAATAGTTCGGGAGGCAGATTGACCTCTTGTACCTGAGCCAGGCTGATGAATATCATGGTCCTCAAATTTAAATCAAGTCTTAAGTCTGTGTCATAAATTTAGGCCCTCAATGTAGTATCACAAAACATTCAGTTTTAGAATTGGAGAATCAACCCTTTTGTGATGTAACTGATGGGAATTATCTTTGTTTGTAGTTTGTACTAAGGCTAGAGTTTGGGTTAGTAAAGATTTTATTAAGATGTGAAACATGATACTTGTAAAAAAAAGTAAATAAACAAATAGGGAAGATAAAATTTAGTGGCACTGTATGGAGTTTGAAATCAATTGTCCTGTAATTCAAATCTAATTTTTAAAGTCTGGTAATTTGAATATGAAGCTTTGAGTTTCATCGGATCAATTTCTTTCTCTGGGTTTATAAATCAGTTTCTTATTATTTTGACTAGCGTTTTATGTTCTAAATGTAAGCATGTCTTGGCAGGAAGGAGTGCCACTGCATGCTTTTTCTCACCACTGATAATGATTTTGCTGGCCAGGAACAGGTACTATGTATTTCTTTGTTCACTTGATTTGTTTTGCCCAGGAATAGGAACATGCATCTAAATACCTTACTGGTATAAAATTTTAGCTGCAAGGCTACCCTGCTATGACAGTTTTTTTTGGGGATAGTCAAGCTTGGCCCTAACCGTGGGGGGCTCTCACACAACCTTGAGGTCCTTTCAAGGATTTTTGGCATTTCACCCACACGTTTGGGTTTTGACCTACAAACTGTTGCTTGCACAACTCTTACTGAACAGAGAGTTTGAAATGGGTGTTATCAGTGCTCGACTTGATACATTTGCCCTTTAAGTATTTATCGACGACTTTTTCTTTATTGAATTTTGTACCACTCCCTTAATTTTTTTTTCCCCTGGCTTCTTCCTATGCAGGCCATTACCTTGGAAGAAATCAAAGAATCAACAGCGAACATGTAGTGCCCTAGTGTATGTTGTTCACTAGTTAGAAGAATCATTGCTTGTATGTACATTTGTATTCTAATCATGAATCTATTCCAGTACTGTTTCATATATCCTAGTTCATCATTCTATTTATTTGTCTTTACTAAGCCCATGGTTCTGCCTAATCAAATAAAGGATCCCTGAAAGTGTGGTCATTAGTTATTGTTGAGATTTATCTTTTGTATCGTCTTTCAATAGTTGTGATTCAAGGAAGGACCATAGAAGCTCTATCTTTCAGTATCTAATTGACTTATTTATAAATGCAATGCACTCTTCATTAGGACAGCCAATGTCTGATTCACTTCTTGATTAGTGATGGGTACATTATTAGTGTAGCAAACAGGGCATCATGACCTTGCTGATATTTTAAACTTGGTTCAAAAAATTGTCTCATGAGGGGATACGGCCTAATGCTGTAAAAATGTGAGGGTGATGGTGATGGTGATATTAGAAGAAATTTGATGTTGATGTCTTGAACATTGAGCTTGAGTTGGAGGCCTTGAACAAGAATCATGGCTCACTTATGCAATGCACTATCATTTTCCCAAATAAATTAAACTTAGCCCGATGCATTATTATTGCTCATTTTCTTGAAAAACTTGGGATATTTTTGAAGAGACTGCTGTCCTGTCCTGCATCAATTATAGTAATTTAAACCTCTCGCGGTAAATTGAATTAGCTACTTCTCTCTCTCTCTCTCTCTCTCTCTCTCTATATATATATATATATATATATATATATATATCAGGTGGACAATGAGCTATATAAATTATGTGAGACAGAAGTGACGTTAATAAAGTAAAAATAATATTTAAGTTATCATAAAATTTACCTGAACTTTTTCTAATAAAATTTGAAATAAAAAAAATAGAGTTATAAATTAAAGTGCGGACCAATTTTTTAATTTTTTTCATACTAATAAAATGTAGACCAAGTTAATTAAATGAACCTTCCAAAAAAAACTAATCCCTCTGTTTCAAAAGGAAAGATAATTTTTTTAATTCATTCCAAAATTAAATATATATTTTATTCTAAGGTTATAAAGTGACATAATTTTTTTATTTGTCCTTATTTTTTCTTATTTTTTTAATATCAAATTAGTACAACTGAATTTTTAATTATTATCCTTAAAATTAGTTATTTTACAAATTTATTATTATATATCTTAAATCACAATACATTATATATATATATATATATATATATATATATATATATTAAATCACAATACATGACACAATAATTTAACATTTGTCCTTCTATAAATTCAACATGTGTAAATCCTATTTAATACTCCTTATTACCATTGACAAAAAGCCATTATACACCAACAAAATCTTTCCGTCTTGGTTCAAATTCGTCAGCCCCAAACTATGAACAGACCCTAGGAACCACAGCGATCAAAAAGTATCGATTTGAAGAACAGCAGCTCGGATTAAGTAACGATTTTCAAGTAAGTTTTCCTTTTGAAATTGAGTGCGTGATCGATATCGTGATATAGGGCTTTATTTGCTTATTTTATGGTTTCTTCGGTTTTGTTTTGTTTTGGTCTACGTTCATCTTCTTCGGATCTCAGATTGTGTTAATTTTTTAATTTCTTTTCTTGGTTGACAAAGAAATCAATCTGGATAGTTATTAATTGAGGACAATGCTTTGTTTGATTTTCTACTTTTTCATTGTGTTTCTCATTTAGGTGTTATGTGTTAATCAACGAAATTGAATGTGTTATTCAACGTAGTTATCGATTTCGGTCTGGTCAGTTGGGTCCTGTAATTCCAAAAATACAAACATTCCCAACAGCCTAGACAAACAGAGTACTCTGATCCTCCATCTCTTAGTTCCAGAGCTTCATAAATTCCTGAAAGAAGAGACATGTACAAAGTGACAAGCCATGCTTAAACATCAAAGGATACTGGCAAAGATGGTAAAGAATAAATTTATCTGAATGCTTAAACATCAAAAGACAATGCCATCCTTATTTTTATTTTGATATTATCATAAATTTTTGGAATCTTCTGCCAAATGTTTAAAGCTTCAATGGCCAATTGAGTATGTGACAATTGATAGGTTTCCATCATAGCTTTAACATGAGAGGTTATGACATAGGATGCATAATTATACAAGTTTAAAATTTATTTTTGTTAAAACTTTTTTTTGCTAATTTATTTAAGATTTTATTACATGTAGAGTATTTTCTTTTAAAATTTATCATATTTTTTGGGCTATTTTAATGCATTTCCATTATATGCCTTTTAATATTTTCAAAACTTTTATATGTTGAGAACCCATGAGCTTGTGATTTTGGCTTAAAGCTCATTGTAAACTACCTGAGCTAAACTTTAATCTTCTATCTTTGCTAAATGAGCCATGCCTAAGTATAGGTGGCCTCTGCTTCGTTTGAATTTTTTACTTCTTATGTGATAGTTGTGTGTGTTAAAGAAGTTAGTGGGGGCTCATCTTTGGTTTGTATAGATCTAGAATAGGAGTATGGTTTTGTGGAACAATAAGGCTAAGGAAGGCAGAGTTTCATGTTGTTCTTGCATTGTGGAATTTTTGACTTGCTATTTTAAGGTTATTCTATTTGCTATGTCAATAATTGATAGAGTAATGGGTTCGGCTTGTGGAATAGGATGTAACTTGTATGTGTGAAATATAAGTTAATTATCTTTTTCGCGGCATAAAATGTTTAGGAATTGATAGAAAAGATGGTAAGAGGGAGGGAAGTACAGAGTCAGAGAGAGAGTATTCCAAAGTAAAAATCTTAATAATGGGAAGAAACTTATATAACAACCCTAGAATGTAAAACATTAGAGTGAAACCGCTTCTACTGATGTCCAAGATTCCAAGTACAGATTGGGTAGGGGCCTCTGATAGATCTAAGGAAGTTGGAAAATGCCTAACAATGAAGAAAGTGAAATACACAGTGCAAATTGCATCAACATGATGAAGGGACAAATGCAAAACCAAAATATGATAAAATATTAATATACTAAACTACTCTAAAAGCTAATGGCACTTGAAAGTAAAAACCCAATAATATCTGTCAGCCACAACAAAACTCAGTGTAACATGTCAATATGAATTCAAATCTGTTTTCTATTCTGTTAATTTATCTGTATGATTGATCATTGGTTATGTCTCTTCTCTCCACTTCTGATGTCTTACTGTGCCTATTGCTAGGTATCAGTTAATGTATATGTTTTGTAGCAGTTATTTATAGCAGGAATTGGATTTAGTATGGGTTGGTTAGTGAAACATTTCCAGTCCATGGACCTCTAATGATTTGATGCAGCAACTGTATCTTTATGTCTTTTCAAGGGTTTGCATGATATATTAGGCAGTTTAGAATATTAGTATTTTATGACCGACTAACTCACTCTTAAAATACAAGAACGGGCAAAATGTAATCACAAGTCCATGTTTCAAGCAATTTTTTGTCTAAATTGTTATTGGATAGAGGTTTATGCGTGTCAACAGGGTTTCACACAGCACATCATGATTTTATTCCTTAACTAAAACTTTATTGATGTATGATTTTTTGTGAGTTAGCAACAGTTTTATTTGTGCTCCATAAAACATAATATATAAAAGTACACATTGAGTAAAAAGAGTATAAGATCGCAATAAAACCCTATTTTATGCTTTTACTATATTTAGAAAATGTATATTCAAGATTCAACTCCCCAATTACTATAAACCAATTTAACTGGCATGATTTCTAATCATTTCCAATTTGTTGAGTAAAATCTAAAAGCACCTGTTTTTTCATTCTAATTAGGAAGGTTGGAAGATTCTGCCAAAATGTATGGCGAGGTTTTCGTGAATGGGACAAAGTCTCGCCTACCATACGGGTCCTATGTAAGTTCTAAACATGCCACATGTTTGTTGTCATCAAATGAATATCTATTTATGTTGTTTTTTTATGTGATTTCCATTTGGGCTTTTTCATGTTAGTAGGTGTATATTTTTCCTGAAGCAATGTTTGGCAAGGAAATTCCAACCCTTGAAATTGGAATTGATTGCCAAATTTTAACTAAATTTTAATTCTAGAGAATTGCAAATGTGCTTTCAATTTTAATTCAAAGCTTGAATTGAGTTGCCATACATAGCATGAGTGTATTTGTATGGAACTGTGTGTTCCTGTAATGAAATTAATATGTTTCCAATTTCTACCTAATAAAACAATATCGTATGTGTCCCAATAAATTGAGTTGTTTTCTAACATCATAATGCAGTTATGTGTACCAAAAATTGCTTACATAGTGTTTTATTCCCACAGAATTATCGCCAAACAGTTAGGGATTGGGCCTCTCCAGACATTGGATTAATCATAAGCAGACCTAGCAAATTAGTTGCATAATCAACCCCTTGCATCTCATAATTCTGGTTATGTGGAGATTTTGAATTTATGAGGCATCCCTATGTAACATAGAAAGAAAGTACTACAAATTTTTGCTTAAAAAAAGTAAATTGAGGAAAGAAAACAATTACAATTGCTCTTAATACTCTTGATACTAAATCTGTGTAGGAATTATTAAATACCTAAAAAAAATTCTTGATAATAAATATACTAACAAAATAATAATTGTGGGTTACTACTACCTCCCATGTTCAGCAAACATTGATATATGAAAATGCACTAAACTATTAACCATAAAATGTTTGAATAAAACAGAGGTATCATACAAATCTATGCATAACTAATTTATATATTACTCTAATAGGAATCTAATAATCAGAGGACTTGATTAATTAAAGGCCCACCACGCAAGTAAGGTCTGGATATAAAGAAAGACCAAATCTTTGATATTCCCTCTTCTTTAATTTTACTTTTTTTTTCTGAGGTTTTAATATATTGCAACATCCAGAAGTTGTGGTATATTCAAAAAATTATTTTCACTGTTAACTTATGGGCTATTATTATTATTATTATTTTTACGATTGATAAGTCTAATTTTACTTATTTTAATTTCTAGATGGAAGATTGTGCTCGACACCCAACGCTTGGTCTTCACAGTGGGGATGCAGTTTGTTGATTTAATGGTTATTAGAGTATTATTTTGTGGATTACAAAATTGACATTGTATTCTCTTGAAACTTTCGAGGATTTGTTGAAAGGATAACCACACTTTTTGGATCCCTAAGCGTAGCGCGAGTTCCTTTACTACTTAACACCGCTTGACTTCACGGCTTCTTTTTAGTGAGTTCAATTATTTAGTGAACTTGCATCCTAATCTGATTATTAGGTAATGACTAATATATCTAATCCTAATTGTTGGAATATACGTTATCTTCTTTTTACCCTAAGGTTTTCAAGTACTTTCCTTTTAATTGATGGTTCACTCATGTTTTTGATTTAAATTTCAAGGTTTAGACACTATGCTTGTTTGCAAGTACTATTGGGGTTTGGACTATTTACTCCTATAATGTATTTAATACTAAGGAAGAGGAACTTGCAATTAGCACAGGAAAGTGATGAAATTGAGCTCGATATTGAAGCACTGGACACTGAGACTCTTTGGGAGCTCGATAGATTCGTGACAAATTTAAAGAAGTTGGTGCGCAAAACAAAAAGACAAACTCTTATGGGGAATAATTCAGCAGCTCCCACGGCCACAATTGACACTGATGAGGTATTGTTAGTCGCTTATTCTTCAAATTGGCTACATTTATAGGTACTAGATTGTTTGCTAATTATGATTTTGGAATTACTCTGTGAGCTCGAAAGTTAGTGATGAGGAATGATGGGGCGAAGAAAATTAAGAAAGGAGATGGGGATGAGGATGTTGACATTGGTGATGAGATGCCAGAGAGTGCCTTTCCACCTGTTGAAATTGAGAAAGATGATGGTGGGCATGGTCGTGAAAATGGGACTAAGAATGGTATCGCCAGTATTACTTTGAGCAGTTCAGGCAGTTCGAGGGTGTGTTAGTGACGGTGATTGGTGCTTTAAAGGCGATGGCTATGATTTTTTTTCTTAATTCAGTTGTGTTTTCTTTTTATTCTCAAATGAAAAATATTTGTATGATTTTAAGTGAGGTGGTGGTTATCTTCGAGTGTTATTTTTATATTTTCTATGGATACAAAAATTGATTAAAATCTCATATTAATTAATGAATATGATATCGGGCTTGTGTAGGTTATTATGTTTTTCAGCTTTTTTTTACTCTATTTGTGTTAATGTTTGACAAGGATTAGCAATTACTGGCAACGTCCTTTGGACAGAATTCACACTGGTACATCATGATGGTTATATAGATTTCAATTGACTTAAGATATTTACCTACCACAATCTTGTATCTTTGTAAACATTAGTATGTTCAATCAATCCAACCAAGTACTTATCTCAAAAGATCCCCATTTCCTGCACCTATTGACTTCATGATCTTCATTGATCTAAATTGGAAAGCTCGACAAGCTGCATAAAAACAAGAAAATTAACTTGAATATAAATAAATATATATATAATAAAAAAGTTTCAATGAGTATAAAACAATGAGTATTTATATTTTTTTTATAGTAATAGACCCTGTTAAATGACATATCTATCCTTAGTTTATATACTTTATTTCATTATTTTAAAATAAAAAAAAATGTACCTTAGTTACCTTTTTAAAAACGAATGGATTCTTTTAATAATTTAAATATTACAAATAGGCATGGGAGTTGAAAGTGACCTAACAACATTGAAAAACACACTGTCCACAATCAAAGTAGTCCTTTTGGATACAGAGAAGCGGCAAGCGAATAATCATGAGGTGAGAGATTGGTTAGAAAAACTTAAGGATGTCCTTTATGACATTGATGATGTCCTAGATGATTTTCATGCTGAAGCTTTGTGATGGAAATTTGAAGTTAATGGAAAGATGTTAAACCACGCCAATCATTTATTTTCCCTGTTAACCCCTATTGTATATCGCCTTAAGATGGGCCATAAGATTAAAGATATTACACACAGACTAGATGGGATTGCAATGGATAAGAGAAACTTTCACTTTATTGAGATTTGTCCATGTCATTTATTTTGTCACTAGCCTAAAAGTAATAGGAACATACTTAGAGTGTAATGCACATATTAGTAAATTCTCACCACTATCCCCTACAATGTATATTCATTTGTTTTTCTGTGTAAAATTTGATCACACAACAATCTATCATCTTTTTATTATATTTTAATTTATTAATTGTACGTACACATTTATTATTAAAAAATTGAATAATTCCGCTGCAACGCACGGGTTTGTATCTAATTAATGTCTAATTTTGAGATGGAGTTTTTTTTGGGTAAATTCCAAAAAAATATAGTACATTATATATGGAAGTAAAATAAAATATACAGTCGTAGTGATAATATTTTCCTGACAGGGGTATGGGTATAAGTCGCCGGAAAGTTTGCCAGCAAGCAGCAGCTAATAGGAAAAGTTATGCACCACAAAAAATTAAAATAAAATTGACGTTTGTTTTTTGCCTTCGCTTCTGCAAAACTCGATTCCAATTCTCTATTTTTCTCTCTCCTCTCCTTTCTCCCTCCCTCTCCCTCTTTCTTCTCATCTGTTCTCAGTAATGGAAAATTAGGAATTCAGAGATCTTCTCAAATGGAAATGCGAAGTTTAATCCATTAGGGTCCATGTGTTCCGGCATATATTATTAACATAATTTTGCTCACAGGTAATATCAAAGCGTCTGCTGTAATACTGCCTACCATTTTTAGACTGCTAGAGGAATGTCCAAGCCTCAGGTCACCATCACCCTGGGCTGCTCTGGTCAAGTACGTTGTTTCTGATTCATTCTGTTAGTTCGTAAGCTAGGGTTAGGTTCGGTCTATCTCGGTTTTTTTGATAGTTCAGTTTAGTTAATTGATCAAATGCATGATTGGAATTTTATCGTATGTTTCTCTTTAAGTACTTTTACTTCTTTCTGATTTTCAGCAAATAAGGCTTTCGTTTAACTTGCATAGCTTTCGATTAAAACAATAGAGTTCTAATCTTTTGGACATTAATAAATTGTATGTGATGTTTTGACAACCAAAGATCAAAAACTAGAAAATTAAAAAGTAGCAAACAGTTAACAGTGGAGGCTATTCCAATATGGGGTTACTTTTGTTTTCAGGGACTATGTTGGGGATTGGATTGAAATCCATGTATAATTTCTTAGTCCAGTTTTTGGTACCAAACTTTTACTTCAAACTACAATCTAGTATCCAAAAGGGCTGTTAACAAAAAAACTCCTTCCTGAGTCCATACAAACAAACATAGTTTTTGTATTGAACTGAGTTTAATTTTAGTACAGAATCTAAGTGCATTTCTGCTTCATAATGTACAGAAGGTGGTAAAGAGGTCGTGGCCGACATCTGGTACTGATTTTCAGGGGTTTTCTGGAAGAAAAAGATATCTGAGTGACAGATTTGAGCGGGATGCTGATACTTCTATGTCGTCCAGTAGCAAGCAGTGCGTAACTTGCTAGTCCTTCTTTTTGTAATTTGGATTTTCATTTGGGCCTCATCTTGTGATTGGATTGCATGAGAGAATAAAGAACAAATTATTTAGTAATGGTCTTTTATCTGAATCATTTTGTGTCCCATTACTGTCTCTTTTGAAAACCAAATGAAGGGTTAAATTTTGTATGACTTTACCTTTTTGACATGTTAGATAATGAGCATTTTGAAGTTTTGCGGCTGAAATTCTTCTTTTTTGTGTTAAACTATTGAATATGTTGACCAATCTAGAGTTTAAGCAAATCATAATTACATTAAAGAAAATGCCTTTTAGTTAGAAGGTAAATTTTTCATCTATATTTTTGAGGGTTCAGCTGTCATGCTGACTATTCTTTGGTTGATATTGACGAAAGGGCACTTTTTTAGGCTGCAAATGAAGGACAATCCAAGGAATTCAGGATCCACTAGAGTAAAGGGTAATAACTATACTAGTGGAAGTTTACATATTCAAGATTTCTTTCTCAGTTTGTATTCGTAGCAGAAAATGATTTAGGGCTGTTTGTTTAGGAGGACTAAATGTGAATTGACCATTCAAAGTCGTTTGTTTTGAAAAAAATCGTCTCGAATGTAATTTGAATCGATTCGACCATTCGGACGATTTTGGTTGAATGATTTAGTGTCATTTTTTTGGCTGAATAGGTTGAATGAAGGCTGAATGAAGTTTTTTTTATACAATATTAACTAATATATTAAGTAATATTAAATGAATTTACAACAATTTTGAATTTTTTTTAGAGGGATAAAATAATAAAAATATGTTATTAAGATGTTTTAGACATGTCAATTATCAAACAACTTTTTTCATTCAGATTCAGCTCATTCAGATTCATCAAACACCCCTTAGATATACTGATTTCTGTTAGATGCAGGAGTTGGTGAAAAGGACCTCAGATTGAAACTTATACGCAAACGAATGCCCAGTGGAGTAAAAAATGATGTTGAAGAGACCACCAGGATGGAAATACGCCAAAATATGTCATGTAATTCTTGGGTTCCAAAAGCCGCAGAATTTACTCTTAGGAATGGTTCCCCAACAAAAAGAACAAAAAGAGAGGCTGAATTTCTTATGATGGACCTGTTGAGATACTCTTCTATGCCCTTGGATAATTCAATACCTCAATTCCCAGATAGAGCATTACATGCTCCAAGGAGGATACCTGCTCCAAGGAATACTGATGAAGGAATACTGATGAAGAACTACAAGTGTCATCAACAATGCCAGTCCAAGCTTCAAGAATTAGAAGACTATCAAATAGTGATGTCTTGGACCCTTCCATGTCAATTGACGTTGCACCTATTATGAGGAGAGTTACCAGTGATGCTGGCAAACCACTGACAGAACTATCAGTAAGTGCGGGGTGTGCTAAAGAGATTAATATTAACTTTTCTTGCACTAACATAAGTACATAACAGTGACTTATTCTAGAAGTCTGAATTCTAGTGAATGGTAAATTATCTGGTCTTCCATGCCTCACTTATTTAGAAATCGTAGACGGAGACCAGACAAAATACAAATATTTTCACTAGTCTTCATACTTTGAGAAATTAATCAAATGGGGTGGTGTTTGTTTATCTCTTAATGTCCCTTAACAACTCTACATCTGATTCGGTAAGAGGATAAAGTTGTTTGGTGAAATTTTGTTTGCCCCTTATTGTCTCTTAATTGGTAAGAAGAAGATATGAATCTAAATCATTAAGAGCTGCCTCTTAATGAAAAATTTAAATTTATGGAGCCTCTATAAATATTGTACTCCCTTCATTCTAAATTTTAAGATCATTATTGATTTTTGAAATATCAATTTGACAAATTTTTAAATTTAAAATTGATATTATTAAATTTTAAAGTCATTAAGATGTTTTATACTTTTTAGTTACTAAACAACTTTTTAAGATCAGATGCTATTTCACTCAGATGATCTAATTTATTAAGATATACTAACTATTTAAATCTTAATTACTTAATTTTATCAAACACCACCTTACTCTTGTAGGAATGAACACAATACTATTACCTTTCAATTGGCTGATACATTAGACAGCCTCACTTAGCTGGACATAGATGATGCCTTGTGGTGAGAAAAGTATAAAGATGTAATTACAGCAGGCACTGTTGAATCCATTGAATTTATATTTCACGAACTTATTACATAGTATAAGGTTATTATGCTTGTAAAACATCAACACCTAGTTACAAACAAGTGTATAATATTGTATATTCCTTTGTGCGCTTCCAACATTTTGTATACTGGAAAAAGGAAAGCTATAAGCTTTTAACTTAGATCAAGCTTGTGTTACAATGTGCCTGAAACTTGTTATATCAGCCTTTGTATTGCATTATGTTGACCACCTACCACCCTTCTGGTGGTCAGTACATCTTTTCAAGTGACAATAGTCATTCTCTAATTTTTTAAATTGGGCAGGTTAATGAAGTAATGAAAAGAGCAAATTGAATTATAGTTTGACTTATTTTTTGATTTTATGTCTTGCTCTTTTCAGCTCCTAAATTCATACCTTGTTGCAGCTTATTTACTGATGACGGTTTATCTTAATTTGTATTGTCAATGCAGGTAGGACCATAGTTATTTTTTTTTGGCATCTTATGTGATAGTCTAATTGACATTTCATCATTGTTCAGAACATTAAAGTTGTGATTGTTTGGATATTCCAGAATGCAGACTATAGCTATGAGCTCCCTCCCCCCCTTCCCAAACATCCCTCTCTCTTCCTTGCCTGTTATATATTTATTTATTTAAGTTTGCTCCTTTCTTTCAAAAAGTAACATTGCCGTATTCTTGTACATATAATTGTGGTCAACAAACAACAGGCACTAATATTATGTATTTTCATTGGGATTTTTGTAGGGGGAGCAACCTCTCACTGTCAGTAGTTTGTTGCACTTCCTTGGGTTGGGGAAATATGCCATTAATTTTCTGGCTGAGGAAGTAAGTAGCTTACTTTTACACCAGTTTTCTTTGGAATCGAGGTTGTTATTCATGCATGTCATGATCATGGTCTGGATGCCTTCTGTTTTTTTGATAATTTTGCTCAAATCTCACAAGTAACTGCATCTTGGTGCATGAAAGTAAACATAGTGTTTGTTATAATAATAATTACACCTGTTAAACCACTATATAAATTGTAAGGTAAAACTTAAAGCCATTATACAAGCTCTTAAATAGACATTAGGATATGTAAACATAGTTATTAAGTTGTGTTTCATCACATAAATAACAGGGACATATTATGATATAATGTTTTGTACTACATGCGTATGTTTTGGCCAATCCAGTTGTTGGAATTAATCTCCTTGCATTTTCAAAATGTGTCTTTCTATTGAAGTAAAGGAAGACAGTATCCATCTATTCCTTCTAATCTATACCGGTGATTTCAAATTAATAAAGTGATAATGTGTACAATGCAATTATACGAAACTGTTACTAGTTTTGAATTCTTTGGAAGTTTGCTCTTAGAACAATGTAACAACAACGAGTGATCATCTATAGGTTGATATGACTGCACTGAGGCAAATGCAGGACCATGACCTAAAAGCGATGGGGTTACCAATGGTATTTTTTACCACTCTTTTCAATATTTTCTGAACTTTGAATTTCAGAATTTGGTTACGTTATATACTTACTTCCTTGTCTCTCATTGGTAACCAAATTTATCATTTCATAGTGTACTTTCATTTATGGATAAAAGTTGTGTGTTCATTTGATGATCTAAAAGAGCTCTTTTTAGTACAACTATTAAATTAGAAAAAGTATTTGTTGGAAATTTTGGATGAAGTCAAAAAAGGAGGTAGAGAGGCGTGCATCTAGAGGATCCATATTAAATGAGGTCCGAATTTGTCAGGAAGACTTGGATTACCATGACAGATCTAGTAATTGGACATTGTGTCTGTTACCTCACATAGGTGTTCTAGCAAACCGAGCCTGGCATGGTTTTTTCTGACACAACTGAATAACTTGCTTGGACTGTTCCATCATTAGTGTGTGATATAACTCTTATAATTAGCTGATTGAGTGAATATGTAAATAATCCTACTTGAAATGATGCTTTGGTCCCACCCATAAATCAGGCAATGCGCAATTGTTTGAATGATCTTGCAGACCTTGAGTTACAATCCATGCAAAGCAATTTTGTTCATCTTGTGGACTTGTGTATGACCTATTTGAGTTATTTTATAGTTCAATTTAGACTTTTTTGAGAGACAGGCAGCGGTATAATTTGAACATGTTAGGAATTAAGTTTGCCTGGTAATTTTGGATGATGTAATTTGTTGTGCTGTCCATTGAAAATCGTAGCTGTATTCTTTTGAAGACTTCTCTATTTGCAGGGACCAAGGAAGAAGATTCTCCTTGCCATCGCGCCTAGTCCAAAAAGACAACGTTAGTTACCACTTTGAGGTATATGCGTTGTAAATTGTTATAGGAATCAACTTAAGAACCATGTGTGGAAAACTAGTAGGCTGTATACTTATTTGAAGCTGAAACCTGAAATAGTAGCAGTCTGTACTAAAGGATACGGACAAGTGGAAGAGAATGTATGCTGTATTAGCTGGTTGTACCCTAATTGGGTTGTTATATGTGCTGAATACCACATCATGTCTTTGTTTGAAAATTTATTATTCTCAATTACTGCTAGTAATCATCTTCTGTTACCATGAGCTTGGTTGGGAAGATGTTGAAGAACAGTAGTGTTCATAAGCTAGTTAGTTGTAAGATTTTAGTTTTTTATGTTGTTCTAGGCTATTGCTTGAAGTGAACTTGTTCTGTTACTACAACATGTTACTAATTTGCCATCAACTACTTGTTCCTCTAATGGTTTCTCATAATGGTTCGGTCAGAACAGAATAATCCCAATGTCATTGTACACTACCATTCATATATCTATGGTTACTAGGAACGCTAATTGATTGGGTATACAGAACGAAATCTGGTACAGTTAGGAATGCTGCCTACAGTAGAATGCACTTGGTATTTAGTTCTCGTAGCATGATTCAAGATGATATCATGATAGTATGCAGTATGAATTCAGCATAATACGAGTTTCTTGGTAACCCTGCTTGTAGAGTTAAACTGATCAGATGACATTAGTAATTTGCTTCTGTTCTTTCCTATATTGATTTATACAACCCTTTTAATTATCACTGTTGGTCAATTAAATTGCTGTTATAAATATGTCAAGGAGTGAAATTGAGTGATACTGTGGTAGATACAAATATGTGAAATTGGTAACGTGCTTTGATTAGTTGATAGAGAAAATTACATGTAGATTAAGCCTGGATTCCAAGCCTGTAATAAAGTACTAATCGACTACAAGAATCTGCCTTAACAGAGGGTTTCCAGGCGGAGACACCGAACCGCGTTCCTTCTTTGCACAGTTATTAACATTCCTTGAAGTCAAAGCAACCATCAACTTCTCTGTTGCTTCCCGGCTATCCCTGGCCGATGATGAGATCAAAACGCTGCTGCCTTTGCAGGCATGATTGGCCGGGAATCTGTGCTTTAGACAGACCTTGACGTGGCAACTCTTACAAGTGGTGGTGTTGGAGAAGGTCAGAATCTCCTTGCATCTCCTGACCGAGCAGGTAGGCTTCTTCTTCTTGGTAGGGTCACAATCTCCCGACTCATCATGTTTTTCTTGTATGGCTTTTTTGTCTTCTCCATGTATGATCTCGATTGAGATGGCGCAAGTTTCACAGACAAACATCCTTCTGCTTTTGTGGTCAGAATTTGGACACTGGTGGGATTTGCAGGATCTGTGTTCCTAACAAAATACCTGGAACACATACTTTTTTTAGATTCAATTATTCGTTCACTATTAAGGAGAAAAAGATCAAAATTCAACAATTGTTGAGTTTTTTTCAACGTACCTTAAGACATCCATCGCATTTAAAGGGCAGAAAATCGAGTTGATTGCAATCAGAGTGCTGGCAATGGGCTCCCAATTCCGGAAAAGCTTCTGTCCCTCCTACCATCTTTCTCGATTAGAATGAAGGAATTATTTGTGATCTTTCTCTTGCAATCTAAATAAGAAGGGTTTTGGGGGCAATTTAAGATTTATGAATTTTGTTGCCCCTCCATGGGGGGTGGTGGGTATATATATATATATAGGTTGGCTTGGAAATGAAGCTAAGCTAAGCTAAGCCTGATTGACTTTGACTTTTAGAGGCTTCTGGTTTGTTCCCTTTTGGGCATTGGAGAAGGAAAAAAACCCAATAGGGAGCCCACACGGTTGATGGTATTACGTCCGCCCTTACCTTATTTCAGCAAAATAAAGGATAGGAATTAGGAAAGGAAACTACATATGCACATTCCGTTTGAGATGATTGATTTTTTTTTTTGTTGACTACCATCTCTTTTGAGATCTTATTTTATCCATTTTAAAGATTATGTTTATTTGTCAGTGTGCTTTTTGACAGTGATCGTTATTTTTAAATTTTGGGTGGGGTTATTTTGGTAAATGTTTTGAAAAAAACAGCCAATATTTGGTCAGTTTGGTTAAAAATACGGATCGAACACCATTTAGTAACATTTAGAAGGTGTATGTATGTATCTATATCTAGCTTCTTAATTTTGATTTATTTGTGTAACAACTAATAAAGTAAATGTTAATTAGTTAACTGCATTCATTGGTAATGATTTAAACCTTTTTCTTTATGAATAATGCTACAGACATAAACTATTTTATAAACATTTTATAAACTGCTGATGTTGCATACTACACCTCAGCATATTGATCAACAAATTGTTTCAATGTAGTCTTTAGCCCCACACAATATGCTGAGGTGTATATATGCCACATCAACAATTTGTAAAATGTTTGTAAAATAATTTGTATCTCTAGCATTATTCTTTCTTTATTTGTTTTATATTTATCATATTGTTTTATCAATGACAATAATAAAAAGATTGTATAACCAAATAATTGTTATAAAATTATAGTGGATGTCTAGATTCATAGGATGTCTAGATTCATTCTTATCTTGTAACTCCCATGTTAATTGAGTTATAAAACTCATGACCTTTGAGTTTTATAATCTCTTAGTATTGATGTTAGTATATATATAAATAATATCATTTGTAAAAGGAGTTAGTGATATACAAAATATTATGCAAATACTCTCTTTGTTCTTGTCATCTTTGTTCTCTTGATTTTAGTAATACTTTATAATACATTATCAGCACGATTGCTTCTCAATTTCGTTTTGAAGATAATCATATTTGAAGAAGTATATATATATATATATATATATATCTATTATCTAATGCAGTTGCCTATATGCTCATTTTTATTTTAGTATATATGTACATCACTTATATACAACATACTGCATAATATATTGCATGTCATACAATGATTACATGTGACTTACTTTGTATGATATTATAGCAGACTTGTTTTGTTGTCAACAGTGTTACTTTAGTCATGTTATATGCTAATCAGCAGTATATTACTACAACATACAAATCGTTGTAATTTCATGAATGTAATAAAATATATGATTTTCCTCTTGCTTGCTTGATGTAATTACTGAATTTACGGTTCAAACTTACAATTAAATGAATTTAATCCCTCCTCTAGGCTGCACCTTTCTCCCAGATCATTTCAATTTCAGTTCCCTATTTCATTTCTTGGTCGAAGGCCGAAACTATTGAGGCTTGTCGAATTTGAAGAAATCTAGTAAGCCTTTGGGTGTGTTATGAAGTTTAACAGTTAGAGAGAAAAGGGAGTGACACACGGAATGAAGAAGGAATCGAGAATGTTTTCTTTCATTTGCTTAACTTTTCTCGTAACTATCGGTATAGTATAAGGCTTAGTGTCTTGCTTATGTTTTATTAGTGACATTTCGTGCTTATACTTGACGTAGTATATGGTTGATTACATAACCTTTTGCCACCTCCTCGCTTATCTCTCTTATGCCTCGACCTCTTTGTTCCAAGCATTGTTCATGACACACATATGCCTTTGCTAAAGTAAATATGCTTTTGGAGTCAGTGGTATTGATGATTAAATTCTTCTGAACAAAACTTATAGAGAACACTTGTAAATCAAAAACATTAAGAACTAATTAACATAGATAAACTTTGTGACTTCAATTTGTAATTTCTCAACACATCAAGCTTCACAGAAGCTATTATCCTAGCTATATATTATATGCTTATATAATATTTATAGTCAAATATTTATGTATATGTATAGATGTTTATTATGATACGTTATAATAAACTAAATTTCTAATGTTTTTTTTTATATTTTTTTGAATGAAGTTACAATGACAAACCTTGTCAAACTTGAATTCGTGGAACTTGATATTACGGGTAAGAATTATTTATCATGGATCCTTGATGCCATGGGTCTTGGAGACACCGTTAAAGATGGTAATGAAACATCTAATCAAAATAAGGCAAAGGCCATGATTTTCTTACGCCATCATCTCCATGAGGAGTTAAAATTAGAGTATCTCACAGTAAAAGATCCTCTTATTCTTTGGAAAAATTTGAAAGAAAGATATGACCATCAAAAGACAGTTATTCTTCTAAAAGCTCGTTATGATTGGATGCATTTACGATTCCAGGATTTTAAATCAGTAAGTGAATATAATTCTGCAATGTTTAAAATCAATTCTAAATTGAAATTATGTGGAGATAATATCACTGATGGAGATATGTTAGAAAAAACATTCTCTACTTTTCATGCTTCGAATGTGCTCCTGCAGCAGCAATATAGGGAACGAGGTTTTAAGAAATATTCTGAATTGATTTCATGTCTTCTTGTGGCTGAACAAAATAATGAGCTTTTAATGAAAAATCATGAATCGCGACCAATTGGTTCAGCTCCATTCCCTGAAGTGAATGTTACGAGATATAATAATAATTATGGTCGTGGTCGTGGTCGTGGTCGTGGTCGTGGTCGTAATAGAGGTCGTGGTTGTGGCCATGGGCGAGGAAGTTTTAATTACCGCAACTATGATACCAAATCTTCAAAGAATGAGGAGAAACAAGAAAAGGGGAAGAATATAAATAACAAAGATACCAAGAAGGAAGAAAATATTTGTTATCGGTGTGGAATGAAAGGACATTGGTCTCGTACCTGTCGTACAGCCAAACATCTTGTTGATTTATATCAGTCCTCATTGAAAGGAAAGAAGAAAAACATAGAAATAAATTTTTCTCATCCACATCAAGATAACGATGACATCTATTTTGATACACACCTTGACGTTGCAGATTTCTTTACTAATGAGCAAGTTAATATTCTTTGTAATGAAAATAATTAGTTAAAAATTATGTTAGTCCTTTAAGTGTGTTTATTTTATGCTGATGTATTTCCTTTCATGTTGGTTTATTTAATGTATTTTGTTTTCTTTGAATTGTGTTATTAAATATATATAATATTATGTCTTATTATGAACTTATTATATATTTATTCCTTTTATGAAGAAAATATGGATATACGATCATGCTATCGTGAGCCTAATATCAATGGTGGAGATATATGCTTAGCGAGATAAAGGTAAACGACACATACCATTCTCGAGACATAAGCATTATTTTCAAATCTAAGAATGATGAAAGCAAAAGTGAATACAATATCAGGTTCAACAGACTTGATTGAAGGCTCTGGAAGAGCCAATATAATGCTTCCTAGTGGAACAAAATTTATCATTGATAATGCTTTATTTTCCACTAAATCAAGAAGGAATCTGCTAAGTTTTAAAGATATACGACTTAACAGGTACCATATTGAGACAGCCAATGAAAATGGTATCAAATATCTTTACATTATATCAAATGTTTATACTGGAAAATAAATATTGGAAAAATTACCGGTTTATCTTTAGGTTTGTACTATACAAGTATTAGTACAATTGAAGTCAATGCAATAATGAACCAAATAATTTTATTATTTGGCATGACCGATTGGGTCATCCTGGATCAATAATGATGCAAAGAATTATTGAGAATTCACATGGACATTCATTAAAGAACTAGAAGATTCTTCAATTTAAGGAATTCTCACGTGCTGCTTGTTCTCAAGATAAATTGATCATTAGACCATCACCAGCTAAAATTGGGACTGAATCCCCAAAGTTTTTAGAACGTATTCAAGGAGATATTTGTGGGCCTATTCACCCACCAAGTGGACCATTTAGATATTTTATGGTTTTAATAGATGCATCTACAAGATGGTCACATGTGTGCTTATTATCAACTCGCAACCTGGCGTTTGCGAGATTACTTGCTCAAATTATTAGATTACGAGCACAATTTTTGGATCATACAATCAAGACTATTCGTCTTGATAATGCTGGTGAATTCACATTCTAAACATTTAATGATTATTGTATGTCACTTGGGATAAATAATGAACATCCTGTTGCCCATGTTCATACTCAGAATGGTCTTGCTTAATCATTTATTAAACGCCTCCAGTTAATTGCAAGACCATTGCTCATGAGAACAAAACTTTCTGTCTCTGTTTGGGGACACATTTATTTTACACGTGCAAAGAACACTTATTCGCATTAGCCAACATCATATCATAAATTCTCCCCATTACAATTGGTTTTTGGTCATGAGCGGATATTTCCCATCTAAGAATATTTGGTCATGCGGTATATGTTCCAATTTATCCTCCACAACGCACACAAAATGGGTCCTCAAAGGAGGTGGGAATATATATTGGGTTTGAGTCCCCATCAATAATTAAATATCTTGAACCCTTAACATGTGATTTATTTATGGTACGATTTGTCATTTGTCATTTTGATGAGACTATGTTCCCAAAGCATTAGGGGAGAAATTAAGCAATTTGGATAAAGATATAACTTGGAATGCATCATCATTATTGAATTTTGATCCTCAGACAAAACAATGTGAACAAGAAGTTCAAAAGATACTTAGTTTGCAAGATATAGCAAATCAGCTACCAAATGCATTCACTGACTCAAAAGGAGTAACCAAATCTCATATACCAGCTGTAAATGCTCCAGCTCGGATTGAAGTCCCAATAGGAAAATCTGCAAAAATTATAGCAAATGAGTCTAAGGCACGCCAGAAGCGTGGTAGACCAATCGGTTTGAAAGACAAAAATCCTCGAAAAAGAAAAGAATTAAATAGACAAGTTGACATTATTGAGGAGAAAAATATTCATGAGGATATAGACATAGCTAATCATAAAACCCCAAAAGAGGTTCAGGTACCTGAAAACAATAAAAATGATGAGATCTCGATAAGTTATGTCTCTACAAAGAAAAGATGGGCAAAGTGAGATAGTTGTTGACAATGAGCTTTTTCATATAATATATCGCTTGATATAATTAATGAAAACGAGGATTCGAACCTAATTACGTCGAAGAATGTAGACGCAGAAATGATTGGCCAAAATGGAAAGAAGCAATCTGAGTGTAATTAAATTCACTTGCAAAATGTGAAGTTTTTGGACTGTAGTCCAAACACCGAAGAAGTAAAGCCGGTTGGATCAAATGGGTCTTTGTATGAAAAAAGAAATGAGAAAAATGAAATCGTAAGATATAAAAG
Organism: Panax quinquefolius; assembly: GCA_020205615.1. Classification (NCBI taxonomy): domain Eukaryota; kingdom Viridiplantae; phylum Streptophyta; class Magnoliopsida; order Apiales; family Araliaceae; genus Panax; species Panax quinquefolius. Next base: position 150,024,264 of record CM035153.1, on the reverse strand, counting down.
CACGACTTATGGCACAAGGGTTTTCACAAAGACTGGCATTGATTCTAATGAAACATATTCTCGTGGTAGATGCCATTACATTGCGGTATCTTATTAGTTCAAAGAACTTATGAAAAATTAGATATGTGCCTAATGGATGTTATTTACAACCCTATTTATATGGGTCAATTAATAATGATGTTTATATGAAAATCCCTGAAGGATTTAAAATGCCTGAAGCATATAATTCAAATCCACGGGAAGTTTACTCAATCAGGTTGCAAAGGTCCCTATATGGGTTAAAACAATCAGGGACGCGTGTACAATCGTCTTAGTGAATATTTATTGAAAGAAGGGTATAATAATAACCCTATATGCCCGTATGTTTTTATGAAGAAGTCGGAATCCGGTTTTGTTATCATTCTTTGTGTATGTTGATGATTTAAATATTATTGGAACTCATTTGAGAGAGATTCAAAGACAATGAATTATTTAAAGAAAGAATTTGAGATGGAAGATTTAGGAAAACAAAATTTGAGATGAATTTGTGATCGATGCATGCGAGGAATGGAAGTATCGATGTGAGACATCAAAATACTGAATCGGAGGCGGTAGCAATTGTAAGACCCAATTATTATAAATAAAGATGAATTTTCTATAAATATTATTTTTGAATATTATGGAATAAATTTGATATAATATTATAGTTGTGGGTAATATTTATAAATTTTGCAAAGTATGCGAAGTTGTTATAAAATATTCGTTTGATGGGGAATATTCTTTTTGTTAGGGAATATTAAATACAACTACTCAATCATTGGTGGACCCCACTAATGTAATTATTATCGGATTGAGAAAAGCGACAAAAATATTTTATAAAAATAACGGGAGGAGGTGTTCTAAATTAAAAGCTGTTGAACTACCCGGTGGTAAAGAAATGCGATGTCTGGCGTAGTTGCGTAGTAACTGCGGTATTGATTATTGATGCTTTACGTGAGAAGTCACTCAATTTATGCTCGATTATTACTACGATAATTCTTTGATCATATCTCTTATATTATTGATTGATTATTATCACACAAGATCATACGTATAATATGTTATATTATTAATTGAGGCGACAAGTTATAAATGATTAATAATTGTTGAAAGATTAAAAATGTGTTGATTAAAAATAAAATAATTTGTGGTAATATTTATTCAATCCTTAATGTATATAAAGAGTCTCATTATGAGGCGTTTGTGGTAAGTTTGATTATTTTATGGGGGGGCCCATATGTCATCATCTAAGAGTCTCTCTTCGTCGATAGTAATTACCTTTGTGAATAGTAATTACCTTCGTCGATAGTATTTACCTTCGTCGATAGTATTTACCTTCGTCGATAGTAATTACCCTTGTGAATAGTAATTACCTTCAATCGATAGTAATTACCTTTACCAGACGTCAAACCACTTGCCGTTTCACATTCTGAGCGTCGAACCACTTTTCTTTTCACATCACCATCGTCAAGCCACTTGCTTGCTTTTCACATGGTAGGTCTTAAGTAGAAATCTTCTATAAATAGAGGCTAAAGTGCTTCATTATTTTTCACGAATTCATTCAAGCTTTAGAGAGAGAGTATAGAGAGAATAAGAGAAAGAAGAAGAGTATTTTGTTCTTACACTCTCTGCAGTATTCAATCTCCTACCAAAAGTAAGGGGTGTTATTCTTTCTTATTCATGAAGAAGAACTGTTGTTATTCCATTGCTTATTATTACATTGGAATAACTTTGTATCATGGTTTACCCCTATACTTGGTGACATTATTCTATTATTACATTTGGAACATCACATGCATGCGTTTTACGCTTGGGACTGGTTCCATTCTTTATTATTATTCATTGGAACATCACATCGTGTGTTTTACTGGGACACGGTTAAAATCTTTATTATTATTACGTTGGAACATCACATGCGTGCGTTTCTACACGGACTGGTTAGATTATTTATTATTCTGTTGGAATAACTGCGTATGCGATCATCGCGTGCGTGGTGATTTCTTTTGTTATTCCATTCTTTATTATACCCGGTTGGTTAAAACTTTGACTTATACTCCATGAAATTAGTGGAATATCCTTGATATTTCGTTTCATCCAAATATCTTTTCATGGAAGTATTCTTACGATCATTTTTGAATTTTACTCTACAAAAAAAGATGTCGTGTTGATAATTTGGGCGTTAATAATTTCTAGATAAAATAATTCTTGAACTTGTTTTATTGAATTCTTATATCATTGTCATCATCCTCGTATGTTTATATTATGTTGAAAGTCATACATGGCACAAAGTGCATAGATGGACTTGGTATGATTATGACGAGAGACTATTCGGTGTAATCATGGTAGTAATGTTACAAATGATATGATAAAAATCCTCGATGGTAGTAGTGCATTGATGGGACGATTGTTGGCATGATCATGACCATTAATGAATCTGTGACTATTCTCGTAGTAGTCATGAATAATTGTGGTCGTGATCTTAAAGAATATCCTTGGCCGTAGTAGTGCGAGAGGTGATTCGATGATGTGGAATATTTATTAAAGTGAGTCTCAATTTATAATGATGAAAACCTTTTAAATCATAAAAGATAGTAGATTTTATTTTCTACTTGACTCTTTTAATGGATTGTTTGTTCCACCGCAGATTAAACTTGATGTTTATTATATTTTATCGGTTTAACATTTGTTGAAGGCTATTGATAATTTATTACGCATTATCTTAGTCATAATATTTCTTCTTGGGCTAGTTGAGCTCACCCTTTCTTTCACCTTTATTCTCTTGAAATGAGAACATAATTGGACGACCAGTCGGGAAGCAGAGTAATGGTCGAGAGGATAACATTAGTAGTCCTCATACTATTACGTGAAATAGTGTGATAATAATTGTAATGAGGACTCCTTTTGAGTTTGTATAATATCTAGTAGACAATATTTGTATTCAAACTCACGGTTTATGTCGTATAAGTACCTGACAGTTATATTAGTAAGTTGTATTTAAATTACATACCACGTATGTCGACTACCCAAGATGGGTGATGTATACTTAATTTTGGGGCGTCACGGTTGGTATCGAGCTTAGGGATATGATCCCGACTAAGATGTGAGAATAGTACTAGAAGGGGAGAGCAGGGAATACCTTCGCTTAGTATGACCTACTAAGTTTATGTCTTTATTTTATTGGTTGGTCGGAAGATAGGGATAATTTATTACATGTCAATTAACCTTTTGTTTTGTGGCGATGATCTGAAAATGACATCCGAGAATGTTGAGAATAAGAATGATGGGCGCAGACGATCGTTGATTCACCGCATATCAATAATCGAGGATAATGTGCATCGTGAAGGCGACAATCCTCCTCAAACAAACAACAACACCGACCAAATGATGAATGATCAAATGTTCGGAGGCTTTATGCGATATATCTTCAATAAAGAAAGAGAGAGGCGACTCTTGTCCAAAACGTGGGGTGGAAACACGGAAAACTCTCAGGCGATCACCGCATTAAACAATTGAGGCTGGGACCACCGGAGTTTAAGGGAGAGCGAAAACCACTTCTGCGGAAGCATGGATAAAGCAGATTACAAGATATTTGATGTCTTGGGATGCTCGAGGAGCAAAAGGTTCCCTTCACGCCTTTATGTTAGCGGAGGAGGCAGACTTGGTGGGAGTCGGAAAGCGTACTCAACCTCTTTATCATGAAGATATCTTGGGAGAAGTTCCAGGAGGCATTCAACGACAAATACTTTTCACGAAAGTATTCGCCACATGAAGGAGGTGGAGTTTATCAAGTTGGAACAAAACAATATGACCGTGTCGCAATACGAGGCAAAATTTGCGGAGTTATCACGGTTTCGCCCCACTTGGTGGATAATGAAGAGAGAATGGCGCGAATATTTTTAAGAGGTTTGAAGCGGGAGATACGTCGACATCTTATTTCTCATAAAGCTGTGTTTGTATTCGAGATGTTGTAAATAGGGCTCGATTAGTGGGCGTGATAATGAGTCAACTTAACTAAAAAAGAAGCGGTAAGCAAAATTATAATACCGGTGAGAGTAGTCATGAGGCGGTGACAACAAAGCGTGGAGGAATCAACGGGCCGGATATGGTAACCACGCCGGTGGTAATCAGGGCCAAAACAATAAGAATGGACATTTCAAGAAAAGGAGATTCAACAATGATGGGAAGGCGTCGACCACTCAACACCGTTGTTAAGGAAGGAGAAAGACCACCTATCATATGCTTCAAATGCGGAGAGAGGGACACATCGATCAAGCTGCGCCATCTTAGTCAAAGCATGTTATAATTGTGGAAGAAGGTCACTTTAGCTCGATTTTTGTTGCCATCAAGACAAATTGCTAGGATGGAGGCACCAAAGGTAGTCCGTAAAAGTCAAAAGCCAGAAGTCTGAGGAGGCGTTTGTTGTGACCTCCCAAAAGCAAGGAATCCGAATAAGGTCATCACGGGGTAAGCTTATCATAAACTCTAATGAAGTCTATACTTTATTTTGATCTGGGTTCTACCCATTCTTTTATTTCTCCTACTTTGCTCATCGATTAAATTTGACTCAGGAGAAATTAGACTTTGACTTATCTGTGGAAACTCAGTTGGGAGAAACCTTCATTACATCCATTGTTTATAAGTCTTGTTTGGTTCAAAATCGGTACCCTCACATTACTGTCGATCTTATTTCATTAAAAATACTTGCATTTAGCGTGATTCTAGGGATTGATTGGTTAACTACTTATCATGCAAAAATTGATTGTTTTCGTAAGGTTGTTAGCTTTCATATTCCTAATCAACCTATTATCGAATTCAAACGACCAAACCATTAAAATCAATCACGGTATCTCAAGCCATAAAGCTATTCGTTTATTGAAAAATGGATGTCAAGCTTTCTTAGCTCGTATCATGATTTAAACAAAAATACGTCGTTTTGAGCGATATTTCTATTGTTAATAAATTTCTGACGTATTCCCAGAAGAAGAACTTCCGCCTACCCCAGGCGTGAAATTGAATTTCGTATCGACCTTGAACCGAGACAAAACCTATTTCCAAAGCCCCATATCGAATAGCTCTCTATTGAACTTGAGGAGTTAAAGACCCAATGCGCAGGAATTGTTAGACATTGGCTTTATTCGTCCCCAAGTACTTCTCATTGGGGTGCTCTGTTCTATTCGTGAAGAAGAAAGATGGGAGTATGCGACTTTGTATTGATTATCGGGAGTTGAATCATGTCACCATCAAAAATAGGTATCCATTGCCACGTATTGATGACTGTTTGACCGATTGCTAAGGAGCCAAATTCTTTTCAAAGATTGATCTTCGTTAGGATATCACCAATTGAAGATTAGAACCGTGACATTCCAAAGACGGCTTTCGAACTTCGAGACGGGCATTATGAATTTCTAGTCGTGTCCTTTGGATTGACTAATGCTCCTCCGCCTTCATGGATATGATGAACCGAGTATTCAAGGAATATTTAGATCACTTTGTGGTCGTCTTTATTGATGACATCCTTATTTATTCCAAAAGCCGTGAAGATCATGAGCAACACTTGAGGTCGACACTCCAAAAGCTTCGTGAATATAAGCTTTATGCCAAGTTGAAGAAATGTGAGTTCGGCTTGAAGAAGTAGCATTCCTTGGGCACGTGGTATCAAGTCATGGAATATCTCATTGACCCAAAAGATTGAAGCTATTCAAAGCCGGGAACAACCTAAATCGATGGATCAAGCACGTAGCTTTCTCGGTTTAAATTTGGTTATTATCGGAGATTCGTGGAAGGATTTTCTCGAATCGCTACTCCATCGACTTCGGTGACTCGGAAAGATCTGAAAGTTCGGTTGGAGCGAAGAATGTGAGAGGAGTTTTCAAGAACTCAAGAGGAGACTTATTTCAAAGACTGTTCGACAATACCATCCGGCTCGGAGGGATTTGTCATCATACTGATGATGCTTCGGACAAAAGGGTTGGGATGTGTTCTCATGCAACATAGAAAAGTTATAGCTTTATGCCTCATGACAACTCAAAAAGAATATGAGAGGAATTATCCTACTCATGATGCAGAGTCAAGCATTTGTTATCTTTCAGACTTAAAATTTGGAGGCATTACTTGTATGGGGAGAAAGTGGAGATCTTTACGGATCATAAAAAGCCTCAAATATTTCTTCACTCAAAAGGAACTCAACACGCGACAACGACGTTGGCTTGGCTCATTGAAAGATTATGATCATACCATCCAATACCATCTGGAAAAGCGAGCGTGGTAGGCGGCGCGCGATTGAAAGCGGAAGATCGTATGCAATCATGCGAGTGTGTTATTATCAAACCAAAGGCCCATTTTGTGTGACTTGCAAAGGATGGAGATAGAGTTAAAGACTCAGGACGCGTGTGATGATAGAGAGTATCTGAGTAGTAACAGACTTTAATCGATAAAGTTAAAAGCTGCTGCTCAAGCTACGGACACGGAGGCGATGCGTATGAGGAAGAAAGTGCAAGAAGGTGCTATCTTAGGAAGCAAGAATCGATGAAGAAGGAATACTTCGAGTCGACTCCGGACTTTGTGTTCCTAACGACCACGATTTAAAGTATAATATCATGATGGAGCGCGACAACACACCATTTGCAATCCATCAGGAGTACCAAATGTATCATGATATTCGGTCATACATTTTGATGGAGCAATATGAAGAGAGAGATAGCTATTTGTTTATCTCAAGGTGTCTAACTTGTCAACGAAGTTAAAGCGGAGACATCAAGTACCAAAAGGTCCATCTGAACCACTTGAAATTCCGGAATGGAAGTGGGAGCACATTACCATGGATTTCGTTCTGCACGGCCTTCCTAAGGTTTCTCAAGGCATTGATGCGATTTGGGTCATTGTTGATAGATTGACCAAGTCTCGCTCATTTCTTACCGATCTGAGAAACTTATACACTTGAACGTCTTGCTCGTATATACATAAGCGAGATTTGAAGATCGCATGGTATCTTGGTATCCATAGTTTCGATCGAGACCCAAGATTCACTTCACGATTTTGGGTTAGTTTGCAAAAAGCTATGGGCGCAGACTTACGATTTATTTCGGCATATCATCCTCGAGACGGACGGACGGTCGGAGAGGACTATTCAAACTTTGAAGATCTATTAAGACTACGTGTCCTTGATTTCAAGGGAGTTGGGACAAGTTCTTACCATTGGTGGAGTTTTCCTACAACAACAGCTTATCAAAGCAAGTATTGGCATGGCTCCATTCAAGCGTTGTAGGGAAGAAAGTGTCGTTCTCCGGTATCTTTGGGATGAGGTGGGTGAAGCAACGTTGTTGGGGCCGGAGTTGGTACGTTTGACTACGGAAAAGATTCAAACGATCCGATAACGTATAAAAACCTCACAAAATCGATAAAAGAGTTATCTTGATCTTCATCGAAAGGACGTGGAATTCGATATAGGAGATCATGTATGTTGTTAAGAGTTGCTCCATGGAAAGGAGTTACAAGATTTGGAAAGAGAGGAAAACTTAATCCTCGATTCATCGGTCCATTTTAATCCTCGATCGAGTAGGAGCGTGGCCTATAGACTGCTTTCTACTGCCAAATATGTCTCGTGTTCATAACGCGTTTTTCACATATCCATGTTACGTAAATATGTGAAAGACCCGAACCATATTATTGAGTTATAACTTAGGACGAAATAGCGGAAGATTTGACGTATGAAGAGGTTCTGTTCAAATTTTGGATAAGAAGGAACATATTCTACGCTCGAGGTTATACCTCAAGTCAAAGTTTTGTGGAGGAACCACGATGTTGAGGAAATGACTTGGGAGTTAGAATCGAAATGAAATCAAGGTATCCTTACCTCTTCGACATACAGTGCATACATTCTAATTTCGAGGGCTGAAATTTCATAAGAAAAGGGAGGTTGTAAGACCCCAACTATTATAAATAAAGATGAATTTTCTATAAATATTATTTTTGAATATTATGGAATAAATTTGATATAATGTTATAGTTGTGGGTAATATTTATAAATTTTTCAAAGTATGCAAGTTTTTATAAAATATTCGTTTGGTGGGAAATATTCTTTTTGTGGGGGAATATTAAATGCAACTACTCAATCATTGGTGGACCCCACAATGTAAGTATTGTCGTGATTGAGAAAGCGACAAAATTATATTTTATAAAAATAACGGCGGAGGTGTTCACCAATTAAAAGCATTGAACTACCCGGTGGTAAAAAAATGCGATGTCTGGCGTGGTTGCATAAGTAGCACACGGTATTGATTATTGATGCTTACGTGAGAAGTCACTTAGCTATACTCAATTATCGCTCTGAGAATCACGCATCATATCTCTTATATTATTGATTCAATTATTGTCACGATATCATCATCAGTATAATATGTTATATTATTAATTGAGACGACAAGTTATAAATGATTAATAATTGTTGAAAGATTAAAAATGTGTTGATTAAAAATAAAATGATTTGTGGTAATATTTATTCAATCCTTAATGTATATAAAAAGTCCGCATTATGAGGCGTTTGTGGTAAGTTTGATTATTTTATGGGGGAGCCCATATGTCATCATCTAAGAGTCTCTTCGTCGATAGTAATTACCTTTGTGAATAGTAATTACCTTCGTCGATAGTATTTACCTTCAATCAATAATATTTACCTTCGTCGATAGTAATTACCTTCGTCGATAGTAATTACCCTTGTGAATAGTAATTACCTTAAATCGATAGTAATTACCTTTACCAGACGTCAAACCACTTGCCGTTTCACATACAAAGCGTCGAACCACTTTTCTTTTTCACATCACGATCGTCAAGCCACTGCGCTTTTCACATGGTAGGTGTTAAGCTAGAAATCTTCTATAAATAGAGGCTAGTGCTTCATTATTTTTCATTAATTCATTCAAGCTTTAGAGAGAGAAAGTATAGAGAGAATAGAGAAAGAAGAAGAGTATTTTGTTCTTACTACTCATCAATAAAGTATTCAATCTCCTACCAAAAGTAAGGGTGTTATTCATTCTTATTCATGAAGAAGCTGTTGTTATTCCATTGCTTATTATTCATTGGAATAACTTTGTATCTGTGATTTACCACTATACTTGGTGACATTCGTGAATATTGCCCGGATCAGCATTAAGTGATTGCCAAGCAATTTATTTGGCTCTCTGACAGAAAAGTGACTTTTTTATTTAAGTAGCAATTGGATTGTTTCTTGGGCATGAGGAGGCACTCGAGACTAAGTACATATTTAGGCACATTTGCAAAGATATATTACACACCTCTACATTGATAATGGATTGAATTCCCTCTTTTGGGATCAAAATCTATCTTGTATATTCCATCTTTTGGGATCATCATCTTGTATATATCATCATTAGATATTCTACTCTTTTATTAGATTAGATTAGATAAACCTAGATTAGATTAGATCTTTGGAGATTGAAGCTCTTGGAAAACATTGGAGATTCAGATTAGAAGCGAGGAATTCAGATTTGCTCACCTCAAACCCTAAATTCTCTTCTTATCTCTTTGTATCTTTCAATGTTTATTCAATTGTGGATTATGGATTTCACTTCAATCATTAATTAAACTCCATTTTGAGATTATAATGGATCTTGTTGTGTAGTTTATTTTGATATGATTCCTTGTTAGTCTTATTAATTGTTATTGAATTGTATTGTGATTTGTGTTAAATTGCTTAATTGCCTAGCTAACGATTACCGTGATAATCGATATGAAATTGAGAAACGGATTATGGGTTTAGATCTTATCATAATAACATGTGTTCGTGACTTCTATATGGCGATGGAATTCATGATTGAGCTTAAGATAGAGATATACCTATGCACTTACCATCGCATGTAATCTAATAAGAACTTGCGCTTAAACCCTCTTTAATTGTAATTCACATAGAGATATAGTGAGTTAGTTAATTAGGGTGTTTAACTTGATTCTATTATCTGTGGATTTGATATGGGTATGGTACATCGAGAGATGACCATACTTTACCTTCGTGTTCTTGATTGAAAGTCCGTGATAATTAATTTGACTTAACGGGAAGTGTATTGATTTAAATGAAACAATATGTGAAATTGTAGTCTCATGTCTTCATTATGTAGTTTCATTCTAGGGATAGTATTAGTTTAATTGCATATTATTATTCAAAATCCTAAATCATCATTTAAATAAGATTAAGTTGGTTACGGGTTAGTGCTTGGTAATTCTTGTTAAACAATTCTACTGTGGGATCGATACTCTACTTACTCTTTATTACTTGTTGATAGTGTATACTTGCACACATATATTGATTCATGTAAATACGACCAACATTTATGGTTAAGAGGATATTTTATCCGCTTTCATGAAATTTGGTTTAAATAAAAGTTAAGTGCAATACACCGCATTCCATCGACTCCAATTGCTTGTAGTTGTAATGTGATTCCGATCTGAAATGGATTGTTATCCCATCCACCAAGTTGTGAGCCCTACAAATTGCCTTATGTTTAAGGCATTCCAAAAATCGTCCATAATCAGCGGCTTGCAAACTCTCGAGCTCATTAGCCCCAATAGTTCCAAGATTGATTCAGTTCAGAAAACAAGCAACACCGAATTCTGAATAAAATAAGAATAATCCGAAAGGCTTATAAGGACTACTAGTTTGGGTGTTGTAGGGTGAGATGAAGAAATTGGGGATTGAATCTTGCTTCGAGACCAAGTTCATAAAGCACGAATTCCACGTTGGCCGGTTTAATATGGCTCGTTGGAAGCCATCATCACCAAGCAAGGGTGACCCAAAAGTTAAACAAATTGGGCGTTTGGTATATCTATCTGATCCACATAAAGGTCGATCTCAAATAGGTTATCTTTTTATGAGTGGTGATACTGCTATATCATGGAGATCTACAAAGCAAACATTAGTTGCCACTTCATCTAATCATGCTGAAATACTTGCAATCCATGAAGCAAGTCGAGAATGTGTGTGGTTGAGATCAATGACTCAACATATTCGTGAAACATGCGGTTTATCCTCCAGCAGGGGATGTGACGCCCCCAAAATAGGTCCATTCCATCCAACCCATATTGAGTCGCCAAATACATGGTATGTAAATAACTACAACTTTATTATTACAACATATAAGCGTGAGTTTAAATACGAGATATTGCTATCTAGAGCAATATCCACACGCAAATAAATCCCCATCATAATTATTGATACATTATTTTATAAAATGGTGAGGACTACTAAACAACTCTCTCTAGAACCTTCATTCCATATTCCCGACTAAAGACTCGCTACATTCTCGCCTCCGAGAAGAAAAATGGAACAAAAAGGAAAAGGGTGAGCTCAACTAGCCGGTAAAGAATATTATGACTAAGATAATATACAACAAATTATCGTTAGTCTCCAACAGGAAAAATCTAATAGAATACAATGACAACTGACGCTTTTAAATCAATCTTGCAAATGAAATAATAATTCATTAGAAGAGTTAAGTAGAGAATGCAAACTACTATCTTCTATATATGAATTTAAAAGTTCATCGTCGATATTTTATCCTGTAACATCAATCAATATATATCTCGGAATCAAATATTCATCTTTGCACTACTGCCAAAGATATTCATCAGTTGGTCATGTTCATCTAAACACCTGTTCATCTTTGCACTACGAGCCAAAGATATTCATCAAGAAATCATTCATCTTTGCACTACAAAGCCAAAGATATTCAAGAATATCATCATTTAGGGGTGAGGATGATGAAAAATATTTTAAAGAAAAGCGAATCCAGTAAAACAAAAGAACAAATATTAAGGATTCGTATTTTAAACAATCCAAGTTCAAAAATACTTCATAAGTAATCAGAGTGGAGTAAAATTCAAGAATGATCAAAACATGGATACAATCAAAGCTAGTATCCATAATAGATATTTTGGACAAAAAGAAGAAATTTCATTTTTTGGTGAATAGGTCAGATTCGTGAATAGTCTGATATCGTGAATAAGTAACTCCAGACACCAAAAGATAGAAATTTCACAAAAAACATCTTCACGCAACCGTGAATAAGAACTCGTGAATAATAATCGTGAATAAGTAACTCATGAATAAGTAACTCTCGTGAATAGTAACTCATGAATAGTAATCCAGAGCATGAAAAAGTTTCAAATTTGATAAAAGTTCCAACCAATATTTCAAAGATAATGATATTGAAGAAATAATATTATTTGAGAAGAAAATAACATCCCTTACCTCGAAAAGACAAGATTTCTAGTTGAAACAGGATATAAGTATGACTTGAACTTGCACCATATAGCAATACTCAAAGTATACTCAAAATACTCATAAGAATACGCCGATAATATAGAGAGAAAACTTGAGTTTCGGTGTGATTTTCAATTCTAACCTAAGACCCTATTTATAGGAAAACGCTTAGAACACAAAAGTAGAAAATTTAATATAATAATATTATATATATTACAAATTCTCTACGCACATTTTGACAACTGATTTCAAACTTATCTTGCACATGCTAAGGTGCCACAAAACAAAAAAAAAAAAACGTTTTTCCTATTTTAAATATTTTAAACTTCCAAAATCAATTATTTTGAACTTGAACTTCAATAATTCATAATAAATAGCTCTTTTATCGAGAAAAATTCAAAACTCATGAGTTTCCATAGGAAATTCAATTTCTACAACTTTGGAAGAAAGTTTTTCCAAATTCCAAATGAAATTGGACCGAAATTCACAAACGGGAGATTTTACAAAGTTATAATCAAATTTCGATCAAGAAATGGGGTCCACCGACACACAAAACATGTGTTAATCATTTAATGCCACAAAATACTCTTCCTCCTCATATACTCACATATCATGCGATTCATTATAAAAATATCACCGTTAATATATTATTAAAATAATATATTTAAATGAATTATTTTATCGGAAAAAGATAAAATATTAATTTTCAACAATTGTCACATTAAAAATTTTCTCCATCTATATCTACATAAAATCAATATTTTCCTCATCATATAAATCAATAATTAATTATTCACAAATAATATTACTGAGAATCAAAGATCTTGGTAACGGTAGTTCCGGGAAAGAGGGGCTTTCAATAAGGATCTCTCTTCTTTGGTAGCAATTAGGTGACCAAATTTCTCCTTAGAAAGAACTTTCAGACATTGCCAATAATGTTTTCTAATAATATTATTCGGATAATATGAATTATTGTCAGATAATGGAAAATATTATGTAATGACAATTTATTGAAACAACGATAATATAAAATATCAATGCAAAGAATTATTGAATCAATAAAATAAAATATTGAGCAGTAATTATCGTAACAATTATTGAGTAGTGTTTTTTTACGTAAGAATCAATAATTGGTGCAATACAATCATCGCTATTTCAACAACGCCATTAGTGTGTTTTAACCCCATCGGGTATTCCAACAAGATAATCTAGATAATAACTACGCCAAGATTATTTATAAACAACTTATATTTGTCGTTTTCTTCATCCAATCGCTTTAGTTATGGGGCCCACAAAAGGCTATAGTGGTAAATACGAATATTCTCGACGAGACGAATATTCCACGACCAAACGAATATTCCCGACAATAATGAATATTTTATAACCACTTGCTTATTCGAAATATTTAAGTATTTTACCCATAACTATCCACATTAATCAAATCAACCCTTACTTATTTCAAAATAATAAATAGAAAAATAAATTTCATTTATTAATAATTTGGGGTCTTACAGGAACTCCAACCATTCTACGTATGAAGACAATCTTTGCATATATAGCTCAATTAAAAGGTGGATACATCAAAGGAGATGAATAAAGCATATCTCACCAAAATTCTTTTTCACGCATGACACTTGATAAGTGTGGTGACATTGATGTTCAAAGAAATTCGCCAAAAGATAATCTAGCGTAATTGTTCACTAAAGCATTACCAACTTCAACGTTTGAGGGCTGCGTCGCCGCAATATTGGAATGCGACCAATGAAGGACTTAAGGATACATTCTTGAGGGGAGCCAATACATGTGACTCTTTTTTCCTTAACCAGGGTTTTTCCATTGGATTTTTCTCGGTAAGGTTTTTTAATGAGGCAGGTTTTCAATGCGTATGGCTATATCTGATAGACATCCAAGGGGGAGTGTTATAAAATTATAGTGAATGTCTAAATTCATAGGATGTCTAGATTCATTCTTATCTTGTAACTCCCATGTTAATTGAGTTATAAAACTCATGACCTTTGAATTTTATAACCTCCTAGTATTGATGTTAGTATATATATAAATAATATCATTTGTAAAAGGAGTTAATGATATACAAAATATTATGCAAATACTTTCTTTGTTCTTGTCATCTTTGTTCTCTTGATTTTAGCAATACTTTATAATAATAATGATTTTTCTTACAAGTTGATTACTTTTTACTTTTGTGTTATGTGCATGTTACTACTATCTCTTGCGAACCAAGACAATGCGTATCTCTCTGTTTCTCTCTCTCTCTCTTATGAATAAATTAATATTATGATATATATATATATATATATATATATATATATATATATATATATAAGACCCAAATTTTTATAAATAAAGATGAATTTTCTATAAATATTATTTTTGAATATTATGGAATAAATTTGATATAATGTTATAGTTGTGGGTAATATTTATAAATTTTGCAAAGTAAAAGCGAAGTTGTTATAAAATATTCGTTTGGTGGGAATATTCTTTTGTGTTGGGAATATTCAGACGACTACTCAATCATTAGTGGACCCATTAATGGAAGTATTGTCGTAGTTAAAAACGACAAAATTATTTTTCTATAAAAAAATAACGGCGGAGAGGTGTTTCATTAAAGCTGTTGAACTACCCGGTAGTAAAAGTACGATGAATCTGGCGTAGTTGTATAGTAGACACGATATTGATTATTGATGCTTACGTGAGAAGTCACTCACTATGCTCAATTATTGCTACGAGAATTGCTACATCATATCCTTTATATTATTGATTCAATTATTGTCACAATTATCATACATATAATATGTATTAAATTATTAATTGAGGCGACAAAGTTATAAATGATTAATAATTGTTGAAAGATTAAATATGTGTTGATTAAAATAAAATGATTTGTGGTAATATTTATTCAATCCTTGATGTATATAAAAGAATTTGTTATGAGGCGTTTGTGGTAACTTTGATTATTTT
>CM035153.1:149932854-150008893 GCA_020205615.1 Panax quinquefolius | reverse complement strand
AAATATTTTATAAAAATAACGGCGGAGTGTTCTGAATTAAAAGCGTTGAACTACGGTGGTAAAGAAATGCGATGTCTGGCATGGTTGCGTAGTAGCGGTATTGATTATTGATCTTCTACGTGAGAAGTCACAAATTTATGCTTTCGATTATTACTCTGATAATTCTTTGCATCATATCTCTTATATTATTGATTCAATTATTGTCACAAGATCATCCATATAATATGTTATATTATTAATTGAGACTGACGAAGTTATAAATGATTAATAATTGTTGAAAGATTAAAAATGTGTTGATTAAAAATAAAATAATTTGTGGTAATATTTATTCAATCCTTAATGTATATAAAGAGTCTCATTATGAGACGTTTGTGGTAAGTTTGATTATTTTATGGGGGGCCCATATGTCATCATCTAAGAGTCTCTTCAATCGATAGTAATTACCTTTGTGAATAGTAATTACCTTCGTCAATAGTATTTACCTTCGTAATAGTATTTACCTTCGTCGATAGTAATTACCCTTGTGAATAGTAATTACCTTCGTCGATAGTAATTACCTTTACCAGACGTCAAACCACTTGCCGCTTCACATTACAGCGTCGAACCACTTTTCTTTTCACATCACCATTAATTCCGAGCCACTTGCCTTTTCACACGGTAGGTCTTGGCTAGAAATCTTCTATAAATAGAGGCCTAAAGGTCTTCATTATTTTTCACGAATTCATTCAAGCTTTAGAGAGAGAGATAGAGAGAATAAGAGAAAGAAGAAGAGTATTTTGTTACTACACTATCGCGAAATTCAATCTCCTACCAAAAGTAAGGGGTGTTATTCTTTCTTATTCATGAAGAAACTGCGTTGTTATTCCATTGCTTATTATTCATTGGAATAACTTTTGTATCGCCATGGTTTTCTACTATACTTGGTGACATTATTCTATTATTCATTTGGAACATCACATGCATGCGTTTTACGCTTTGACACAGTTCCATTCTTTATTATTATTCATTGGAACATCACATGTCGTGTGTTTTACACCTGGACTGGTTCCGCCTTTATTATTATTCTGTTGGAACATCCCGTCTGCATGCGTTTTACGGCAGGACCGGGTTTAGATTATTTATTATTCTGTTGGAATAACTTTGTATGTGCGGCCTATCGCATGCGTGGTGATTTCTTTTGTTATTCCATTCTTTATTATACCCAAATAAGTTAAAACTTTGACTTCTATACTCCATGAAATTAGTGGAATATCCTCGATATTTGCGTTTCATCCAAAGATCTTTCATGGAAGTATTCTTCCGATCATTTTTGAATTTTACTCTACAAAACAAAGATGTCGTATTGATAATTTGGGCGTTAATAATTTCTAGATAAAATAATTCTTGAACTTGTTTTATTGAATTCTTATATCATTGTCATCATCCTCATGTTTATATTATGTTGAAAGTCATCTCATGGCTCAGAAGGCATAGATGGACTTGGTATGATTATGACCGAGAGACTATTCGGTGTAATCACGGTAGTAATGTTACAAATGATATGATAAAAATCCTCGTTAGTCAGTAGTGCATTGATGGACCGATTGTTGGCATGATCATGACCATTAATGAATACACAACTATTCTCGGTAGTAGTAAGTCGTGAATAATTGTGGTCGTGATACTAAAGAATATCCTCGGTAGTAGTGCGTAGGGTGATTCGATGATGTGGAATATTTATTAAAAATGAGTCTCAATTTATAACAAAGATGAAAAACCTTTTAAATCATAAAAGATAGTAGATTTTATTTTCTACTTGACTTTTTTAATGGATTGTTTGTTCTACCGCAGCTTAAACTTGATGTTTATTATATTTTATCGCTTTAACACTGTTGAAGGCTATTGATAATTTATTACTGCATTATCTTAGTCATAATATTTCTTCTTTGGGCTAGTTGAAAGCTCACCCTTTCTTTCACCGCTTCTCTTGAAATGAGAACATAAATTTTGAGACGAAGCTCGGGAACCGGAGTAATGGTCCGAGAGGATAACATTAGTAGTCCTCACTATTTCGTGAAATATAGTGTGATAATAATTGTAATGAGGACTCCTTTTGAGTTTGTATAATATCTAGTAGACAATATTTGTATTCAAACTCACGGTTTATGTCGTATAAGACACTGACGCTTATATTAGTAAGTTGTATTTAAATTACATACCATGTATCCGACTACCCAAGATGGGTGATGTATACTTAATTTTGGGGGCGCCACGGTTGGTATCGTAGCTTAGGATATGATCCCGACTAAGATGTGAGAATAATACTAGAAGGGAGAGACAGGGAATACCTTCGCTTTAGTATGACCTACCTAAGTTTATGTCTTTATTTTATTGGTTGGTCGAAAGATAGGATAATTTATTACATGTCAATTAACCTTTTGTTTTGTGGCGATGTCTCGAAAATGACATCCGAGAATGTTGAGAATAAGAATGGAGCGCAGACGATCGTTGATTCACCACATATCAATAATCGAGGATAATGTGCATCGTGAAGGCGATAATCCTCATGCAAACAACAACACCGACCAAATGATGAATGATCAAATGTTCGTGAGGCTTTATGCAATATATGCACAAAATGAAGCAGGAGCGACTCATGTCCAAAACGTGGTGGAAACACGGAAAACTCTCGGTGGTCACCGCTAAACAATTCAAGGAGCTGGGACCACCGGAGTTTAAGGGAGAGCTAAAACCACTTCTGCGGAAGCATGGATAAAGCAGACACAAGATATTTGATGTCTTGGGATGCTCGAGGAGCAAAAGGTTCCTTTCACGCCTTTATGTTATTGTCGCGAGAGCGCGATTCTTGGTGGGAGTCGGAAACGTACTCAACCTCATTGATCAAGATATCTTGGGAGAAGTTCCAGGAGGCATTCAACGACAAATACTTTCTCGAAAGTATTCGCCATACGTGAAGGAGGTGGAGTTTATCAAGTTGGAACAAAAACAATATGACCGTGTCGCAATACGAGGCAAAATTTGCGGAGTTATCACGGTTTATATCCCACTGGTGGATAATGAAGAGAGAATGGCGCGAATATTTTTAAGAGGTTTGAAGTCGGGAGATACGTCCAACATCTTATTTCTCATAAACCGTGTTTGTATTCGGATGTTGTAAATAGGGCTCGATTAGTGGAGCGTGATAATGAGTCAACGTAACTAAAAGAGAGAAAAATTTCTAAGAAAATTATAATACCAAATGAGTAGTAGTCATCGAAGCGGTGACAACAAGCGTGGAGGGAATCAACAGGGCCGAGATATGGTAACCACTTCCGCGGTAATCGTACAAAATAAAACAATAAGAATGGACATTTCAAGAAAAGGAGATTCAACAATGATGGGAAGACGTCGCAGACCAAAGACCGTTGTTAAGGAAGGAGAAAGACCACCTATCATATGCTTCAAATGCGGAGGAGAGGGACACATCGATCAAATCGCGCCATGTCAGTCAAAGCGTGTTATAATTGTGGAAGAGAAGGTCACTTAGCTCGATTTTGTTGCCATCAAGACAAATTCACTAGGATGGAGGCACCAAAGGTCCGCCCCGTAAAAAGTCAAAGGTAGAAGTCTGAGAAGGCGTTTGTTGTGACCTCCCAAAGAGCAAGGAATCCAGAATAAGGTCATCACGGGTAAAGCTTATCATAAACTCTAATGAAGTCTATACTTTATTTGATAACCTGCTCTACCCATTCTTTTATTTCTCCTACTTGCGCTCATCGATTAAATTTGACTCGGAGAAATTAGACTTTGACTTATCTCGTGGAAACTCCGCTTGGGAAAACCTTCATTACATCCACTGCTTATAAGTCTTGTTTGGTTCAAATTCGGTACCCTCACATTACCCGTCGATCTTATTTCATTAAAAATACTTGCATTTAGCGTGATTCTAGGGATTGATTGGTTAACTACTTATCATGCAAAAATTGATTGTTTTCGTAAGGTTGTTAGCTTTCATATTCCTAATCAACCTATTATCTTGAATTCAAACGACCAAACCATTAAAATCAATCACTATTATCTCAAGCCATAAAGCTATTCGTTTATTGAAAAATGGATGTCAAGCTTTCTTAGCTCATGTCACGATTTAAACAAAATACGCCGGTTTTGAACGATATTTCTATTGTTAATAAATTTCCGACGATTCTCCAGAGAACTTCCTCGCCTACCCCGTGAGCGTGAAATTGAATTTCAGATCGACCTTGAACCCAGACAAAACCTATTTCCAAAGCCCCATATCGAATGGCTCTATCAACTTCGTGAGTTAAAGACCCAACCGCAGGAATTGTTAGACATCGGCTTTATTCGTCCCTAAGTACTTCTCATCGGGTGCTCCTGCTCTATTCGTGAAGAAGAAAGATGGGAGTATGCGACTTTGTATTGATTATCTGGAGTCAATCATGTCACCATCAAAAATAGTATCCATCACCACGTATTGATGACTGTTTGACCATTGCAAGGAGCCAAATTCTTTTCAAAGATCGATCTTCGTTAGGATATCACCAATCAAGATTGAATCACGACATTCCAAAGACGGGAGCTTCGAACTCTTCCGAGACGGGCATTATGAATTTCTAGTCATGTCCTTTGGATTGACTAATGCTCCTAACCGCCTTCATGGATATGATGAACCGAGTATTCAAGGAATATTTAGATCACTTTGTGGTCGCCTTTATTGATGACATCCTTATTTATTCCAAAAGCCGTGAAGATCATGAGCAACACTTGAGGTCGACACTCCAAAAGCTTCGTGAATATAAGCTTTATGCCAAGTCAAAGAAATGTGAGTTCGGCTTGAAGAAGTAGCATTCCTTGGGCACGTGGTATCAAGTCATGGAATATCTGTTGACCCAAAGAAAGATTGAAGCTATTCAAAGTAGGAACAACCTAAATCGAATGATCAAGCGTAGCTTTCTCGGTTAAATTTGGTTATTATCGGAGATTCGTGGAAGGATTTTCTCGAATCGCTACTCCATCGACTCAAATGACTTCGGAAAGATACAAAGTTCGGTTGGAGCGAAGAATGTGAGAGGAGTTTTCAAGAACTCAAGAGGAGACTTATTTCAAAGACCGCTCGACAATACCATCCGGCTCGGAGGGATTTGTCATCTACAAATGATGCTTCGGACAAAGGGTTGGGATGTGTTCTCATGCAACATAGAAAAGTTATAGCTTTATGCCTCATGACAACTCAAAGAATATGAGAGGAATTATCCTACTCATGATCTAGAGTTAGCATTTGTCTTTTCAGACTTAAAATTTGGAGGCATTACTTGTATGGGGAGAAAGTGGAGATCTTTACGGATCATAAAAGCCTCAAATATTTCTTCACTCAAAAGGAACTCAACGTGCGACAACGACGTTGGCTTGAACTGTTGAAAGATTATGATCATACCATCCAATACCATCCTGGAAAAGCGAACGTGGTAGGCGACGATTGAAAGCGTAAGATCGTATGCAGAAATGAAGTGTGTTATTGTCAACCAAAGGCCCATTTTGTGTGACTTGCAAAGGATGGAGATAGAGTTAAAGACTCTAGGGACGCATGTGATGATAGAGAGTATACGAGTAGAACCGACTTTAATCGATAAAGTTAAAAATTGCTTTCTACGCACACAGGTGATGCGTATGAGGAAGAAAGTGCAAGAAGGTGCTATGCTTGAAGCAAGAATCGATGAAGAAGGAATACTTCGAGTCAACTCCAGACTTTGTGTTCCTAACGACCCTGATTTAAAGTATAATATCATGATGGAGGCGCACAACACACCATTTGCAATCCATCTCGGAGTACCAAAATGTATCATGATATTCGGCTATACATTTTGATGGAGCAATATGAAGAGAGAGATAGCTGCTTATCTCAAGGTGTCTAACTTGTCAACGAGTTAAAGCGAGAGCATCAAGTACCAAAAAGGTCCATCACAACCACTTGAAATTCCGTAATGGAAGTGGGAGCACATTACCATGGATTTCGTTCTGCGGTCTTCCTAAGGTTTCTCAAGGCATTGATGCGATTTGGGTCATTGTTGATAGATTGACCAAGTCTCGCTTCATTTCTTACCGATCACGAGAAACTTATACACTTGAACGTCTTGCTCAGATGTACATAAACGAGATTAAGATCGCATGGTATCCGGTATCCATAGTTTCGATCGAGACCCAAGATTCACTTCACGATTTTGGGTTAGTTTGCAAAAAGCTATGGGCACAGACTTCACGATTTAGCTCGGCATATCATCCTCGAGACGGACGGACAATCGGAGAGGACTATTCAAACTTTTGAAGATCTATTAAGACTCATGTCCTTGATTTCAAGGGGAGTTGGGACAAGTTCTTACCATTGGTGGAGTTTTCCTACAACAATGCTTATCAAGCAAGTATTGGCATGGCTCCATTCGAGCGTTGTAGGGAAGAAAGTGTCGTTTCTCGGTATCTTTGGGATGAGGTGGGTGAAGCAACGTTGTTGGGACCGGAGTTGGTACGTTTGACTACGGAAAAGATTCAAACGATCCGATAACGATAAAAAACCTCACAAAATCGATAAAAGAGTTATAATTGATCTTCATCGAAAGGACGTGGAATTCGATATAGGAGATCATGTGTTGTTAAGAGTTGCTTCCATGGAAAGGAGTTACAAGATTTGGAAAGAGAGGAAAACTTAATCCTCGATTCATCGGTCCATTTTAATCCTCGATCGAGTAGGAATCGTGGCCTATAGACTGGCTTCTGCCGCCAAATATGTCTCTCGTGTTCATAACGCTTTTCACATATCCATGTTACGTAAATATGTGAAAGACCCGAACCATATTATTGAGTTATAACCTGGACGAAATAAGCGGAAGATTTGGCGTATGAAGAGGTTCCTGTTCAAATTTTGATAAGAAGGAACATATTCTACGCTCCAAGGTTATACCTCAAGTCAAAGTTTTGTGGAGGAACCACGATGTTGAGGAAATGACTTGGGAGTTAGAATCAAATGAAATCAAGGTATCCTTACCTCTTCGACATACCAGTGTACGTGCACTCTAATTTCGAGGGCTTAAATTTCATAAGAAGGGAGGTTGTAAGACCCCAACTTTTATAAATAAAGATGAATTTTCTATAAATATTATTTTTGAATATTATGGAATAAATTTGATATAATGTTATAGTTGTGGTAATATTTATAAATTTTTCAAAGTAAGCAAGTTTTTATAAAATATTCGTTTGGTCTGGGAATATTCTTTTTGTTAGGAATATTCGTCATAACTACTCAATCATTGGTGGACCCCACAATGTAAGTATTGTTAGATAGATTAAAAATGACAAAATTATATTTTATAAAAATAACTATGGAGGTGTTACCAGATTAAAACTGCTGAACTACCCGTAAGGTAAAAAATAAAGATGTCTGGCGTGGTTGCGTAAGTAGACACGGTATTGATTATTGATGCTTACGTGAGAAGTCACTTACTATACTCAATTATTCTACTGATAATTCTTTGCATCATATCTCTTATATTATTGATTCAATTATTGTCACAAATCATCATCCTGCAGATAATATGTTATATTATTAATTGAGACGACAAGTTATAAATGATTAATAATTGTTGAAAGATTAAAAATGTGTTGATTAAAAAATAAAATGATTTGTGGTAATATTTATTCAATCCTTAATGTATATAAAAAGTCCATTATGAGGCGTTTGTGGTAAGTTTGATTATTTTATGGGGGGAGCCCATATGTCATCATCTAAGAGTCTCTTCACGTCGATAGTAATTACCTTTGTGAATAGTAATTACCTTCGTCAATAGTATTTACCTTCAATCAATAATATTTACCTTCGTCAATAAGAATTACCTTCGTCGATAGTAATTACCCTTGTGAATAGTAATTACCTTCGTCGATAGTAATTACCTTTACAGACGTCGAAACCACTTGCTGCTTCACATTACAAAGCGTCGAACCACTTTTCTTTTCACATCACCAAATCGTCAAGCCACTTGCTTTTCACATGGTAGGTGTTAAGCTAGAAATCTTCTATAAATAGAGGCCTAGTGCTTCATTATTTTTCACTTAATTCATTCAAGCTTTAGAGAGAGAAAGTATAGAGAGAATAAGAGAAAGAAGAAAGAGTATTTTGTTCTACACTACTCTGCGATTCAATCTCCTACCAAAAAGTAAGGGTGTTATTCATTCTTATTCATGAAGAGAACTGTTGTTATTCCATTGCTTATTATTCATTGGAATAACTTTTGTATCTGTGATTTACCCTATACTTGGTGACATTCGTGAATATTGCCTGGATCAGAGCCTGAGATTCGGTAGAATTGCCACTTGCGGTCTCCCATGCATAAAAGTGACTTTTTATTTAAGTAGCCAATTGGATTGTTTTCTTGGGCGAGAGGCACTCGAGACTAAGTCTATATTTAGGCACATTTACAAAGATATATTACACACCTCTACATTCAATAATGGATTGAATTCCCTCTTTGGGATCAAAATCTATCTTGTATATTCCATCTTTTGGGATCATCATCTTGTATATATCATCATTAGATATTCTACTCTTTTATTAGATTAGATTAGATAAACCCTAGATTAGATTAGATCTTTGGAGATTGAAGCTCTTGGAAAACATTGGAGATTCAGATTAGAAGCAAGGGAATTCAGATTTGCTCACCTCAAACCCTAAATTCTCTTCTTATCTCTTTGTATCTTTCAATGTTTATTCAATTGTGGATTATGGATTTCACTTCAATCATTAATTAAACTCCATTTTGAGATTATAATGGATCTTGTTGTGTAGTTTATTTTGATATGATTCCTTGTTAGTCTTATTAATTGTTATTGAATTGTATTGTGATTTGTGTTAAATTGCTTAATTGCCTAGCTAACGATTACCGTGATAATCGATATGAAATTGAGAAACGGATTATGGGTTTAGATCTTATCATAATAACATGTGTTCGTGACTTCTATATGGCGATGGAATTCATGATTCGAGCTTAAGATAGAGATATACCTATGCACCACTGCATGTAATCTAATAAGAACTTGCGCTTAAACCCTCTTTAATTGTAATTCACATAGAGATATAGTGAGTTAGTTAATTAGGGTGTTTAACTTGATTCTATTATCTGTGGATTTGATATGGGTATGGTACATCGAGAGATGACCATACTTTACCTTCGTGTTCTTGATTGAAAGTCCGTGATAATTAATTTGACTTAACGGGAAGTGTATTGATTTAAATGAAACAATATGTGAAATTGTAGTCTCATGTCTTCATTATGTAGTTTCATTCTAGGGATAGTATTAGTTTAATTGCATATTATTATTCAAAATCCTAAATCATCATTTAAATAAGATTAAGTTGGTTACGGGTTAGTGCTTGGTAATTCTTGTTAAACAATTCTCTGTGGGATCGATACTCTACTTACTCTTTATTACTTGTTGACCGTGTATACTTGCACACATATATTGATTGCGAAATACGACCAACATTTATGGTTAAGAGGATATTTTATCTGCTCATGAAATTTGGTTTAAAGCAGTTAAGTCTAATACCGCATTCCATCGACTCCAATTGCTTGTAGGCGTAATGTGATTCCGATCGAAATGGATTGTTATCCCATCCACCAAGTCATGAGCCCTACAAATTGCCTTATGTTTAAGGCATTCCAAAAATCGTCCATAATCAACGGCTTGCAAACTCTCTGAGCTCATTAGCCCCAATAGTTCCAAGATTGATTCAGTCAAAAAACAAGCAACACCAATCAACGAATAAAATAAGAATAATCCGAAAGGCTTATAAGGACTACTAGTTTGGGTGTTGTAGGGTGAGATGAAGAAATTGGGATTGAATCTTGCTCGAGACCAAGTTCATAAAGCACGAATTCCACGTTGGTAGGTTTAATATGGCTCGTTGGAAGCCATCATCACTACAACGGTGACCCAAAAGTTAAACAAATTGGGCGTTTGGTATATCTATCTGATCCACATAAAGGTCGATCTCAAATAGGTTATCTTTTTATGAGTGATGATACTGCTATATCATGGAGATCTACAAAGCAAACA
The DNA here is from genome assembly GCA_020205615.1 of Panax quinquefolius. Lineage (NCBI taxonomy): Eukaryota > Viridiplantae > Streptophyta > Magnoliopsida > Apiales > Araliaceae > Panax > Panax quinquefolius. Next base: position 149,998,795 of record CM035153.1, on the reverse strand, counting down.
TTAGTTGCCACTTCATCTAATCATGCTGAAATACTTGCAATCCATGAAGCAAGTCGAGAATGTGTGTGGTTGAGATCAATGACTCAACATATTCGTGAAACATGCGGTTTATCCTCCAGCAGGGGATGTGACGCCCCCAAAATAGGTCCATTCCATCCAACCCATATTGAGTCGCCAAATACATGGTACAGAAATAACTACAACTTTATTATTACAACATATAAACTGTGAGTTTAAATACAGATATTGCTATCTAGACAATATCCACACGCAAATAAATCCCCATCATAATTATTGATACATTATTTTATAAAAATGGTGAGGACTACTAAACAACTCTCTCTAGAACCTTCATTCCATACCCCACTAAAGACTCGCTACATTCTCGCCTCCCGAGAAGAAAAATGGAACAAAAAGGAAAGGGTGAGCTCAACTAGCCCAAGAAGAATATTATGACTAAGATAATATACAACAAATTATCGTTAGTCTCCAACAGGAAAAATCTAATAGAATACAATAGACAACCGGCTTAAATCAATCTTCGCAAGTGAAATAATAATTCATTAGAAGAGTTAAGTAGAGAATGCAAACTACTATCTTCTATATATGAATTTAAAAGTTCATCGTCGATATTTTATCCTGTAACATCAATCAATATATATCTCGAATCAAATATTCATCTTTTGCACTACGGTGCCAAAGATATTCATCAGTTAGTCATGTTCATCTAAACACTGCTTCATCTTTTCACACTACGGCCAAAGATATTCATCAAGAAATCATTCATCTTTTGCTACAAAGCCAAAGATATTCAAGAATATCATCATTTAGGATCGAGGATGATGAAAAATATTTTAAAGAAAACGAATCCAAAGAAAACAAAAGAACAATATTAAGGATTAAGTATTTTAAACAATCCAAGTTCAAAAATACTTCATAAGTAATCGAGTGGAGTAAAATTCAAGAATGATCAAAACATGGATACAATCAAAGCTAGTATCCATAATAGATATTTTGACAAAAGAAGAAATTTCATTTTTTGGTGAATAAGGTTCAGATTAAGTGAATAGTCTTGAGTATAACGTGAATAAGAACTCAGACACCAAAAGATAGAAATTTCACAAAAAATCTTCACGCTTCGTGAATAGAACTCGTGAATAAGAACTTCGTGAATAGTAACTCATGAATAAGAACTCGTGAATAAGAACTTCATGAATAGTAACCCCACATGAAAAAGTTTCAAATTTGATAAAAGTTCCAACCAATATTTCAAAGATAATGATATTGAAGAAATAATATTATTTGAGAAGAAAATAACATCCCTTACCTCGAAAAAGACAAGATTCTAGTTGAAACACCGGATATAAAGTATGACTTGAACTTGCACCATATATAGCAATACTCAAAGTATACTCAAAATACTCATAAGAATACGCCGATAATATAGAGAGAAAACTTGATTTACGGTGTGATTTTCAATTCTAACCCAAGACCCTATTTATAGGAAAATCTTAGAACACCAAAGTAGAAAATTTAATATAATAATATTATATATATTACAAATTCTCTACGCACATTTTGACAACTGATTTGACTTATATTTGCACATGCTAAGTGCTGCCCACAAAAAAAAAAAAACGTTTTCCTATTTTAAATATTTTAAACTTCCAAAATCAATTATTTTGAGCTTCTAACTTCAATAATTCATAATAAATAGCTCTTTTATCGAAAAATTCAAAACTCATGAGTTTCCATAGGAAATTCAATTCTCTACAACTTTGCAGGAAGAAAGTTTTTCCAAATTCCAAATGTAAATTGGCCAAAATTCACAAACGGGAGATTTTACAGTATAATCAAATTTCAATCAAGAAATGGGGTCCACCGACACACAAAAACATGTGTTAATCATTTAATGCCACAAAATACTCTTCCTCCTCATATACTCACATATCGCGATTCATTATAAAAATATCACCGTTAATATATTATTAAAATAATATATTTAAATGAATTATTTTATCGAAAAAGATAAAATATTAATTTTCAACAATTGTCACATTAAAAATTTTCTCCATCTATATCTACATAAAATCAATATTTTCCTCATCATATAAATCAATAATTAATTATTCACAAATAATATTACGAATCACAAGATCTTTGGTAACGTGCCGCTCCTCAGAGAAAGGGGCTTTCCAATAAGGATCTCTCTCTTCTTGGCGCCTTGATTAGGTGACCAAATTTCTCCTTAGATGTAACTTTCTAGACATCGCCGATAATGTTTTCTAATAATATTATTCGAGATAATATGAATTATTGTCTGATAATGGAAAATATCATAAATGACAATTTATTGAAACAACGAAGAATATAAAATATCAATGCGAATTATTGAATCAATAAAATAAAATATCGAAGCAGTAATTACATAACAATTATTGAGTAGTGTTTTCTTACGTAAGAATCAATAATTGGTGCAATACCGCAGCTTCTTGTTCAACAACGCGTATTAGTGTGTTTTAACCACCGGGTATTCCAACATAGATAATCTGTATAACTACGGCAGATTATTTATAAACAACTTATATTTGTCGTTTTCTTCATCCAATCGCTTTTCCGTTATGGGGCCCACAAAAGATCAAGCGGCAAAATCATACGAATATTCTAAGACGATCTGAATATTCCACGACCAAACGAATATTCCCCGACAATAATGAATATTTTATAACCACTTGCTTATTCAAATATTTACGATTTTACCCATAACTATCCACATTAATCAAATCAACCTTACTATTTCAAAATAATAAATAGAGAAAATAAATTTCATTTATTAATAATTTGGGGTCTTACAGGAGAACTCCAACCATTCTGTATGAAGACAATGCTGCATGTATAGCTCAATTAAAAGGTGGATACATCAAAGGAGATGAAACAAAGCATATCTCACCAAAATTCTTTTTCACGCATGACCTTGATAAGTGTGGTGACATTGATGTTCAAAGAAATTCGCCAAAAGATAATCTAGCGTAATTGTTCACTAAAGCATTACCAACTTCAACGTTTGAAGGATCAAGGTACATAATATTGGAATCGACCAATGAAGGACTTAAGGATACATTCAAGGTGGGGGAGCCGATACGCTGCGACTCTCTTTTTCTTAACCGGGTTTTTCCATTGGATTTTTTTTCTCGGTAAGGTTTTTAATGAGACGCTTTTCAATGCGTATGGCTATCTGATGTATATCCATCGAGGGAGTGTTATAAAATTATAGTGAATGTCTAAATTCATAGGATGTCTAGATTCATTCTTATCTTGTAACTCCCATGTTAATTGAAAGTTATAAAACTCATGACCTTTTGAATTTTATAACCTCCTAGTATTGATGTTAGTATATATATAAATAATATCATTTGTAAAAGGAGTTAATGATATACAAAATATTATGCAAATACTTTCTTTGTTCTTGTCATCTTTGTTCTCTTGATTTTAGCAATACTTTATAATAATAATGATTTTTTCTTACAAGTTGATTACTTTTTACTTTTGTGTTATGTGCATGTTACTACTATCTCTTGCGAACCAAGACAATGCATGTATCTCTCTGTTTGTCTATCTCTCTCTCTTATGAATAAATTAATATTATGTGATATATATATATATATATATATATATATATATATATATATATATAAGACCTCTCAAATTTTATAAATAAAGATGAATTTTCTATAAATATTATTTTTGAATATTATGGAATAAATTTGATATAATGTTATAGTTGTGGGTAATATTTATAAATTTTGCAAAAGTAAGCAAAGTTGTTATAAAATATTCGTTTGGTCTGGGAATATTCTTTTTGTCTGGGAATATTCAATGCGACTACTCAATCATCAGTGGACCTCATTAATGGAAGTATTATCAGTAGTTAAAAACGACAAAATTATTTTTCTATAAAAAAAATAACTACAGGAGGTGTTATGTTAAAACTGTTGAACTACCCTAGTAAAAAGTACATGAATACGCGTAGTTGTATAAGAAGTAGACACGATATTGATTATCGATGCTTACGTGAGAAGTCACCAAATATGCTCAATTATTGCTACATAATTGCTACATCATATCCTTTATATTATTGATTCAATTATTGTCACAAATTATCATCCATATAATATGTATTAAATTATTAATTGAGATCGACAAGTTATAAATGATTAATAATTGTTGAAAGATTAAATATGTGTTGATTAAAATAAAATGATTTGTGGTAATATTTATTCAATCCTCGATGTATATAAAGAGATCATTATGAGACGTTTGTGGTAACTTTGATTATTTTATGGGGGGGCCCATATGTCATCATCTAAGAGTCCTTCATCGATAAGTAATTACCTTTGTGAATAGTAATTACCTTTGTGAATAGTAATTACCTTCAATCGATAGTATTTACCTTCGTCAATAGTAATTACCTTTGTGAATAGTAATTACCTTCATAATTAGGTTTTTTTCTCCCTCACCTAAACTTCAAAAGCAATTAATCTAATTATTTATATATCTTTTTAATAATTAGTTCTTAAATATTTATTTATTATTTTAATATATGATTTTTGTGATATTACCATTTTCATTCATTACCCCCATAAATTTGAGTTTCTTAATATTAATTTTAATCTTTCACATTCTTAACGGAGTAGAATATATTTTTATGTGAAAGCTCATTCCAAATAATTAATAGAATCAAAACTCTGCATATTAATTTAATTAAAACTACATGTTTAAGCTCAAATTCTAACATTCTGTTCTTAAACTATATTATTTTATTAGGACGGAGGGGTGTTATTCTTTCTTATTCATGTTGTTATTGTTCTTTAAAATCATTAAATAACTCAGTCAGTCAGTCAGTCTAGTATAGGAAGTTCAACAAAATAGTATACTTAGGACTAATTTTAATTATTTCTTCTTATTTGATTTGTTAATAACTATTTCTAGAATCCTCTATACAAAGGGAATATCTTATTCATTTCAATAACTAATCCCACGGCGGCATACATAATGTTTGGGGTTTATCAACATTACATTATAATTCTGCCATCCTCGTCCGAAGGTATATATATATATATTATTATTCTGCCAACATCCATCTACCTACCTACCTAATATCAAAGGTCTCAATATCTCTATTACTATATATACTAGTTCCATCTTTATTGCATTCTGTTGGAATAAACACAAAATTTCACCGACCGGAATTATTATTCATTAAATAGGACGATCGCTTAATTACCCCCATTCTTTATTATACTCATATATAATTAAAACTATATCTATACTCTAAATACATTATAATTATTGAGTCCAAGAACATGCTGCAAATATTCTTCCGATGATTCTTAGAAATTTTAGAGGTAAGCTAGAGGTGCTAAGTAACAATAATATTAATTCTCGATCAATTAATTCAAACCTGATTATATCTTATGGGGAGAATCAAATGTTATATATGTTAACGTGCGTTAGTTGAACTTAGAATGAAATTTGGCCATCAAATACTTATAATACTGTTATTTGAAATCGTAAAGGAATAATTCAGTGTTCTTATCTGCAAAGGAATACTTTTTTGTTATTTGAAATCGTAAAGGAATACTGTTTATTTGAAATCGTGAATTGATAATTTGATGAAAATCCTCTTGGCCAGTGATACATGGATAATTAGATATTGTGGTTTATTCATTAAAAGTGAGTCTCAAATTTATAACAATGATGAAAAACCTTTTAAATCATAAAAGATAGTAGATTTTATTTTCTACTTGACTCTTTTAATGGATTGCTTATTCCAAATTGCAGCTTAAACTTGTTGTCTATTGTATTTTATCGGTTTAACATCATGTTGAAGGCTAACGATAATTTATTCTGCATTATCTTAGTCATAATATTTCTTCTTTAAAATTAGTTGAAATTTCACCCTTTTCTTTCACCGTTCTCTTGAGAAATGAGAATATAAATTTGGGACGAGTCGGGGAACGGAGTAATGGTCCGGAGGATAGCATTAGTAGTCCTCTCACTATTACGTGAAATAGTGTGATAATAATTGTAATGAGGACTTCCTTTTGAGTTTGTATAATATCTAGTAGAAATATATTTGTATTCAAACTCACGCTTTATGTAAGTATTGTACCACCTACGCTTATATTAGTAAGTTGTATTTGAATTTATGTACTATGTAAGTGGCGACCAAGATGGGTGATGTATACCTACAATTTTGGGGCGTCATATATATATAAGGAGTTTCTTCCATGCCTAAATCGGTTCTTATGGATCTTTATCTAACACCCCTTTTTTTAGGCCAGTTGATAAAAAACTTATTGGAAGGTGAGATTGAAACATAAATATACCAAGTTGGCACAACTTGTACTTCAGCTTTTATTTTAATATGAGGACCCCACATAGTCAACATACGTTGTCGGTTTGTTTAAATAAAACGAATTTTAATATTAAATAATGCCCGACCGAACAAGCTCTTCTTCTTTGTTAAAAAAAAAAAAAAAAAATACCACCAGTAGAGAGCTTGTCCTCGGCATTATTTAATATTAAAAATTTGTTTTATTTAAACAAACCGACAACACGCTTATTATGTAGATCCTCATATTAAAATAAAAGCTTGTAAAGTTGTGCCATTGGCTAGTATATTTATGTTTCAATCTCACCTTCCAATAAGTTTATCAACTATTCAAAAAGCTACTTCAGATAAGATCTATAAAGAACTTCTTACATGAAAGCTATCCCCATATATATATATATATATATGTGTGTGTGTGTGTGTGTGTGTGTGTCAAATGCATGCAGCAGGCTCATTGAATGCTACAAGCAGCTAAAAAGGTCGATTGCCAATTTGTAAAAGAAGAAGGAATAATAATATTCTTTAAATTAAAAATAAAGAAAAGGTATAAAAGCGAAATTGAAAATGCACAATACCTTTTATACACTTTATTAATGTGAATGCAGACTGAAGTGCATGGTGATATTAAGAGAAGAAACAAAACCATATGTATAAAGATATTTCTTCTAGACTAGAAGGGATTTCTTTCCAGGTGGGAACAGAGGGTTGTTATAAGTAGAGAATCTAATCTGTAAGTGAATATAATTACTTTTGATAAAGTACATAAATAAAGAAAAAGAAAGATAGGATACGTATATGTATGTGTGTATATATACAACACTCACTGTTATTTAACCGTATAAAATTAGATCGAATAACTGAGACGAAAGCCCAGCCATCAGCAGCCAACAATAATTTTATTTATTTTTTATGCTGATATATGCTTTGTATGTATGTATCTTGTAATTAGTGGCGAATAAAAACTTATCAATTAAGTAAAGTAAAGCAAGACAATGATATCTATATCTATATTATAAAGCCTCTCATGGTCATGGAGGCTTCCTTCAATATTAAGTTTAAAGTTGAATATATCTATCTAATATTGACAAAAACTCATAAAAGAGAGAGAGTTATATTTGTCCTTGATAAAATTAAATAAAAGAAAAGGAAAAGTACTATAGATCAAAATTCTTTGATAAATCTATAATACATCCGTTTACAAAAAGAATCTCGTATTTTTTATATATAAAGTATCCCTTAAATTGAAACATATATTCAAATATATCATTCTAATTGTATTATCAAACTAATTAATAAAATTAAATATATGAAAATTATCTTAAAAGACATTTTATTTTATCACAATAAAACAATTATTATTAGAACAATAAATATAATTTGAAATATTAAATGTTTTTAAAATAATTATAAAAATATTGTTAAATACCTAAGAGACTATAAAAACATAAAATTTAAAAAAAAATAACTTTTAGTATATGTACCGCCGATTTACAAATTATTTAAAAAATAACAAACTTAAGCTCGTTCTCACAAAAATTTACAAGATGATTATCGTAGTTGAATATTTATATAATATTTCAGTTTGACCCTTTTGACATGGGAGAATGAATAAAGATAGTCAAAAGGTAGAAACACCTATCAACTCGTCAAAACCTTCTTCTTCTTTTTCACTCCTTCCCAAATTTAAAGTAGGAAATAGATATTTCACATATTTTTTTTATATTCTCATATAAAAATTATCTGTTATATATTTATATCATATTTTTTATAAAAAAATATTAAAAAATTATATAAAAATATCAATTTATTGTAAAGTATGATTCCACTATTTCAGTCTACTCAAAATTCTCCCTCCACCGGCGTACCGCAATATTAGTACACTTATTATTATTTTTTCGTAAATAATAGTATTACACTTTTCTCAGAACTGTAAACCTTATGAAACACGAACCACAGCAGCCATCTGCAATCTGTCATGTTTTCCGTTAATATTTACAACAGCACGAATCTTATCTCTCCTCAAAACATGGAATTTAAGAAAATCCTTACCCTTGAATGTCGCATTCATATGAACCACTAAAAAACAAAGCGGAAAGATTAAATATGGGTAGTGGCAACAAGCTCAGGTGGAAAATCTTCTTTCACCGGTCTCCCTGTAACAGTCCCGCCAATAACACAAGGCAGCAACCACCCAAAGAATTCTTATGCCCAATCTCCGGCGCTGTCATGTCCGACCCCGTAATTGTCTCCTCCGGCCACACCTTCGAGCGTAACTCCGTCGAGGCCTGCCTTTCTCTCTCTTTTATTCCCACCCTCTCCGACGGCTCTACCCCCGATTTTTCCACCTTCATTCCTAATCTCGCCCTCAAATCCACCATTCTCAACTGGTCCCGCTTTCCCCCCAAACCCCTCGACTTCCACTCCGCTCAAAACCTCGTCCGGGAATTAAAATTGAAGAACTCCAACTCGGTTAAGGGCACTTCTGAGCTGACCAGGACGGAAATTGAGCTGTCTCGGTGGGCGAGCCACGTCTCTTCCAGCAGCTCGGTAGAATCGGTGACACCCACCACTCCGCTGCCGCTCACCAGTACCACTCGTCCCTTTTGCTACTCTTCTTCCTCGTCCTCTGATGTCGATCCCCTAACCCCAAATCCTACTAATTCACCCGAAGAAGAAGAAATCATAACCAAAATCAAGAGTTGTCAAGTATTCCAACAAGAAGCAGCCCTAGTGTCACTGAGAAACATTACCAGAACTGGAGAAACAGCTCGCACCAATCTTTGCACTCCTGATTTGCTCTCAAACCTCCGATCATTGATGACCTCGAGATACGTATCCGTTCAGGTCAACTCCGTCGCCGCACTAATCAATCTCTCTTTAGAAAATACAAACAAGCTGAAAATCGTTCGAGCCGGAATCGTCCCGCCATTAATCGACGTGTTAAGGGGCGGATTCCCTGAAGCTCGGGAACACGCCGCCGGTGCACTCTTCAGCCTATCTTTGGACAATCAGAACAAGACTGCAATCGGAGTTTTAGGCGCGTTGCCGCCACTACTCCACGCGCTTCGATCAGATTCTGAAGGGGCTCGGAATGACTCGGCTCTGGCTCTTTACCACCTCACGCTTGTACAGAGCAACCGGACCAAGCTCGTGAAGTTTGGTTCGGTCTCTGTTTTACTGGACATGGTGAGGTCGGGTCATATGACCGGTCGGGTACTGTTGGTGCTGGGTAATTTGGCTGGCAGTGTAGAAGGGCGTGCGGCTATGCTTAATGGGGGTGCAGTGGGGTGCTTCGTGGGTATGTTGACGAGGGAAGAGTTTGACTCGGAGGTGACTCGGGAGAGTTTTGTAGCGGCTTTGTATGGGCTGAGTCACGGTGGGTTGAGGTTTAAGGGGTTGGCCAAGGAGGCCGGGGCGGAGGAGGTGTTGAGGAAGGTGGAAGAACAGGGAAGCAAGCGGGCCAGGGTGAAGGCGAGGCGGATATTGGAGGTTATGAGAGAGAGGGATGAGGAGGAAGAGGAGGTGGTGGATTGGGAGAAGTTACTCAACTCAGGAGAGTTGAGTCGGACACGGCATCAACTCGTTTATGGTCAGGGTTGAGTCGGACCAACTCAGTCTATCTCGATCAGCTGTGACGTTAGAGGTTATGAATCTTATTTTTCTTTTCTTTTCTTTTTTTGGTTAGCGTGGGTTGTAATTAATTTGTGTTAGGTTTTCCATTGCTGATTTTGAGGATGTTGGTGTCCTTTGTTTTTGTGGCAATTGTTTAGTTTCAGTTTGAAAGGTGTAAATTAAACCTTTTTGTTTTGGGTTAGTGGGTGTAATGCTCTTACAGAAATGAAGATAATAAAGATAAATGGTGATTACCTTGGTCCTTGTTTGAGTGAACATAAGACTTCACTTTGTTATTTAATCATCTCTGTTAATATTTGAGTGATCTTTCATTGATTATATTGTAATATTTATTGAGTGATATGATGTTTGAACTTATTTGATAAAATCGAGCTGGCTAAACCCCCAAGTTTTCAAGTGCTACAAGAAGTTGCAAGCAACCCAGAATGATGATTGTAGTAGCAAAAGAGGAGAAGTGGTGGCTTTTCAGGTGGGAGCTGGATTTAGGTCATTGTAGTTATGGATAAAAATTTGAACTCTATGCACCTACAAGGATGTGATTATGTATTATTTCGGGGAGCTCTGTGTTGGACTGAATTTTCGGTGCAAGTTCCAGTCCAAGGATTACCAATATGAACGAGGTGATATATTCTTGAAACAAATGGTAACTCCAAAACTTTTTCTGCTTCCCCCCATCTGGTTTAGGAGAAACTATGAAAGTAAATATTGTGGTTGACAATTCTTGCTACTTGTAAACTGAAGTCTATGACTTGTTATTTATGCACAGGTCCTGTCGTGTAATAATGAATGCGGTCAGGTCAACCAACCAGTATGCATGGTTAAATGATGGAGTAGCGACATTGACATTGAAGGAGCTATAAGAAGCTGACGAAACAGTTCACCATTGGATGCTTAATTCTGCTGGATAATTCTCTCTTGTAAGTTGGTTCTCGGCTTCTTTCATATAATCCCTTTGGGTTTCTCAATGTTACTGCAATTAGTTGTGTGTGTATATCTTCGTGTAATCAGTATTCAGTTGGTGTAGATTGTGTTCTATGTAATGAGTGAAGGTCACTTGGTGCATGTGCTTCCCTTATTGATCTTGCTGCTTTTGCCACGAGGCTCAAACCGAATACGTTAAGAGGCTAAAGCAATGTTTGGCGACTCAATCCAAGCTTTGGAACTGGAAATGAATTCACTTTTGCATTTCCATAGAATTGAAAATTAGTAGTTACAATTAATTTAAGGTAGTGGCTTTTGCATCGATCTGTTTTAAATTGTTACCGGCAGTTACTTGACTTTTGCCATTATTTTCTCTGTCTGAACATTATTCTATTTGGGTATACATGTTTTAGCAAGTAGCAACATAAACCAAGTTGGAAAGAGCCAGGAATGTTCAGTTCTTTAAGTTAATTTGTAGATAGTTTTTTGAAGTGAAATGGTAAATTAATTGGCATGTGAAAAAGATGGAAGTGGTTAGCATGAAGTTTATTTTTAGGTAAGTTGGTCAATTAACCAATAGAGTGATGACACGCATACGAAACTCTATGTGTCAGTATTCTATTGGCCAATTGACCAACTTACTAAAAAATAAACTTCATGCTAATCGGATCCGAAAAAGATGTTCCTGGAGACTGAAATGTATCAAATCCGATTAGATTTTATCCTATCCTATCCTAAATTGGGAAGGAGGCAAGTAGTTGAGTATTTTCAATCCGAGTCCATGGAGACCGTTTCTGCCGCATTTTGCTAGTTCCTTCCATGTCATGTAAATCTAAATCTGTACTTGGTTTGATGCATCTCATTCTTGAGAAAGGATTTGTTCAACCATATCTTTTATACGTACGTAGAATACAGTCAGTCAGTACGTCGTCTTTGCAGTTTCATTTTAAACTCGACTGCAACTAGTGATTTTGAAGCTGCATTGTTGGTTGTTTCTGCAAGGTATGCATTTGTAAGCAGGAAGAGATGGTAAAAGTGTTACTAAAACTAGAGCTTTTCCTTGTTCAAATTATTATGTATGAGACCACCGTTGAACTTGGGGCCGGGCAACCGTGGTTATTTATAGTTGGGAGAGATTTGAGAAGAAGAATAAATTCGAGGAAAGACAGGTGTGATGGTGAATGTCAGTTTTTCCAAAGAAAATATACTACTGCTTCTATTTCCAACTCTTTCTGTAGTTTCCACATTTTTGCTTTCTATAGCCAAATAATTTCTTTCTATTATTCCTTTATTCCAAGTTTTACAATCCATTCCCAAGTCATATTTGTCTCATTTCATTCTTTTTATAATTTTTTTTTTATTATTTATAAAAAAATTACAATTCTTGATTTTATATTTTTATCTAATGTTTATCTTATTTAGTATAATAACAGTGATATTAGCATAAATTTGAGAATTTTTCAATGAATTAACATATATTTGAGAATTGAAGACTCTTTTTCACTTTTTTGAAGAAAAAAATACTAATAGTAATGTAGTGCTCTTATGTCGTCTAAGTACGTAAGTAATAAAAAGAAAGAAGTAGAATAACGGCGGATGGGTCCTGGGTGGACAGTGGATAGTTGAAATATGAGATGATGACGATGTACAGAAATAAAAATATTATAATTGGATATAAAAATTAAAAATACGTATTTATATTTTAACTTTTAATAGGGGTAAAAATATAAATATATAAAATTATAAAGTATTTTACTCCGCTCAAATAACGGCATTAAACCGTAATTTATGGTTATTTCTCGTGATCTAAAGCGTTTAACACTACACATCCTAATAATCATGGAAAATTTTAGGGACATATATTTTTTAGTGACATTTTTTTTTTAGTTTTTTTTTTGTAGTACTTCTTAAAAAATATATAATATTTATTTTAACTGAAATTTTTATAAAAAACAGTGTTTTAGGTGTAATTTGGATACATACAAGAAACAGGGTATGTACAAAATCTTATTTTTTGTATGTATCCAAATTACACCTAAAATACTATTTTTTATAAAAATTTCAATTAAAATAAATATTATACATTTTTTAAAATATTACAAAAAAAACCAAAAAAAAAATAAAAAAATATCACTACAATGTCGCCGGAGCAACGTTGCGGTAGAAGAACTCAATAATCATAATACAACTAGAAAACAAAATTCATCAATATTAACTCTATTACCTTGGTACTACTTGCTACACAATAATAGGAGTACAAAATTAAATAACGTACCGACAATTACAAGGATCATTTTTAAAGCAGTGACACGAGTATTTTAGTAAAATTAATATCTCCACATTGGAGTATTATATAACACCTCAACGCGCCAAACAAATTTAATCTGCTCCAGCCGTCCTCCACTACATAACTCCAACCTCATACGCCGTGATTGGTGCGGAAGTGAGTGGCGCGTCTTTCTCACACGTACTCACTTTCTCTCTCCCTACGCCTAGCAAGTAAAAACTCATCATCATCATCATCATCATCTTTCTCCGTGGTCAGTAATAAAACCTTTCCCTCCTCTTTCACTCTCTAACATTTCACGATCAATAGCAGAGTTCCGACTATCCAATGGCATTACCGGCTCTACTGATCCTCATCCTTTCCCTCTCACTCCTCACTATCTCACACTCCCAATCCCAATACCTCACCCCCTCCTACTACCAAAAAACATGCCCCAGATTTGAGCAGATCATGGGAGAAACCACCACCAACAAGCAGATCATTTCCCCCACCACCGCCGCCGCCGCACTCCGCCTCTTCTTCCACGACTGCCTCGTCGAGGGCTGCGACGCCTCCATCCTCATCTCCTCCACCCCCTTCGCCAAAGCCGAGCGCGACGCCGACATCAACCTCTCCCTCCCAGGAGACGGCTTCGACGTCGTCGTCCGCGCCAAGACCGCCCTCGAGCTCGCCTGCCCCGGCGTCGTCTCCTGCTCCGACATCCTCGCCGTTGCCACCCGCAACCTCGTCACCATGATGGGCGGACCCTACTATTCCGTCTTATTGGGCCGCCGTGACGGATTAGTCTCCAGAGCTTCTCGTGTCGGAAACAACCTTCCGAAGCCCACCATGTCCGTGACTGAAATCATCGTACTATTTGAGTCCAGGGGATTTTCAGTTCAAGAAATGGTGGCGTTAACCGGAGCCCACACAATCGGGTTATCTCATTGCAAGGAATTCAGCTCAGACATTTACAATTACAGCAGAAATGTTCAGTCCGATCCGTCTTATAACCCGAGATTTGCTTCGGCGTTGAGAAATGCTTGTGCTAATTATGTAAATAATCCCACATTATCGGTGTTCAATGATATAATGAGTCCGAATAAGTTTGATAATATGTATTTCCAGAACTTGCCCAAGGGATTGGGGATTTTGTCGTCGGACCGGGGTTTGGTTTCCGATTGGAGAACGAGGCCGTTTGTGGAATTGTACAGCAAGGATCAGAATGCCTTCTTTCAGGCATTTAGTCGAGCAATGCAGAAGCTGAGTTTGTATGGTGTTAAGACTGGAAGGAGAGGACAGATTCGGCGCAGGTGTGATGCATTTAACTGATCATAAACTTTTGGGTTTTACTTATCTTTTTTCTTTTTCATTCCTACAATTATTCCCGTCAAACTTGCTTAATATACATACATACATACATACATATTTGTTCACATGCATTATTGGTGTTACTTTAAAATTGTTGCTAGTGTATAGGAAGTAGTACTATGGCAATGAGTTTATGAAAGAGAGCTTAATATTTGTGTAATGTTTATTGTTTATTGGATTTGAGGTGCGAATTTGTAACGGGAGATTATGTATTTATGAAAACAATAATAGATGTTATTAGTTCTTTGTCTAAATTTCAATTTGCAGAGCAAGGAGCCGACTGATCTCTATCGCAGAGTAAAGAGCAGAGTGACTTTTACTTTTTGCTCTATCGTAAGGTAAAGAACAAAGTGACTTCAGTCTTTACTCAACGATTTTAGAGTTCTTTTTTAGCACTTCACTTCTTTACTGTGTGATAGTAGAGTAACTTACATTATTTAATTCAAAAAACAAAGTGCAGATTGAGCAAATTTCATCTTCAGTACATATCAATCTACTTCAAACATTTTTATTACAAAGAATTGTGCAAATTATCATGCCTACAGACCACTTCAAACATTGCTAGTACAAGAAATTTTGCAAGTGAACCATGCCTAATCATTTGATCAGAAAAATGCCTAACAATAACATTGAGCAAATCAGTCATGTTATTTATTCTCTCTCTTGACTTGGTTTCCTTCGACTCAACTTTGAGCTTTTCATTTTCAATGTGTCCTCTTTTATGCACAATTCTTCGTCTTTCGCTCTTGCATGGTCACACAATCAGAAATCGGTCGATTCAAATAAGTTGCATCAACTCCTAATACCCATTTCTTCCGGCAAAACATTTTTACTATTAAAGACAAAATTTTAGAAGAATACTCTCCGATCAACGCAACAAAAAAATCATCTCCCTGCATTGTGGGTTTTCCTTTCGATTATAGCCCTTCAATTTGTTTGAAGATCGATTACAACCCTTCAACTTGGTAAAAAAATCGAATCAAACCCTTCAATTTGAGGGCAGATTAATTTTTAGGGTTTCATATAAGATGCATATATGTTTTAATGGCGGGGAGGGTAGTATTTTACCTAAATACTCTCTTATTAAGCTTTTCGGTAAAGATTTAATCAGAAAAATGAGCGGATGGTACATTTAATTGTCTGTTATTAAATTTAAGATGCATTTAATCAAAAAAAATAATTTAAGGTGAAAATCGATTTTTGATAAAAAGTTTAGGAAACAAATTGGATTTTAGTCCAGCTCTTTTGAATTGATTTGATTGAGAAGAATATGAAACCTGTGACCAAACAAAGCAAATAGAAAAATCTTTTCACCAAGTTATCGTGATCTTTCTTTTTACCCCTTATCCTGTACGTGAAGTTTGTGCAACGGAGCGATTTAAAATTTACCATTTCAGTTGATTAAAAAATGTGTTTTTCAACGTCTAAGGTGAATAAACTCCGTGTCTATGCGGGGAGGGGAGTGGTTAGTATGTAATTTATTTTTGAATAAGTTGATCAATTGATCAATAGAATTTTTGACACACAAACAAGAGACTTTATGTATGTCAACATTCAATTGATCAATTGACTAACTTACTAAAAAAAAAAAAAAAAAATTATGCTAAACGGATCCGTGTATGCCTGTTGCCAACTCATTAACACTTATTAGGAGGGACCAAAAAATTATGCTTCTAATTGCGAGATGGAGTACTCATATACTACTCCATGTTAGTGGGTCCTACCTGTCTTCCCCCCACGCCTGGATTGCTCTAGGAACAACTAACGAGGGCCAGGTTTAATTCCAGAAAATTGACTACTCCCTCCACCGGACCGCCACCGAATTAATTGATTTTTAAAAATTAATTTAATATATTTTTAAATTTAAAATTAATAAGAAAAGAGTGGAATATGGATCATTTATCTTTGGAGGAAGATAAATGTGTTTTTTTTTGAATTGCAGCAATTTTAGTTTAAAGTGTAGTGCAATTTGGTAAAATGAAGTGTAATTACTAATTTTCTTTTTAATAGGTCTACTATCACATAAAAATCGCTCACACACACATACTCATATGCACTTGCATGCATATTGATATATATATACGCGTCTGAGAGCAAATTATTATATGGTATATCAATATGTATATGAGTATGTGTAATGATGAAAGATTTTATGTGATAAATAATATTCTTCTTTTCTTTTCTTTTCTTGATGATATGGTAGTAATTTACTAATACGGATCCGGTTACCAAGAAAATCACCTCTCGGGCTGCGATTATAACTACTCCCTTCTAATACTATTCCCTCCGTCTCATAATATATTATATGATATTTTAGAGTTGGACACAAATTGTATAGCATTAAATATATTATTATTTGTCTATAATACTCTTTGGGTTGATAAGGAGAGGGAGAATTAAAAACATCTGTGTATTGAAAGAGGAGTAATGAGGGATAATTCGTAAATAATGCTCCTAAATTTTTTTAAAACATCAAATAATTTAGAACAAATAAAATAAGTAACCTAAAACATAGACGGATCTGCTCTCGTACTTGAGAAGCCAAGAGTCTGGTAAATGAAATGAATACAGCAACCTTCATTATTAGACCAACATTCCCTTGTCACCATTTACAAAAAGGTGAGCAGTGCAGAGGGAGACGCACACAACAAGGGCGATCTTAACAACATATCTATCGGTTATCAGTAATCACCTTGATTGATTCTATCAATGTTAATGAACTTTTCCATAGCATTGAAATGTAGTAGTAATAGTTAAAGACACTTGACTTGTGTTTGTTTGATTAAAAGGGATAATCCAAAAACGAACATGCAGCAAGTGAAACTAAACTATTCCTGGACACGTTAAAAACTAGTAATTCTCACAATCACTGAGCCACCTGCCCTGCCTGCGTAGGCAATTAATTAAGATGCAACTTACTACTACTCGTAGTATATATATAAGAGCTGCGAAATGTGAAGAATCAAAGCTAACCACCTCATTAGTTTAGTTCTGGCTGGCCTGCCTGCCTGCCTTGATAGAGAGGGCCAAACAAACAAACAATAGAACAGGAATTAATTAAACTGTTATAACAATTGAATACTACTATACACTCGTAATTATAATTACTTTTTCTTCTATACAATGCTTCTCTACAAATACTCTGCTCCATGGAAAAACTCAGCTAGTACTGGATATTATTTCCTCATCAGATTTATTACTGCACAATGTTCAAAACTGAAAACAGATGCCATTACTTCTTGCCTTACATGAACTTTTACTATGCTAAGCATATAATTATGAGTAACTTTGATAACTTTTGTTCATCATATAATTAGCCAAAGGGGAATTGTACTCGCTTCCTTTCCTTCCCTTGTATATGTTCCACCATGTCATAAAACTGCTCCCCTCCAAAAATATCTCAGGGTCTACTAACCGATTATGTATCGACTCCATTACATACTCCTCAAACTTATTCAGTTTTCCCAATAATTCCCCTTCTTCTGGACGGCTTTCTCCATCCTTCAACATTCCGACCGAAATCAAAGCCTCCTCCACATGTGCCCAAAAGCAAGAATCCTCGTTAAAACTACAAGCCTTGTTTCTCTGATTACCCTTTTTTGATCTGTCATCCAACCATTTTTTCAACAGCTTATAATGTTCTGATCTTCCCAGACCCCAGTAGTCTTTCTTGCCTTGCTTGTAGTACTCGGCTATATCAAGTGGTTCCACCATCCTTCTATAATTATTCCCTGCCATAAGGTAACGAAATGGGAAGGATGCTCCCTCCGTTTTCTTTGCCTCTGCAACCATCTGTTTCCAATACCTTGTAAGGATTCCCTGGTGCTTCACAATTTGTTCTTTGCTTCTAATTTCCTCTCTGGCTCTTGACCATGCGCTTTTGTAGCTGTCGTAATAACCTCCTAGACTCCTTGTCACCTTCTTGTACCACTCTAGGTAAGCCATATTTATTTTCATGTCATTTAATTTCTTGTCCGAATCTAAGGAATTAGTCTTCCATACTAAGGAATTCTTTTGCTTTTCTTCAATTTTTGTGCTCAGTTCATTGTTCTGCTGTTGCGGCTGCGACATTTTCCAGCATAATGTTAGTTACTATCCACACTAAACCACTTTTTTTCTTTTTTAATCATTAAGTATGGTCTTGTTTATTGATAAGTTGGATTTATAACCACATATCCGGTATCAACTAAGTAACAATTGTCGTTTAATCCCACATTTCATGGTAGCTTTTCATGCATTTTATCTTCGTTTTGTAGGATGAGCTTGGGGTCTCTCTTGGTGGTATTGTGCAACAAATGGTGAAAATGTGGAGCTAAAGTGATCAATGCATGCGAGGAATGGAAGTATCAGTAGCAGACATCAAAATGCAGAACTGGAGGCCAGCGCAGCTACGCCTCATTTTGCCTTGGGGACGGTGCAGCTGCGCCCAGATCAGGCACAAGGACGGCGCAGCTGCGCCGGTCTCTGACAGACAAAAGCTGACTTTTTATTTAAGTAGCCAATTGGATTATTTCTTGGGCAAGGAGGCACTCGAGACTATGTCTATATTTAGGCACATTTGCAGCATATATTACACACCTCTACATTCAATAATGGATTGAATTCCCTCTTTGGGATCAAAATCTATCTTTGTATATTCCATCTTTTGGGATCATCATCTTGTATATATCATCATTAGATATTCTACTCTTTTATTAGATTAGATTAGATACCCTAGATTAGATTAGATCTTTGGAGATTGAAGCTCTTGGAAAGCATTGGAGATTCAGATTGGAAGCAAGGGAATTCAGATTTGCTCACCTCAAACCCTAAATTCTCTTCTTATCTCTTTGTATCTTTCAATGTTTATTCAATTGTGGATTATGGATTTCACTTCAATCATTAATTAAACTCCATTTTGAGATTATAATGGATCTTGTTGTGTAGTTTATTTTGATATGATTCCTTGTTAGTCTTATTAATTGTTATTGAATTGTCTATTGTGATTTGTGTTGAATTGCTTAATTGCCTAGCTAACGATTATCGTGATAATCGATATGAAATTGAGAAACGGATTATGGGTTTAGATCTTATCATAATAACATGTGTTCGTGACTTCTATATGGCGATGGAATTCATGATTCGTGCTTAAGATAGAGATATACCTATGCACTGCATGTAATCTAATAAGAACTTGCGCTTAAACCCTCTTTAATTGTAATTCACATAGAGATATAGTGAGTTAGTTAATTAGGGTGTTTAACTTGATTCTATTATCTGTGGATTTGATATGGGTATGGTACATCGAGAGATGACAATACTTTACCTTCGTGTTCTTGATTAAAAATCCGTGATAATTAATTTGACTTAACGGGAAGTGTATTGATTTAAATGAAACAATATGTGAAATTGTAGTCTCATGTCTTCATTATGTAGTTTCAGTCTAGGGATAGTATTAGTTTAATTGCATATTATTATTCAAAATCCTAAATCATCATTTAAATAAGATTAAGTTGGTTACGGGTTAGTGCTTGGTAATTCTTGTTAGACAATTCTCTGTGGGATTGATACTCTACTTACTCTTTATTACTTGTTGACCGTGTATACTTGCACACATATATTGATCGCGAAATACAACCAACATTTATGGTTAAGAGGATATTTTATCTGCTCATGAAATTTGGTTTAAACAGGTTAAGTGCAATACCTGCATTCCATCGACTCCAATTGCTTGTAGCTGTAATGTGATTCCAGTCTGAAATGGATTGTTATCCCATCCACCAAGCTGTGAGCCCCTACAAATTGCCTTATGTTTAAGGCATTCCAAAACCCGTCCATAATCAACGGCTTGCAAACTCTCTGAGCTCATTAGCCCCAATAGTTCCAAGATTGATTAAGGCTCCGAAAAACAAGCAACACCAGATTCTGAATAAAATAGGAATAATCCGAAAGGCTTATAAGGACTACTAGTTTGGGTGTTGTAGGGTGAGATGAAGAAACTGGGGATTGAATCTTGCTTCGAGACCAAGTTCATAAAGCACGAATTCCACGTTGGCCGGTTTAATATGGCTCGTTGGAAGCCATCATCACCAAGCAAGGGTGACCCAAAAGTTAAGCAAATTGGGCGTTTGGTATTTCTGAGTAAATGCAGCCAAGCAGCCATAAGGTGAAGAGAGTAGCAACTGATCCCCCAAGAGAATGCCCGGTGATAATTAAGGGTTTGGTGACATCAATCTGCAGTAGCAAGTAAGCAACACAAGATTGGTATGATTTCATTTTTCAAATTTTCAAATGAACCCAGTAGTTTAAAGCCAAAGTAGTTCCTACAAGAGTGAAACTCAGTTTCTGAATGGGCAATGGCTAACATGGGATCCGCTCAAGGACCTACTGGTAAATATTTAAGCGTGGGGACTTACTGAAAAAATGATTGTGAAGTACTGAATATAAGCCATCTAATTGGTCAAATATTGTGGATCTGTTTCTGGGAAAATTATCAGATTAAACTGCTCATTTTATGTGTTTTATCAGCAATTACTACTGATATAGACTGAATAGATACGGGTTTGTTCATAAGCAATAGCTTTACCTTTTCTTGGCAGAGTTGGCCATGGATTGATCCATAAAGTTGTATAGCAGCTTTGTGTATGGAGAAAGATGGGTTGACTTCGGTGGAAAGAAAGTCAAAGAGAGGAAAATTCAAATTCTCTTTGAGGGTTGCGGATGAAACTAAATCTTTACAATCTCCTTGAAGATGTTGAACGGTACAAATGGGTGAACAGCAAAAAGCTATAACAGTAACATTTGGTGGATGATTCTGACCAGAATAACGCTTGTATGTAACAGATACAGGCAGGCTTGGATCATTCTGATGGGTCTGTCTGTGAAGCTCCAAAATTGCAGCCCAAGAATTTTGGAGGAGATCCGAGCTCATCAGATAATTCGCCAACTCGTGTTCGTAGCTGAACCTATCAACAAACAGAGATGAGAAATTGGAAGTGGTTAATACCCAATTGAAAATAAGAGTGAAAAATGTTGGAAGTGGAGCATAACTGGTTCATCTTCTCTGCCATGTTGGGTTGGGTGTTCTTGGATTGTCAAGAACCAACAATATTAACTGCCTGCCTGCCTTGCAAGAGGTAAAAATAAGTCAGTTTGAATTCATATTTAAGGTTGATTGCCCACAAATTAATGGTTTTTAGAGTGAAAATTTCCTTCCCTTAATCTAGAAATGTTTCTATCAATTCCATCTTCTTGCTTAATGACAAAATAAAAAGGTGACCACCCAATTAGGCGTGTACTTCGAAAGGGGACCAACAAAGGACATGGGCTAAAGACTTTCGTCGACTTGAAAAAGCAGATATTTTTTGGGTGTATGTATGTAGTACAAAATGATTAATACTAGTATTAAAATAAGCTTAATGTTAACCACAAAAAGTGTAAAAATAAATATATAAGGTTTTAAAATTGTGTATAAGAAGTAAAAAATATAATTATATAAAACTTTAAATAATTTGAAACTCTTGTTTCGAATTCGAAGACTTGAATTCTAGAGTTGATATAGTTCCAGCAGTAAGTACCCTCGTTAAATTATTAAATGGAATCTAAAATTCAATTTATAGTTCTTTTCTATAATAATGGACATCAGGGGTATAAAAGTTTTAATAATGCCCTACGAATCCCATTATTTCTCATTAATAATAAAAAGATTCTTTCTGCAATGTTGGACCAAAAAGAAAATTAACATAAACCTAAAAAGAAATGGAAAAAAGTCTGAAAATTATATACAAGTTAAAGACATGATTAGTAAATTATGTTTTGCTTTGGTGTAAACAGAGGTGATATGTATTTTATGATTATAATTTTTTTACGAAAAGTGGATAACTTTTTATTTTAAAATTAATTAATTTGATTTCAAAATTTAATATGGAAAGAATATATTTTAATATTCACGAAATTGTCACCAAAAAAGTAGCCTGGACTTTTAAAAAAAGAAGGGGCCGACCTATATTATTGTCATTTGTCCATCCAAATCTCTCACTTGAGAATTGTAGTAGTATTTTGTAAAAAAATATAAGTACACAAGCCTCGTGGAAGTGGATTCAAAAATCCTTACTACTTTTTGCCGATTGTAAGCACACCATTTATCAATTTATTCAGTGTAATGAAAGCATTGAATAAATTACCAAACTCGAAAGAGTCAAAATTTATACAAGTAGTGAAAATAAAGACAAAGATGATACTAACAAATACATATATCAAACCAAGTCGTGTTATATAATTTATTAATGATATTGGCAATTTATAGACGAGAAATCCCAACACTAGGCTGGTTGTTTAAGTATAAATTAAGAAGGAAATGGCAACGCTCACAAGTCCGACCAACATGGAAGCAAGTTCAAGTGGTGCACCAGATTGAGTAGGACTAGGAGGGGAAGCAGGGGACTCCACTTGTGCAGTGACTAATGTAAACACCTAGAGGGGAGTTGAATAGGTGTAAATACTTAGACGTGATTTACAGTGGTCAATTTTTTAAGTTTAATATAGCAGATTATAATCGGATGGTCTAACCCTGTCCGTATTAGTTATATTCTTAACTATTAAAAACGGACAGCTAATACATGTCCGTATTAGTATAAAATTTTCAACTAAAACCAAAGTATGCAGAACATAAAGTTTAAAATCAGAAACACGTGAAAAGTAAATCACACCGAGAATTTTTGGTTGGTTCAAATTTCTATCCTCTGATACTAAGTAGCTTCAATCCATGTCCAATCCCAACTAGAATTGGAGACTCACTTTATAAAATAATACTCAAAGAATTACAAAGTAAATAAAACTCCTCATTACAACGACAATCGATTGACACCTTCCTTTTCTTGCACCTCTCTGCAACACCTCTCACCTCGAGACTTTGATAAACTTCGTTGAATGATTTGAGTATTACTAAAATAAAAATCCCAAGCCAATCCTAGACTTGTACTACTATGTTTACAATAGATATTGAAATAAAGGATACAAGAACACTGTAAACCAAGACTAAAAGAATGATTATCTCAGATAGCTCTCTTGAAGTTTATGTTCTGCAGTCTTGTATTCCTTCATGAAGCAGAGTAAACAATATATATACAGAAGAGAACAACGGCTATGATAAGTAACGTTCCATTCATCCAGCAACGGCTAATTACTTTTAAATAGGAGAAGTAACGTTCAATTCATCCAGCAACGGCTAATTACTTTTAAATAGGAGATGAACAACAGCCTCAGAAGATAAGAGAAGTAGTCAAATAAAATATAAAGACCAGCTGAAAGAGTCCTTATTGACTGTTAAAAGTTTCCTTCAAAACAACAACTGCTGTTAGCAAGACTCCAAAAAATAACCGTTGTTCCATTTTGAATAAGAGTCCTTAAATATATCAATTCCTAAAAAAATATTAAAGACACGTAAATTGGTAACTCACTATATAACAGATAATATCTATATCTATATTAGAAGAATATAACCCAGCAAATAAGGAATTAAAACAGATTAGATATAAAATCCAGCTTGCACATACCTGTTAAAAAATCCAATACCTGATTTTCAATTTCCTTAATCAACTCCAATTCACATTAGAATTAGTCTTCAAAACAGGTTTAGTTAATCATATAAATATTATATTCCAAAGACTTTGAATCACGTGACAACCTGCAGTATCCTTTCATGCAATAACCCATGCAAACTATTTAACATGACTAAATAAAATTATAAGCCAATATAAAAATAATTTAGCTCATATAAACATTGTCATCATTAAAACCACAAAGTATAAATACTAACATTCTCCCCCTTTTTGATGATGACAATATATATATCATACTTCCCCTAAATATATGGCTCCCCCTTAATTTAGGCATAAAATCTTTCAACATGGCATGTATATCAAATATCACATGTTAATTGCATGTATATCAAATAACCTATATTAAACACATAGTACCCAAAGCATGACAGTAAAGAAGAATCATATTTCTACATGTATATCAAATAACCCATATTAAACACATAGTACCCAAAGCATGACATTAAAGAAGAATCATATTTCTGCTTAACCAACCAATATGAATTCAAATGTTTACCAAATTCCAACATATCCAAATTAGTTATCCTGCCAATCTAAAATTCAAATACTTGTCCAAAAAAAAAACCAGAGTTAACAGAGTTTAAACTTTCAATTCAAAATAACAAGTCCAAAAACCTCAAAATCTCTCCCCCTTAGACATCATCAAAAAGGAGAAATTAATTGTCTTCTTTATCAGTCTCAAACATCTCATCTTTCTTCTTAGACAAATCCTTGAATTTCACATCTAAAGATTCAACCTTTTCAGTTACTGTGAGTACTCTATCGAATAAGGAATTGAGTGAAGCTGAAAAATTATGCATGAATTCAAGCATTGTGTCAAACTTGGAATTCATTTCAGTAACAAGTTGAGAAAGTTCTGAATTGTGAGAAGCAAGAGGAATTGAAATATAAGGAGAATGAGAAGAATAAACAGGAGGAGGAGGAGCAATAGGATCCGGAATGTCTTCTGCAATGTCCCAAGATAAAATATTGTCAGCCCCAATTTTGAGTTTGGGATTTTTAAAAACTAAGTCATCAATGACTTCAGTTAGTTGAAACACTTCTTCATTCTCAAAATAAATATCAAAATGAGTAAATATCGTTGTCAAAAAGCCACCATATGGAAAATATTTAGATTTTGTTTTGACACAACTTTCTATATGATTTATCATTAAAAGAGCACAATTAAATTGTGTTTTTGACAGTATGAGGGATGACAAAATTAAATCTTGATAAGTCATCTCAGACCTACCACCAGTTCTAAGAATAAGATTTGCATGGATAAGCTTATGAATCACACTATTTAATGGTGTGGTCTCAAGAACTGTGGGTAAGGAAACAAACTCATACGTGGGACGATCTTAAACTATTCGCAATTATTACAGAACAGATAAGTTTTCAAATTCCAGTGGCCCTTTTAGAGTGAATGGGGATGGGCCAGTGCAAGGTATGTCAAACAAAACACCTAGTAAAGCAGAGTCTATTAACAGAGTTTTGTTTTGCACAAAAGTTTGAATCTGATTATGGGCAACATACAAATTCCCATAAAATTATTTAATCAATTTGGGATAGGCATATGTTGGGGGAAATAGCAAACTAGATAGACCAATGTGATTAAAAATGTCAGTAACCCCAATTTTATGAAATAGAACAGGGTCAATGGGTTTTCCATACACAATGGGTTTATTCACCATTAGTTTCTGAAATTGATTTGTAAATTTGTTGGATCGAAAAACAATAGTTGAAGCATGAGTGCTATAAATAGAGTTGAAAATGGGTATACTCACAGCAACTCGATTTTTACCCTTAGATGTGTCCCTTGTTTTCTTCATCTTCTTTGAAGAAGTTCCCAAATCAGAACCCATCTTGGAGAGGTTTCTGTCTAGGCGACGTTTATCTCTCAGTCCCTTTGAGGAAGAAGCTTCGATTTGACGATCCAATTCTGGAGATGCCAAATCTGTCATCGAGAGGCGTTATGTCACCAAGGCGTCCCAGATAAAGAAAGATAAACCCACCCTTTGTTTTGGCCATTTTGATGAAAATTATGTGAAAGCGTGAAGGAGATAGGGAGAAGAATAAATGAGTGTCACGAATCTGCTGCTTGAGTGAAGAGGTGCTTAGCGTTGAAGACAGACACTTCGTATGGATCAGATTTGGGTATAAGACATGGTGAGAACAAAACCTAGGTTAGTGATAAAGAAAAAAAATGATAGAAGAGACAGAAAAAGAAACGTGACAGAAGGAATAGAGAAGAGGAAGGGTTTTTGAACAATCTGTTAAGGATGTCATAAGAAAAAGAGAAAATAGAAAACAAAATACTAAAAGGTTTTAGATACCTGATCAATTTAGAATTTGGGCCAAGAAGAATGGGAGATGAAGAGTTTTAAAAAAATAGAAACAGATAAGTACTGAAAAAAAAATCTATTACTGCCCAAAATCCAACATAACAAATACCAATCATACCCTTATGAGCTGAAAATATCAATTTTACCCTTATATAATAAAAATGATAACTCACATAAATCAAATAATTTATATAATGTGAATTAAATCCTAATATAATTTTTATAGCATATAATAAACGAAAATAACTATATATATATATATATTTAATTTTTTTTAAAAAAATATTCTAACCACATACAGACATTCCAAGTTCTCTTCTCAAAGTTCAAAAACGCTCTTCACTTAAAGGTTTTGTAAAAATATATGTCAATTGATGTTCAGTAGGGACAAATACTAATTTAATTAACCCTTTAGTAACATTGTCTCGTAAAAAATGATGTCTCACTTCAATATGCTTAGTACGAGAATGAAACACAGGATTTTTTGAAATATCAATTGCACTAGTATTGTCACACAAAATAGGCACATTTTCACATATCACATTAAAATCATGAAGAATTTGAATCATCCATAAAATTTGTGAACAACAACTACCTGCCGCCAAATATTCACTTTTCGTAGTAAACAAGGCGACTGATGTTTGTTTTTTGCTGTGCCAAGCCACAAGGCTTTGTCCTAAAAATTCACAAGCACCACTTGTGCTTTTTCTATCAACTTGGCACCCTGCATAATCTGCATCTGAATATCCAATTAGTTCAAAACTAGGAGATACATGATAGTATAAGCCAAAATTAATTGTACCAGATAAATATTTAAATATTTTTTTTACCGCTTTAAGATGAGATTCTTTCGGTTGAGCTTGAAATCTAGCACAAAGGCATACACTATACATAATATCCGGCCTTGATGCAGTTAAATAAAGTAAACAACCAATCATACCTCGATACATTGTCACTTCAACATCTTTACCTGTAGTATCCGCAGTAAGCTTGATGGTAGTACTCATTGGTGTTGACTTTGGTTTGGTATTTTCAAAACCAAATCTCTTTAATAACTCCTTTACATACTTGGATTGGTGAATGTGAATCCCTTCATTGGATTGTTTGATTTGATGCCCCAAAAAATAGTTTAATTCCCCCATAATGCTCATGTCAAACTCATTATGCATACATTGGGAAAACCACTCACACAAAGAGTTAGTAGTAGCTCTAAAAATTATGTCATCCACATAAATTTGAACAATTAATAAATCTTTATTTTTGGTTTTAATAAAAAGAGTAGAGTCAATCTTACCGCGATTAAAATCATTTTCTAATAAAAACTTGCTTAGTCTTTCAGACCAAGCTCTTGGAGCTTGTTTTAATCCATACAAAGCCTTTTTCAATTTAAACACATGATGTGGATATTTTTCATGTTCAAAACCGGGTGGTTGCTTGACATAAACTTCTTCATTTAAGTAACCATTTAGAAAAATACTTTTCACATCCATTTGAAATAATTTAAATTGTCTAAAGCATGCATAGGCTAATAAAATTCTTATAGCTTCCAACCTTGCAATAGGGGCAAAGGTTTCTTCATAGTCTATACTTTCCTGTTGATTATAGCCTTGAGCTACCAATTTGGCTTTGTTTCTTGTTATAACACCATTTTCATCTAATTTGTTTTTGAAAATCCATTTTGTACCAATAATAGATGTATTTTTTTAGGAGGCTTAACAAGATCCCATACGACATCGTTCAAATTGGTTTAACTCTTCCGCATGTGGCGATTGTCCAATTTTCATCTTGAATTGCTTCCTTGGCATTTTTGGTTCAACTTGAGAAAGAAAATTTGAAAATGCACAATAATTCCTTGCTTTCCTTCTTGTGTTCATCCAAGTGTCAGGATCTCCAATAATCAAGTTTGGAGGATGATTTCTCACAGTCCGAGATGATTTAGGAAGCTTGGCAGTGGTCATTTGTTCGTTGGATTCAAACTGTGGATGTCACATTCTGCATCAGTGTGTTCGTCTGATTTTTCTTCTAAATCGGACGGGTCTGACTGTCTGTTTTTCGGTGTTTGTATGTCTGAGTTTTCTACTAAAACGGACGAGTCGATCATCGATTTCAAATTGTCTTTCCTTTTGATTCGGATGGCTTAGGTCATACATTTTCAACAGATATTTTCCTTACGATTGAACGGCTTAAATCAGTCCGAATTTAGCAGTTTGGCTTCCACAAATCAAATTGTTATTTCCTGCAGAATCCTCATCTTTTGACAGATCATGGTTAACTTCATTAAATATTACATGCACTAATTCTTCAACCTTTGACTTGTCAAGATTATAAACCCTATATGCCTTACTATGTGCTGAATAACCAATAAAAATAGCTTTCATTGATGATTTTGCATCAAATTTTCCAAGATTACTATTAGTATTTAAAACAAAATATTTAGCACCAAACACTTTAAAATAATTAATATTAGGAATCCTTTTGTTTAGTAACTTTCATATGGTGTTTTCAATAATATGGGTCTAATCAATACTCTATTTAGAATATAACATACAAGATTTCTGAACCTCTCTTCCAAAATCTTTTAGCGGTTTACTTTCTTGAAGTAACATCCTTGCGATTTCTTGGAAATACGATTTTTTGCGTTCCACTACACCATTTTGTTGTGGAGTTCTTGGTCGAAAAATTCATGTGTAACACCTCTCTCAATCGCAATATGGTATAAAGTCTTTTCCAAATTCCCCACCATGGTCACTCCGAATACCAATTAGCTTGAGGCTGTGTTTTGTTTCAACATTCTTTATAAGCTTTTCAAATTCTGCAAAAGCTTGATCTTTAGTTTTCAAAAATAAAACCCACGTAAATCTTGAAAAATCATCAACAATAACAAAAGCATAATGATTATTTCCTAAGCTAGCATATCTTTCGGGTCCAAACAAATCAAGATGCAATAATTGAAGAGGTAAAGAAGTTGATACCTTATTTTTGCTGATAAAGGAATTTCTTGTTTGCTTACCTAACTGACATGCATTACAAATCCCTGTCTTTTCATATTTAAGCTTTGGCAATCATTTGACAAGGTTTCTGGTAGCTAGTTTGTTAATCAATTCCATATGCACATGTCCTAACCTTCTATGCCAAAGAATAGTTTGATCTTGAATAGCAGTTAGGCAAATATCTTCATTTTGATTTTCAAAATTAATTGTATAAATATTACCTTCCCTTTGAGCAATTAAAGGAACATTATGAGAAGCATGAATAATAACACATTTATCTTTTTCAAAAACTACTTTATGTCCACTATCCATTAGTTGACTTACACTAATTAAATTATATTTTAATCCTTCAACATAATGAACATTATCAATGAAAATCTTACCATTTCCAATTTTACCTTTACCGACGATTTGGCATGTGGTGTCATTTCCAAAGGTAACAGTTCCTCCATTCTTAGTAGTTAGTGAGATGAATTTTGCACTATCACCCGTCATGTGTCTAGAACATCCACTGTCTAGTACCCATTTATGTGATGGTACTTTAGCTTTAAAACACACCTACAAAACAAAAAAGTAACTCATCGTTTTGGTACCCAAATGCTTTTGGGTCCGTTGTTAGTAATGTGATTAAATCTCTTTTCTTTACCCAAACTTGTTTTATTTTAATTTTATTACAGGTTTGTATCAAAATGTCATTTTAAACCACATTTTTTGCAAGTAATAAAAGGTGAGCAATAAAGAGGCTTGTTCCTTGGTTTATTATTTATTACTCTAATTTTATTAGTAGTGCTTGTGATGTTCTTAACAGGATTATATCCAATTCCTTGTTTATCTAGACTTGACCTTTGAGCACCTAACATTATATTTAAATTCTCTTCCCCTTGAACAAATTTTGCAAGATCCTTTTTCAATGAAATTATTTCTTCCTCATTATTATTTTGCATGTTTAATATTTTTCTATCATTAAAAGCATCAATACAAGTATCTCTCATTTTCAAACTTTCTTTTAAAACATCATTTTCCTTTTTAAGATCATTGAATTCTTCATTTAATTTGTTTGCACGATTATATAGAATTTTATTATAATTATCAAGATAATCAATTTTAGCATTTAACTTAGATACTTCACTTGATGTGCAATCTTTAACTATTTCTTGTTTTTCTTCAATCAATGTTTCTACCTCTTTCATTAAATCATTTATCCAATTTTTTAAATGAGCATTTTTCTCTTTAATACGAATATTTTCATTTTTTTAAAACTAGATAATCAGAAATAGTAATATCACCAAGTTCAGAGTTTACCTCAGATGATTCTTGATTGCATAATCCAGTGAAACACAGTTGAGCAGTTTCATCTTCTTCCTCATCATGATTAGACTCATCATCGCTCCATGTCATTAACGACTTTCCTTTTGAATTGCTTACTTTGTTCTTCCTTTTTAATTGGAAGCAGTCTCTCTTGAAATGCCCGGGCCTACCACATTCAAAACAGGTATCTTCTTGTGGCTTTTGCTTGGCGTCTTTCTTGTTGTTGAATGTCTTGCCTTGAAACTTTGATTTATTCTTCTTTCTAATCAGCTCTCTCAATTTTCGGGACATCATAGCTATTTCTTCATTGGAGTCTTCATCATCACCTTCTATGTAGCTTTCAACTTGAAGAGCTAAGGTCTTCCTTTTAGGTCCTTCATCTTCTTCATCATACCTCTTTAGTTGATTTTCGAATTCTTCAAGTTCTGCAAACAAAGTTAGTGTGACGCCCCCAAAATAGGTCCATTCCATCCAACCCATTCTGAGTCACCAAATACATGGTACAGAAATAACTACAACTTTATTAATACATTTGTCGTGCAAAATACGACAACATATATACTGTGAGTTTAAATACAATTATTGTCTTCTGGAGCAATATCCACACGCAAATAAATCCCCATCACAATTATTGATACATTATTTTACAAAAATGGTGAGGACTACTAAACAACTCTCTCTAGAACCTTCATTCCATACCTCGACTAGTACTCGCTACATTCTCGCCTCCTGAGAAGAAAAATGGAACAAAAAGGAAAAGGGTGAGCTTAACTAGCCCAGTAAAGAATATTATGACTAAGATAATATACAACAAATTATCGTTAGTCTTCAACAGGGAAAAATCTAATTGAATACAATAGACAACCAGTTTTAAATCAATCTTTGCAGCGGAAATAATAATTCATTAGAGGAGTTAAGTAGAGAATGCAAACTACTATCTTCTATGTATGAATTTAAAAGTTCATCGTCTATCTTTTATCCCTGTAACATCAATCAATATATATCTGGAATCAAATATTCATCTTTGCACTGAGTGCCAAAGATATTCATCGATTAATCATGTTCATCTAAACATTTGTTCATCTTTACACTACGGGCCAAAGATATTAATCGATGAGGTCATGTTCATCTCAACACTGCTCATCTTTTGCACTACGGGCCAAAGATATTCATCAAGAAATCATTCATCTTTGCACTACTGCCAAAAGATATTCATAATATCATCATTTAGGACCGAGGATGATGAAAAATATTTTAAAGGAAGCGAATCCAAAGAAACAAAAGAACAAATATTAAGGATTCGTATTTTAAACAATCCAAGTTCAACAATACTTCATAAGTAATCAGAGTGGTGTAAAATTCAAGAATGATCAAAACATGGATACAATCAAAGCTAGTATCCATAATAGATATTTTGGACAAAAAGAAGAAATTTCATTTATCGGTGAATAGTGCTGTATACGTGAATAATAACTCCGACACCAAAAGATAGAAATTTCACAAAAAAATATCTTTACGTTTCGTGAATAGTACTCGTGAATAGTAACTCGTGAATAGTAACTCATGAATAGTAACTCGTGAATAGTAACTCATGAATAGTAACCCCAACATGAAAAAGTTTCAAATTTGATAAAAATTTCCAACCAATATTTCGGCATAATGATATTGAAGAAATAATATCATTTTCGAATAAAATAACATCCTTTACCTCGAAAGACAATCTTTAGTTGAAACACCTGATATAAGCTATGACTTGAACTTGCAAGTATAGAAATACTCAAAGTATACTCAAAATACTCACAAGAATACGCTCGATAATATAGAGAGAAAAACTTGATTTACGGTGTGATTTTCAATTCTAACCTAAGCACCCTATTTATAGGAAAATGCTTAGAACACCAAAGCATAAAATTTAATATAATATTAATATTTACAAAAGACATTCCTACTCCCACTTTGAAATCTGATTTCAGCCACCAAGCACATGTTAAAGATGGCCACCAACATTTGAAAAACGTTTTTCTTAAAAAACATAATTAAAACTTCCAAAAATCAATTATTTCGGAGCTTCAGAACTTAAATAATTCATAATAAATAGCTCTTTTATCAGAAAAATTCAAAACTCGCGACTTTCCATAGGAAATTCCATTATCTACAACTTTGCAGAAGGAAGTTTTTCCAAATTCCAAACAGAAATTAACCGAAATCCACAAACGGGCGATTTTACAAGCTATAATCAAATTTCGGTCAATAATTGTGTCCACCAACACACAAAATATGTGTTAAACATTTAATGCCACAAAATACTCTTCATCCTCATATACTCATATATCCCACATTCATTATAAAAATATCACCAAGTAATATATTATTAAAATAATATATTTAAATGAATTATTTTATCGAAAAAAGATAAAATATTAATTTTCAACAATTATCACATTAAAAATTTTCTCCATCTATATCCACATAAAATCTATATTTTCCTCATCATATAAATTAATAATTAATTATTCACAAATAATATTACAGAATCACAAAGATCTTTGTGACGGTAGTTCCTGTGAGAAGAAGGGCTTTCAATAAGGATCTCTCCTTCTTGGCACAAGATTAGGTGACCAAACCTCTCCTTAGATGTAACTTTCTAGACATTGCCAATAATGTTATCCAATAATATTATTAAGATAATATGAATTATTGCTCAGATAATGGAAAATCTTGTGTAATGACAATTTATTGAAACAACGATAATATAAAATATCGATGTAGCAATTATTGAATCAATAAAATAAAATCTTGAGCATTAATTCAGTAACAATTATTGAGTAGTGCCTTCTTACGTAAGAATCAATAATTGGTGCAATACTGCAAAGTCTTCTTCGCTCAACAACGGCGATTAGTGTGTTTTAACCACCGGGTATTCCAACAATATTAATTGGTAACAACTACTGCCAGTTATTTATAAACAACTTATATTTGTCGTTTTCTTCATTCAATCGCTTTCCGTTATGGGGCCCACAAAGATCTGCGCCGTCGCATTTAATATTCTCCGACAAGCATTTAATATTCCCAAAATGATAATGAATATTTTATAGCCACTTGCTTATTCAAATATTTGCGTATTTTACCCATAACTATCCACATTAATCAAATCAACCCTTACTATTTCAAAATAATAAATAGAGGAAAATAAATTTCATTTATTAATAATTTGGGGTCTTACAACCTCCCTCCTTATGAAATTTCGTCCTCGAAATTGACGTGACGATACTGGTGTTTGAAAAGATGAGAATACCTCGCTTTCATTTCCGTTTCCAACTCCCGGTCATTTCCTCAATAGCATGGTTTCTCCACAAAACTTTAACTTGTGGTATAACCTCGGTACGTAGGACATGTTCTTTCCTATCCAAGATCTTGACGGTTACCTCCTCGTACGTTAAGTCTTCGGCTATCTCGTTCGGTTCTAACTCAATGACGTGGTTCGGGTCGTCCACATATTTACGTAACATCGATACGTGAAAAACGTTATGAACACGCGTCATACTTGGTGGTAAAACGAGTCTATAGGCCACAGTTCCTATTCGATCGAGAATTTTAAATGGATTAATAAATTGAAGTTTTGAGCTTTCCTCACCTCACCGATTCTTGCTTTTGAAATAACAACTTCTTGCACCTCCTTCTTCAAATTCATCACTCGATTGTGTGTAGCTTGAACATCTTTAACTTTATCGATTAAAGTCGATTATACTCAGTATATCATCACGTGGGTACCTAGAGTTTTCATCTCCATCTCTATT
This sequence comes from Panax quinquefolius, assembly GCA_020205615.1. Lineage (NCBI taxonomy): Eukaryota > Viridiplantae > Streptophyta > Magnoliopsida > Apiales > Araliaceae > Panax > Panax quinquefolius. The sequence goes on along the minus strand of CM035153.1, from coordinate 149,964,192 downwards.
ATTTGTAAATTATACTGAAATGAGTCTTTGACAATATCGTACTTTCGTGCTTATATCGATCTTCTACGCAACACGTCGCCTACCACGTTCGCTTTTCGGGATGGCATGGTCGAACATGTCTTTGAAATGAGTCTCCTCTTGAGTTCTTCAAGCTCTTCCCACATTCCTTGCTCCATTCGAATTTTGTATCTCTACGAGTCACCAGATTAATGGAATAGCGATTCGAGAATATCCTTTAACGAATCTCGGATAATAACCAACTAAGCCTAGAAAGCTACGTATTTCGATTCTGAAACTTAGGTTGTTCTCAATCGTGACTCATATCCCAACCTTGGATAAGACGCGTTACAATGACACCTATCGGTTTACTATCGCATCGAATATGGTGTCCCCTACGAGAATCTGGCTTTGGTGCATTCCACAAAGGAAGTCACCAGATAAAGGCTCAGGTACCAAATTCTATAGGAGCCATTCGATATGAGATTTTAGAAATGAGTTTTGTACCGGGTTCAAAATCGATACAAAATTTAATATCACTTTGGAAGTAAACCAAGAAATTCTTGAGAAATATGTCGGAAAAAATCAATAACAACAGGAATATTATTCAAATCTGACGTGTCTTTATTCAAATCCATAACATGGACTAAGAAAACTTGACATCCGTAATAAACGAATGACTTCATGGCTTGATATGATAATTTTTGACTACAATGGTTTGATTGCTTGAATTCGAATAACAGGTTGCTTAGGAATATGAAAACTAACAACCTTACGAAAGTAATCAATTTTGGCATGATGAGTAGTTAACCTTAAAATCACATCAAAAGCAAATATCTCTATAGAAATAAGGTTAACAGGTAATGTGATAGTGCCAACCTGAATCAAGCAAGATTTCTAAACAACAGATGTAATGAAAGTTTCTACTAACGAAGTCTCCATAAATAGGTCAAAGTCTAATTTCTCCGTAGTCAAGTTCAAACGTTGAGCGCAAGCGAGAGAGATAAAAGAATGGGTAGAACCGGTATCTAGTAAGGTATAAACTGAAAGTATTATGCATACAAGCCAATCATGTATGATGATAAAGCATATACTGTGTAATCAATCTTATTTATTTATTAATAAAAGAATTATTTATTAAAGGCATTTATTATCTACATGGTGCTATTTTAATAATATGTGATAAACCCATAGTTTTAAGCAACGCTTTTAGAATAATGATGATGATCATTCTAATGAGATCTAAATTCTTAGAAAGCTTAAAAGTAAAATAGTTCCCAATCATTGGATTACTAAATTGGGGATTAGTGAATCCTGGATAGATTGGGTACATACGTTCAACTTGCTCATTGGATGAGGATGATTGATCTCATGATCATTTATTGTGGAGACACTAAAGCAAGTATGTAGGTGCTTATTAGAGAATAAGTTCACTTTGAACGTGACTCGCTAAGGAATACCTAATGGAGTTTTACTTTACCCAGTCATCAGAAATTCTCAGAGTGATAGTAGACAAATGATCCTTAGACTTGAGATCATCATAGTATCTTATATATAATGAATTACACTTTGACTTATTCCTTAAGACTCTTAGAGTATATCAAAGGGTATGCTTGGGTGTAATAAGTTATATATGAAGATAATGAATGATCAATAAAGAATCTACCACTTCTAGTAAAAGGAGAAATGTCCTATGTGATTCGATAAATGACAACCCAGAATCCTTGGCGAGGTGGAATGAAATTAGAAAGTAGTTTCTAATTTGCATTCATTAGGGAGTTGTTCATTTAGGAATCGAAATACATATAATTAAATAAAATAAGACTTGACAAGAATTCCATGTCTTATATTTAATTGGGACATTGTATAGTGGAAGGATTGAATTGTACGGTAACTATTTACTCAAAGGTTCTTTTATGATTAATGTTGAAATCTATATTATCTCCGGAAAGTCGTTGATCGCTAGGGAGCTTATCCCTATTGTAGAATAAATATTATTTATTTAAATAAATTATTTGTTTAATTTATTTATTTAAATGAGATTAGAATTGTTCTAATTGATTTATTCACAACCTAGGTTAATATGGAGAACCTAAAGGGTCACACCATAAAAGGAAGAATAATTATTTAAGAAGTTAATGGCATAATTGTAATAATATATTAAGTATATTTAATTTAATCTATGGTGATAGAATAAATTAAATAGCTTAATATTTATTATTTAATATTTTAGAAATATTAAATATAAATTAATAAGAGGAGTCTTATTAATATTATTACAATTATTATTATTTTAATTTCTAAAAGGTTTAGGAATTAATTTAATATAAGTATTCTCATTTATTCCTAATTGGATTAGGAAAGAAAATTAGTTAAAGGAGTTTAATTAATTACCCCTAATAGGATTAGGGAGCCCATTTAATTAAAAGAGTTTAATTAAATAAATAATACCTTGTTTTAATTAAAATAGGGTTACATGATATCTTTATAAGAGGAGTCTTATATTAGATATCAAATAATCATAATTCTAGATTTGGAGAAGTACACCCCTTTTCTTATTCGGATAGGAAAAACTAGGGTTTTGAGCCAAATCCTTCTTCTTGAAAATTCCTCTTCCTTGGTGGATCACTTTATAGAGGCCATACACTTGGTGTGGCTTACATTAATTAAAGGAAGGAATCTACCCGGAGATTCAAGGAGATCGCGAGAAGTGGGAGGTGAACTCGTTACTGAGGAAGCTTCGTTTACAAGGGTATGATTTCATAATTTCTTATTCTTCGTTTAATTAATAATATGCATAAAGGATGATCTGGGTAATTGGTTTGTGAAAAATTTTAAAATCTGATTTTATCTCGCTTATTTATATTTTGCAATTTGATTGCTACTTTGATTTTCACAAAACCTAACAAACGGTTGGTATCGTGAGCCAAACTTTATGCTAATTATTAATTATTTTGATTCCATATATGTATGGGTATGTATTTTGAATAATTTATTGGGCATAACTTGTTGTATAAAATTATTATTTTATGAAAAAAAAAAAAAAAACAAAACCGTTGCTTGAATATATAAAAACCGTGACTGACTTTCATTGTCAACGTTGATACCATAAGAAAGCGTACAAATTTTTTTTTTTAAAATATCTGAGGGCATCACGTTAACCGAAGCTTCAAAAACCGAACATGGCAATCTTTTTATTTATAAAGGAATCCAGTTTGGCTGTTATAGTATTATATATATAATAATTGTCACCTGCTTGGTCAAATTTAGTTTGTAGCCACACGTTGACCGAGGATCAAAGAAAAAATAAAGCGAGTCCCGCCATTTGTTTGTTGTAAAAGTAGGACTTTTATATATATATATATTGTTATATATATATATATATTAATCTTAATAATTTTATAATTAAAATAAAAGAGTTTATTTTAATCTTGAAATTGGATTTCATGCAACATAAAATTGCCCATTAAATGATACTCATATATATATGGAATGATTTTATTTATTGATACATATGATGATATGTATGATAATAAATGGGATTGATTATGGACAATTGACCAATATGATTGGATTTATTTTAGTTGGATGTTTGAATGAATGGGTTTTTATTAAATGGGGTCTGCGTACCTCGCCTTTTCTTACGGTTTTCTTCTTGATGTAAATTCTATCTCTCTCTATGTACTTCCCTTTGATCAACGATCAAGGTTTCTATTTAAATTAAATAGTTTAATGTAATAGGATTAGTTAGAATTTTTTTTTTTTGAAGAACCGAAGATCAAGGAGCAAGGAGCGCTAAAAGACCCATTTGTAATGGAGCCCGGTTTAAATGTAATAGTTATATTTAAATGTTTATTCTTTGCACCCTAGGGTTTGACCTTTTTGGTTCACTTGGTGGCTCTAGTGAACCAAACTAGAATAAAAGTCCATAATCAATCCGGGTAGAATATAGTATTCTATATATGTAATGCTAGTATTATATATATTATATATTATGCAAACATGCTTCGCGTGTTTAATAATATGACGCGTATTTTATATATATATATTTTCACGCTAAACAAGAAGATTAGACAAATAATAACAAATCCTCAAAGTTTTTTTATTAAGTCTTAAGCGTTCAAAGATATTTAGAATATCGAGCGTCGCCTTACAGCATGATAAAATTAATAGAGTATTAAATATTTAATATGAGTTTGTTGTGTCACCATAAGGCAAGTATTAAGTATTTAAGATGTTAATTTATCACATTTGATGCTTATAAAGAAAATCGAACAATAATATTGTTTTGTTGTGTCACCACAAGGGCGATATTTTTCTTTTTTGAATATATGGAAGTGCTAGGTTGGACTTAACTTAGATAATTTTGATTCGGATGTGCCACCACTTGATCAAAATAATCCAAGAGGCAAAACATAAGGAGTTACATGTTGATGTAATTGACAAGGAGTTGTCTACCTATTTATTTATATATAGTTTGTTGTGTCACCACAAGGCTATATATATTTGAAATGGGATCCTTATTCTCACTAAAGCAAAAACTTTAATTAGATTTTGCTTAACTATATAAATGAGGGTAATATAGTTTGAAGAAAATAGTGAGAGATACCAATATAAAATAAGACCTAATTTATTTTGGTAATTAATTAAATGAATGTTTGCTAAAATATTGTCTTTTTACATGCAGAATTTTGAAAATGTCACATTCACTAATTTCACTGCGTAGCATACTTGATGCTAACAAACCGAATTTGGACCGAACTACACAGATTTGGTTAAGGAATCGAGAATTGTTCTCACTTCTTTGAAAAGATTTCTTATGTCCTAAATTACGCCTGCACCGCAAAAAAAGTTGCAGAGAGCAACCTCTCGAGGAAGAGATTGCTACTTTTAAATAAAGGGCAAGATGATGCATCTGTGGCTCAATGCATCATGCTCGCATCCATGAGTAACGAGCTTCAGTCGGCATGAAAACATGGATGCTCTCTTATGCTTCTTTGCACCTTGAGAGTTGTATGGTAAGCAAAGTAGATCGCTAGATATGAAATATCTAAGGAGCTCTTCCGATCTCGGATGACCGAGGGCACTTCTGCCACAGACTCATGTCCTAAAGATGATCAATCGATTGAGCGTCTTGGGCGACTTGGGTTCGTCGTGGATGGGGAGTTGAGTCAAGATTTAGTCTTGCGATCACTCCCGGACACCTTCTCACAATTTGTTGTGAATTTTCACATGAATAAGTTGGATGTCGACACTTCGAATTACTTAACATGTTGAAAATCTGCTGAAGGTCACTTCCCATCCAAGAATAACCATGTCTTACTAGTGGATGATTCTTCCAAGAAAAGGAAGAGGCCCAAGGTATCTTCCGAAACGAAGAAATCCAAGAAGGCTAAGGAAAGGCGAAAGTGAAGGATCAAAAGAAACTGATCCAATAGCAAAGGAATTTGCTTCCATTGCGATAATGTAAGGTCACCGGAAGAGGAACTGCAAGGATTATCTCATGAAACAAAAGCGTAAGAAGCTTGGAGAAGCTTGAATCCTAATCAAGGTTTGTTTATAATTGAAATTAATTTTTCCGAAAGTCAATCTTCTACTTGGGTATTGGATCTGGGATGTGGTTCTCACGTATGTAATAATATGCGTGGACCGGTCGAAGTAGAAAGTCGAGCAAGGATGAGGTCGTCCTACGAGTGGGAAATGGAGCAAAGGTCATTGCATTAGTTGTAGGGACTTATTGTTTAAAGACCGCCTACGGCAAGTTCATTAATTTAAATAATTGTTATTTTGTTCCAAATATCATTAGAAACATTATTTCTATCTCTCGTATTGGATATGGATGGTTTTAATATTATAATAAAGAACAACAGGTTGTTCCATTTATAATGATAATGTTTTATATGGTGTTGGCAATTTACTGAAATGGACTTTATATACTTGACTTGCATGAAAATATATTTCAAATTGAACAAACTAATAAAAGGAAAAGAGATGATGTTAATTATACCTTCATGTGGCACTGTAGACTTGGTCATATTAATGAAACAAGATTATCCAAGTTGCATAAAGATGGGCTCCTAGAGCTATCTGATTATGAATTATATCCAACCTGTGAATCTTGTCTCATGGGTAAAATGACTAAATCTCCTTTTAGTGGAAAAGGAGAAAGAGTTACAGAGTTGTTAGCGTTGGTACACACAGATGTATGTGGACCTATGACAACGACCGCACGAGGAGGGTATTCTTATTTTATTACATTCACCGATTTACCACTCAAGATTTGGATATGTGTATTTAATGAAATACAAATCAATCATTTGAAAAGTTCAAAGAGTTCGAAGTGAAGTTGAGAAGCAAACCGGTAAGAGTATTAAGATTCTTCGATCGATCGATCGAGGAGAATACTTAAGTGGTGAGTTTCTCAATTGTCTCAAAGAAAATGGTATAATCTCACAATGGACTCCACCGGGGACGCCACGATGAATGGTGTATCTGAAAGGAGAAATCGAACATTGTTGGACATGGTTCGATCTATGATGAGCTTTTACTGACCTTCCAGCTTCCTTTCGGGGATATGCCTAGAGAATTAAATTTGCATACCTACTTAACAAGGTACCTACAAAATCCGTCCCCAAGACCCCATATGAGTTATGGATGGGGAGGAAACCAAATCTTAAGCATGTTAAGACTTGGGGTTGTCCAACTTATGTCAAAAAGTTTGAAAACGATAAGTCGCAGACTAGATCGACAAATGTAGATTTGTGGGATTCCCTAAAGAAACATCGGGTATTATTTCTATCATCCAACCGATCAAAAGGTGTTTGTTGCGAAACATGCCGCTTCTTGGAAAGGAGTTTATCCTTGAAGGGGTCGATGGGAGTAAGATATATCTTGAAGAAGCTCAAGAACCACAAAATACTACGAGATCAAAGTGAGGTACCTAATCAAGTAGAGATTCCTTCCGTATCACACCTATTCTATTCAGAAATCTAAGAAGTACCAAAGATACCAGACAGTATGGACTTGTCATAGAAGATGACAATGAGGTGCGCATCATGGATGATGATGATCCATTGAATTACTGAACAAAGCTATGAGTAGTAAAGACTCGTAGAAATGGCAAGAAGCCATGAAATCCGAGATGGACTCCATGTATGAGAACCAAGTATGGACTTTGGTCTCACTTGAAGGCATTAAGCATATTGGATGTAAATGGGTCTTTAAAAAGAAAGACCGGAGCGACGGCAAGGTAGAGACCTATAAGGCCCGGATTTGGTTGCAAAAGGTTTCAAATAAAGACAAAGATTTGACTATGATGAAACCTTCTCACCAATGAGTATGCTCAAGTCCATTCGGATTTTGTTTGCGATTACGACTTATCGCCACTACGTAAATCTGGCGGATGGACGTGAAAACGGCCTTCCTCAATGGAAAACTTGAGGAGGATGTGTATATGACACAACCGAGAGGATTTGTTTCAAAGGTTGGAACAAATCAAGTCCGTAAGCTACTGACGATCCATTTATGGATTAAAGCAAGCTTCTACGTGGGTGGAACATCCGTTTTGATGAGACAATCAAAAAGTTTGATTTTATCAAAATGAGGATGAACCATGTGTGTACAAGAAGGTAAGTGGGAGTTACTTTTTCATTCCTTGTATTATATGTTGATGATATATTATTGATAGGGAATGATATCCCTATCTTCGCAAAAACAATTAAAATCAGTTATCTAAACACTTCTCCATGAAGGACTTGGGAGAAGCATCCTATATTTTGGGGATAAAGATCTATAGAGATAGATCTAATAGGATGCTTGGCTTATCCCAAGGAACGATACATCGACATGATGCTAAAAAGGTTTAGCATGGAAGATTCCAAAAGAGGTCTCATGTCGATGAGCCATGGAATACATCTCTCCAAGAAACAAGCCCCAAAGACACCAGAGGAGAGAAACCGTATAAGTAAGATTCCTTATGCTTCAAAGAATAGGATCTATCATGTACTGCGATATGATATGTACTAGACCGGATGTCGCTCATGCACTTAGTGTAACAAGCGAGATATCGATTCGAATCCGGAGAAAGAACACTTTGGAAGGCGGTGAAAAATATCCTAAAGTACTTAAGAAGAACTAAGGATGTATTTCTTGTCTCTGATGGGTCCGAATTAAAACTAGAGGCTTCACGGACTCAAGTTTTCAAATGCACCAAGATGACAATAAATCTGCTTTGGGGTATGTGTTTACCTTAAAACGGTGGCGCGATGAGTTGGAAAAGTTCCAAGCAATGAAAAGCGATTCTTGATTCAAAGGATGAAGTGAGGCAGTACATAGTGCAAGTGAAGTCGCAAAGGAAGTTTGTTTGGATGAAGAAGTTCATTACCGAACTTGGTGTGGTTCCTAGCATTAAAGGACCAAAGGCCTTTATACGTGACAACACCGGAGCTACATTGCAAAGCTAAGGAACCCAGTGTCTCATCGTAAATCCAAACACGTGTTCTGGCGATTTCATTTGATCGAGAGATCATTGAAAGAGGAGACGTCACCACAGGCGCGTGTGACTCTCAAGACAATATTGCGAGATCCATTTACTAAAGCGTTAACACAACAAAGGTTTGATCGTCACTTAGAGAAGATGGGTATGAGATACCACGGCGATTGGCTTTAGTGCAGTGGGAGATTGAAAGTATTATGCATACAAGCCAATCATGTATGATGATAAAGCATATATTGTGTAATCAATCTTATTTATTTATTAATAAAAGAATTATTTATTAAAGGCATTTATTATCTACATGGTGTTTGTTTTAATAATATGTGATAAACCCATAGTTTTAAGCAACGCTTTTAGAATAATGATGATGATCATTCTAATGAGATCTAAATTCTTAGAAAGCTTAAAAGTAAAATAGTTCCCAATCATTGGATTACTAAATTGGGGATTAGTGAATCCGGATAGATTGGTACATACGTTGCTTTCACATTGGATGAGGATGATTGATCTCACGATCATTTGTGTGGAGACACTAAAAGCAAGTATGTAGGTGCTTATTAGAGAATAAGTTCACCGAACGTGACTCGCTAAGGAATACCTAATGGAGTTTTACTTACCCATCAATAGGAATTCTCGTAGTGATAGTAATACAAATGATCCTTAGACTTGAGATCATCATAGTATCTTATATATAATGAATTACACTTTGACTTATTCCTTAAGACTCTTAGAGTATATCAAAGGGTATGCTTGGGTGTAATAAGTTATATATGAAGATAATGAATGATCAATAAAGAATCTACCACTTCTAGTAAAAGGAGAAATGTCCTATGTGATTCGATAAATGACCCGGGAATCCTTGGCGAGGTGGAATGAAATTAGAAAGTAGTTTCTAATTTGCATTCATTAGGAGTTGTTCATTTAGGAATCAAAATACATATAATTAAATAAAATAAGACTTGACAAAATTCCATATCTTATATTTAATTGGGACATTGTATGGTGGAAGGATTGAATTGTCAGTAACTATTTACTCAAAGGTTCTTTTATGATTAATGTTGAAATCTATATTATCTGGAAAGTCGTTGATCGCTAGGGAGGCTTATCCCTATTAGAATAAATATTATTTATTTAAATAAATTATTTGTTTAATTTATTTATTTAAATGAGATTAGAATTGTTCTAATTGATTTATTCACAACCGGGTTTAATATGGAGAACCTAAAGGGTCACACCATAAAAGGAAGAATAATTATTTAAGAAGTTAATGGCATAATTGTAATAATATATTAAGTATATTTAATTTAATCTATGGTGATAGAATAAATTAAATAGCTTAATATTTATTATTTAATATTTTAGAAATATTAAATATAAATTAATAAGAGGAGTCTTATTAATATTATTACAATTATTATTATTTTAATTTCTAAAAGGTTTAGGAATTAATTTAATATAAGTACTCTCATTTATTCCTAATTGGATTAGGAAAGAAAATTAGTTAAAGGAGTTTAATTAATTACCCCTAATAGGATTAGGGAGCCCATTTAATTAAAAGAGTTTAATTAAATAAATAATACCTTGTTTTAATTAAAATAGGGTTACATGATATCTTTATAAGAGGAGTCTTATATTAGATATCAAATAATACGTAATTCCTAGATTTGGAGAGTACACCCCCTTTTCTTATTCAGATAGGAAAAACTAGGGTTTGAGCCAAATCCCTTCTTCTTGAAAATTCCTCTTCCTTGGTGGATCACCTATAGAGGCCATACACTTGGGTGGCTTACATTAATCAAAGGAATGAATCTACTCGGAGATTCAAGGAGATCGCGGAGAAGTAGGAGGTGAACTCGTACCTGAGGAAGCTCGTTTCTACAAGGATATGATTTCATAATTTCTTATTCTTCGTTTAATTAATAATATGCATAAAGGATGATCCGGGTAATTGGTTTGTGAAAAATTTTAAAATCTGATTTTATCTCGCTTCCGCTATATTTTGCAATTTGATTGCTACTTTGATTTTCACGAAAACCTAACATAAACTTCGCAAGAATTTATAATTAACTAACCCGTGCTAACTTCGTTCGGGTTCCTCGCATTTTAATGAGAATTCGCGACAAACGCTTCTTCGAGAATCGTTGATTTTGACTTTTACGAGACATCCTTTTGAGTCACCATTCCATTTGGATTTGGTTTCGATATCGTCTGATCTTGAGCGATATGTCCTTCTTTTCCATAATTATAGCATACCTTAAACTATTGTGGGCGGTTTGGTGATATGTCCCTCTTTCCCGCATTTGTAATATCTGACAATTGGTCTTTTCTCCTCCCTTGGAACCAAGATTACTCTTGTGCCGACGCGTCTTCACATGGTCGTTGTTGAATCTCCTCTTTTAAAATCACTTCCCACTCGCTTCTTCTATTTTCATGGCGGGATTACCACCGGAGTGGTTACCGCCTTTGTCCGTATTCTTCTTTCTCCGTTGGTTATCATTATTCTTCGATGATCGCTATCTTCTATATGATCCTCAGGTTATGGTCCCTCGGTTGAACATACTCGTTATCTCGCTCTAACAATCGAGCCTCATTGACAACATCTCAATAGAGAGAAAATTTATGAGAAATGAGATCTTGGCGTATCTGGGGTTTCAAACCTCTCGAAAACATTCGCGTCATATGTTCCTCATTCTACACCAAATGAGGTGCAAACCGGATAACTCATGCGAACTTCGTCTCGTCTTCGGGACCGCCGTATTATTCTCTGCTCCATCCTAATAAACTCCACTTCCTTCATATGACGAAATACTTTCGTGGAAGTACTTGTCATTGAATGTTTGAAAATGTCTCCCATGACATCTTGAGAGTGCAATGGATGGGTACGCTTCACGATTCCCACCATGAATGCTTCTTCGCCCACGGAATATAAAGGTGGTGAATGGAACCTTCTATTCCTCCGTGCATCCCAAGACATCGAATATCTTGGTAATTTGCTTGACCCATGTTTCACGCCATGATCGGATCCGCTTTCCCCGCAGTGCGGTTGTCCCAACTCTTTGAATCGCTTGGGTCAGTGACCACCCGTGAATTGCTATCATTTTCTCCTCAGATTTTGAACACGAGTCTCCTCGTCTGCGATTTTGCATAAACCGCAAAAAGCTTCTAAACATCCCCTCGCTCATCATCTCGCTTTCGGTTGGTGTTGTTCACGGAGGTACATTGCCACCTATTACACGCTCTCTCCTCGTTGGTAAATACAGGGCATCTCCACGGTCTCATTTACTCCATCATTAATATTCTCGGTTGACATTCTCAAATCATCACATATAAAACAAGGGTTAATTAAGGAAATCAATATATCACATAATATCCCTATATACTAACCAACTAACAAATAAGCTTAGGTAGGACACACTTTAGCGAAGGATTTACTCGCCTCTCCCTTCTAGTTTAATTCTCAGATCTCCGCCAGAGATCATATCCTTAAGCTCGATACCAACCGTGACGCCCCAAAATAGGTCCATTCCATCCAACCCATTCTCGAGTCGCCAAATACATGGTATGTAAATAACTATAACTTTATTAATACATTTGTCGTGCAAAATACGACAACATATATATATCATGAGTTTAAATACAATTATTGTCTTCTGCATATATCCACACACAAATAAATTCCCATCACAATTATTGATACATTATTTTATAAAAATGGTGAGGACTACTAAACAACTCTCTCTAGAACCTTCATTCTATACCCCGACTAGTACTCGCTACATTCTCGCTTCCTAAGAAGAAAAATGGAACAAAAAGGAAAAGGGTGAGCTCAACTAGCCCAGTAAAGAATATTATGACTAAGATAATATACAACAAATTATCGTTAGTCTTCAACAGGGAAAAATATAATAGAATACAATAGACAACCAGTTTTAAATCAATCTTTGCAGCGGAAATAATAATTCATTAGAAGAGTTAAGTAGAGAATGCAAACTACTATCTTCTATGTATGAATTTAAAAGTTCATCGTCTATCTTTTATCCCTGTAACATCAATCAATATATATCCGAATAAAATGTTCATCTTTTTACTACAGGGCCAAAGATATTCATCGATTAATCATGTTCATCTAACACACTGCTCATCTTTGCACTTCTGGGCCAAAGATATTAATCATGAGGTCATGTTCATCTCAACACTGCTCATCTTTTACTACTACGGCCAAAGATATTCATCAAGAAATCATTCATCTTTACACTACGTGCCAAAGATATTCAATAATATCATCATTTAGGACCGAGGATGATGAAAAATATTTTAAAGGAAACGAATCCAAAGAAACAAAAGAACAAATATTAAAGATTAAGTATTTTAAACAATCCAAGTTCAACAATACTTCATAAGTAATCGTGAGTGGTGTAAAATTCAAGAATGATCAAAACATGGATACAATCAAAGCTAGTATCCATAATAGATATTTTGGACAAAAGAAGAAAGTTCATTTTTCTATGAATAGTCAGATATCGTGAATAGTCTTAGTATCGTGAATAAGTAACTCAAACACAAAAGATAGAAATTTCACAAAAAACATCTTCACGCTTAAGTGAATAGTACTCGTGAATAAGTAATCGTGAATAGTAACCCCAGACATGAAAAAGTTCCAAATTTGATAAAAATTTCCAACCAATATTTCGGCATAATGATATTGAAGAAATAATATCATTTTCGAATAAAATAACATCCCTTACCTCGAAAGACAATCTTTAGTTGAAACACCTGATATAAAGCTATGACTTGAACTTGCACCGTATATAAATACTCAAAGTATACTCAAAATACTCACAAGAATACACTCGATAATATAGAGAGAAAAACTTGATTTTACGGTGTGATTTTCAATTCTAACCTAAGACCCTATTTATAGGAAAATGCTTTAGAACCCCAAAGCGTAAAATTTAATATAATATTAATATTTACAAAACACATTCCTATGCCCACTTTGAAATCTGATTTCAGCCACCAAGCACATGTTAAAGATGGCCACCAACATTTGAAAAACGTTTTTCTTAAAAAACATAATTAAAACTTCCAAAAATCAATTATTTCGGAGCTTCGGAACTTAAATAATTCATAATAAATAGCTCTTTTATCAGAAAAATTCAAAACTCGCGACTTTCCATAGAAAATTCAATTATCTACAACTTTGCAGAAGGAAGTGTTTCCAAATTCCAAACAGAAATTAACCGAAATCCATAAACGGACGATTTTACATGCTATAATCAAATTTCGGTCAATAATTGTGTCCACCAACACACAAAATATGTGTTAAACATTTAATGCCACAAAAATACTCTTCAACCTCATATACTCATATATCCCACATTCATTATAAAAATATCACCGTTAATATATTATTAAAATAATATATTTAAATGAATTATTTTATCAGAAAAAGATAAAATATTAATTTTTAACAATTGTCACATTAAAAATTTTCTCCATCTATATCCACATAAAATCAATATTTTCCTCATCATATAAATTAATAATTAATTATTCACAAATAATATTACAGAATCACAATATCTTGTAACTAAGTAGTTCCCGAAAGAGGGGCTTTCGATAAGGATCTCTCCTTCTTGGCCAAGCAATTAGGTGACTAAACCTCTCCTTAGATGTAACTTTCTAGACATTGCCAATAATGTTATCCAATAATATTATTCAGATAATATGAATTATTGCTCTGATAATGGAAAATCTTCAGTAATGACAATTTATTGAAACAACAAAGAATATAAAATATCAATCGCAATTATTTATCAATCAATAAAATAAAAATCTTTGAGCGGTAATTATCGTAACAATTATTGAGTAAAGTGCCTTCTTACGTAAGAATCAATAATTGGTGCAATACTGCAGCGTCTTCTTGTTCAACAACGCCATTAGTGTGTTTTAACCACCGGGTATTCCAACAATATTAATTCAGTAATAACTACGCCAGATTATTTATAAACAACTTATATTTGTCATTTTCTTCATCCAATCGCTTTCAAGTTATGGGGCCCACAAAAGATCGCTACTGGTGCATTTAATATTCTCCGAAGCGATTTAATATTCCACGACCAAACGAATATTCTCACAATAATGAATATTTTATAACCACTTGCTTATTCGAAATATTTGCGTATTTTACCCATAACTATCCACATTAATCAAATCAACCCTTACTATTTCAAAATAATAAATAGAGGAAAATAAATTTCATTTATTAATAATTTGGGGTCTTACAGTTAGAGTTTCCATCGTACTGATTGTAGTTGAGTCTTGAAGAGTTGTTACTTTTGGTGCAAATCGTTTGGACATAACTCTAAGTATCTTTCTATTTATCTCCCTTTGATCAATTTTCCGGCCGAGCATGCTTAGAGAGTTCATAAGAGTGAGAAATCTAGCTTGAGCTTCTTTGATGGATTCATTCTTCTCTAACCTGAAAAGTTCATATTCTTGCATTAGTAAACTTAATTTGACTTCTTTTACCTTTGTAGTTCCCTCATGGCTCATGATGATTGTATCCCATATTTCTTTAGCAGTGGTGCATGCAGAAACTTTGTCAATTTCAGCTTGAATAATTCCACTTAGCAGTGTGTTCATGGCTTTGAAGTCGTAGGATACCATGTATGATTCATTTGAATCCATTTCCATGAGAGTCTTCGGTTTTTCATCATCATGTCTTGGAATGACAGGGCCATTCTCAACAACCCACCATTCCCATGGGTCTCGTTTGAGATAAATCATCATTCTAAACTTCCAAAAGTTGAAGTTTTCACTTCCGAGCAACAAAGGTGGTCGGCTTGTGGATTGACCTTCTTGAAAATTGAGGTATGCCATAGGATCTTTCCCTAAGACCTGCAAAGATCAATATTAGTATAGCCTTGCTCTGATACCAAATGTAATTCTGTAATAAAGCACACTTAGAGAGGGGGTGAATAGGTGTAAATACTTAGACGTGATCTACAGTGGCCAATTTTTTAAGTTTACTATAGCAGACTATAATCAGACGGTCTAACCCTGTCCGTATTAGTTATATTCTTAACTGTTAAAAACGGACAACTAATACCTGTCCGTATTAGTATAAAATTTTTAACTAAAACCAAAGTAAGCAGAATATAAAGCTTAAAATCAGAAACACGTGAAAAGTAAATCACACCGAGAATTTTTACGTGGTTCAGTCCCTATTGTGAGACCCCAGATTTTATCAATAAAGATTTAAATTTTGTCGAAATAATTTTTCAATATTATGGTGTGAATTTGAGATAATATTATAGTTGTGGGTAGTATTTATAAATTTTGCAAAGTATGCAAGTGGTTATGTTATACACGATTGGTCGAGGAATATTCGGTTTAGCAGGGAATATTCGTACAATGGCTCAATCATTGGTGGACCCCACAACAGAATTATTGTCGGATTGAGAAAAAGACAAAAATATTTTATTGAAATAACGGCGGAAGTTTTACCGTGGATACTGTTGAACTACTCGGTAGTAAAAGTATAGTAATACGTGTGGTTGCATAAGAAGCATACCAGTATTGATTATCGATGCTTATGTGAGAAGTCACTCGGTTTGATTCCATTATTCTCGATTAATAATATGAATTATTATAGCGATAATGACGTTTTATTTTATTCAGTATTATTAACGTAATAAAATGTAAACATCTTTTTATATAAAGCAGAATGTATTACTTTATTAAAGTTATTCTATAAATAGAATATATTATATTTTATTATGCATAAGGTAGTGTTGCATAGTGTTTTTACATAGTGTTTTTTGCATAGTGTTTGCATAGTAAAATGTTTTTACATAAATAGAATATATGATATTTTATTTAAAAGATTTTGCTTTAAATATGGACCGTCAGATTAAAGTAAATCAATCTGACCGCTTCATGGATTAATTACTATGCATTCTATTTTCCTATAAATAAAGCTCATTCCTTCATTATTTTCTTACGAATTCAATTTGAAACTATAGAGAGAAATTATAGAGACAAGCTATAGAGAAAATCTATAGAGAGAAAGAAGAAAAAGTATTCTCGCTACTTCACTTTTCCAATATTCATTTCTTCTAAGGTAAGGGATATTATTTGTTGTACTTCGTAAGTGGTGTTATTCTTTCTTATTCATGAAGAGAAACTTTTTGTTATTCCATTCATTATTATTCATTGGAATAACTTTGTAAAAAATTGGCATACCCTATACATAACCTCGTGATACGCCAAGATGCCCTATACTTGTGAAAATCCTTATATTATTCCATTCTTATTTATTCTGTTGGAATAACTTGTATCATGCTTAATCCCCTATACTTGGTGATCTTCTTCATTATTCCATTCTTTTTATTATTACATTGGAATATCACATGCGTGTGTTTTACACCTGGACCGGTTCCATTGTTTATTATTCCGCATTTATTATTCTCATTTGGAATATCATGTCTGCATGTGTTTTACACCGACACAGTTACATTGTTTATTATTCAAGTATTTATTATTCTCATTGGATCATCCCAGCCGATTGTGAATTTCACGACACGGTTCTCATTATTATTATTACGTTGGAATAACTTTGTCTATCTGAAGTACCGCATGCATGGTGATTTCTTTTGTTATTCCATTCTTTATTATACCCAAATTGTTAAATCTTTGACTTACTATACTCCATGAAATTAGTGGAATATCCTCGATATTCAAGCTTCATCCAAAGATATCTTTTCATGGAAATATTCTTACGATCATTCTTGAATTTTACTCTACAAAACAAGATTATCATGTTGACAATTTGGACGTTAATAATTCTGGGATAAAATAATTCTTGAACTTGTTTTATTGAATTATTATGTCATTGTCATCATCCTCATGTTATATTATGTTATCTTTGAACTTACGTGCATAGATGAACTTAGTTTGATTATGACCACGGATCATTAGGTAATAATCATAGCTTGTTATAAATGATGTGACAAAAGTCCTCGGTGGCACCGTAATGCGATGATGGATAGTTTTGGTATGATTATGACCGAGGGTGATTTGGTATAGTCATGACCATTGATAATTTGATGAAAATCCTTGACCGTGGTACAAGGATGATTAGATATTGTGGTTTATTCATTAAACCGAGTCTTAGTGATAAAAATTATGAAAACCTTTTAAAACCTAAAAGATAGTAGACTTTATTTTCTACTTGACTCTTTTAATGGATTAGATATTCATTGCGAGCTAAACCGGTTGTCTATCAGTATTTTATCGCTTTAACATCTTGTTGAAGGCTTATGATAATTTATTCTCGCATTATCTTTGTAAGACCCCAAAATTTTTTTAAATAAAAAAAGAATTTCCTTTATTTATTATTTTGAAATAGTAAGGATTGATTTGATTAATGTGGATAGTTAGGGGTAAAATACGCAAATATTTCAAAATAAGCAAGTGGTTATAAAATATTCATTGTTGTTTGGGAATATTTGTTTGGTCGTGGAATATTCGTGATCGTCGGGAATATTCGTATTTACGGCAATAAATGCTACCCAATGTGTGGCCCCATAACCGAAAGCGATTGGATGAGGAAAGCGACAAATATAAGTTGTTTAAAAATAACGGCGTAATTGTTACCGCTTTATCTTTGTTGGAATACCCGTTGGTTAAAACACACTAATAATACGTTGTTGAACAAGAAGCACTCAGTATTGCATCAATTATTGATCCTTACGTAAGAAGGCACTACTCAATAATTGTTACGATAATTACCGCTCGATATTTTATTTTATTGATTCAATAATTGTTGCGTTGGTATTTTATATTATTGTTGTTTCAATAATTGTCACCGCACGATATTTCCCATTATCGGATCAATAATTCATATTATTTGAATAATATTATTAGATAACATTATTGGCAATGTCTAGAAAGTTCTGCCTAAGGAGAGGTTTGGTCACCTAATTGCGCTACCAAGAAGGAGAGATCCTTATTGAAAGCCCCTCTTTCCTCGAACCTACTCTGGTTGTCATAATTGTGATTCGTAATATTATTTGGGAATAATTAATTATTGATTTATATGATAAGAAAATATTTATTTGATATGGATATAAATGATGGATTTATTTATTATATGTGGTTATAATGGAAGGATTTAATGTTGAGGTGTTTTATCGGTATTTTTTTGCTCGGAATGGAGGTATTAAAAATCAAATCGAGATTTTTACGATATATTAAGTGAGTTATAATTTTTAATCGACCGTTGGATCGTTATGCGATTTTTGGATATGTTATACATATATAAGTTGAGTATATGTCTACAAATTTTGAACCGTTAAAATGAACGAATGATTTGTTATAAATTTTAAGAGGTGTTTGATTCTGAAAGTAGGGTTATAATTGATTTTGGTGGAAAATTCTAGAATTGAGTGGGCCCCACTTGTGGTTGGTGAAAAAATGTGCTGAATTTTATTTCAAATGTGGCGGGTGGCAATAGTAGCGGTGTAAAGCCATCGTGTAAAGGTCAAGTCTGCTTGGTAATTAACATTTTCCTATAAATAGAGGGCTAAGTTAGAATTGAAAATCACACCGTAAATAAAGTTTTCTCTCTCTCTCTCTATATTATTGAGCGTATTTTGTGAGTATTTAGATACTTTGAGAGTTCATTGCTCAAGATAAGTTTCATTCAAAGATCACTTCCGATCTTTCCTTCCAAGTACCGATTCTTTGAGGTAAGGGATGTTATTTTCTTCTCAAATGATATTATTTCTTCAATATCATTATCTTTGAAATATTGGTTGGAACTTTTTATCAAATTTGGAACTTTTTCATTCTCAGGTTACTATTCATGAGTTACTATTCACGAGTTACTATTCATGAGTTACTATTCACGAGTTACTATTCACGAGTACTATTCATGAAGCGTGAAAATGTTTTTTTTGTGGAATTTCTATCTTTTGGTGTCTGAGTTACTATTCACGATACGACACTATTCACGATACCTGACTATTCACGATATCTGACTATTCATCGAAAAATAAAATTTCTTCTTTTCGTCCAAAATATCTATTCGGATACTAGCTTTGATTGTATCCATGTTTTGATCATTCTTGAATTTTACACCACTACGATTATTTTGAGGTATTTTTGAACATGGATAAAACAAAGTACTAATCCTTAATCCTTAATCCTTGTCATTTTGTTTCTCATTGGATTCGTTTCTTTAAAATATTTTTCATCATCCTCGGTCTTAAATGATGATATTATTGAATATCTTTGGCCCGTAGTGCAAAGATGAATGATTTCAAGAATATCTTTGGCACGTAGTGCAAAAGATGAATGTGTGTTTAAATGAATATGACTAATCGATGAATATCTTTGGCACATGAGTGCAAAGATGAACAGTGTTTAAATGAATATGACCAATCGATGAATATCTTTGGCCTCAGTAGTGCAAAGATGAATATTTGATTCCAGATGTTTATGGATTGTTGTTACAGGGATAAAAGATGAGATTTATGAACTTTTAAATTCATACATAGAAGATAGTAGTTTGCATTCTCTACTTAACTCTTCTAATGAATTATTATTTCACGCGAATATTGATTTAAAATTTGTTGTCTATCAGTATTCTATTAGATTTTTCCTCGTTGAAGACTAACGATAATTTGTTGTATATTATCTTAGTCATAATATTCTTTATCGAAAGCTAGTTGAGCTCACCCTTTTCCTTTTTGTTCCATTCTTCTCGTGGAGGCGAGAATATAAATGAGTACGCAGCCTGGGTATGGAATGAAGGTTTTAGAAAGGATTGTTTAGTAGTCCTCACAATTTTGTAAAATAATGTATCAATAAATGTGATGAGGATTTATTTGAGTATAGATATTGTCAGAAGATAATATTTGTATTTAAACTCACGCTTTCTCGTTGTAATAATAAAGTTGTAGTTGTTTTCGCACCACGTATTAACAACTCGGAATGGGTGATGTATACCTATTTTGGGGCGCCATAGTTGGTATCGAGCTTAGGGATATGATCTTTGGCGAGATCGGGGAATAGAACTAGGAGGGGAGAGACGAGTAAATCCTTCGCTAAGGTGTCCTACTACTAAAGCTTATTTGTTAGTTGGTCGTCAAGATATAGGATATTATGTGATATATTGATTTCCTTAATTAACCTTTGTTTTATGACGATTTTGAGAATGTCGAATTGAGAATACTAACAATGGAAATGAGACCGTGGAGACGCATGTACTCACCAACGAGGAGAACGTGCAACAGTGGGCAATGTTCCTCCCATGAACAACACCATTGAAAGCGATGATGAACGAGGGATGTTTAGAAGCTTTTTGCGATTCATGCAAAAATCGCAGACGAGGAGACTCGTGTTCAAAATACAGGAGAAAATGATAGCAATTCACCAGTTGTCACACCCAAACAGCTTCAAAGAGTTAGGACCACCGAATTTAAGGGAAAGCGAGATCCGATCACGGCGGAAACATGGGTCAAGCAAATTACCAAGATATTCGATGTCTTGGGATGCACGGAGAACAGAAGGTTCCATTCGCCACCTTTATGTTCCGTGGCGAAGCAGACCATCGGTGGAGTCTCCAGAAGCGTGCATCCATCCAAATTGACTTCAAAGATGTCTTGGGAGACGCTTGAGACTATTTAATGACAAATACTTTCACGAAGTGTTCGTTGTGACGCCCCAAAATTAGGTATAAATCACCCATCTTGGGTCGCCACTTACATGGTATGTAATTTAAATACAACTTATTAACATAATCTGTCTTTGTACAATACGACATAAACTATGAGTTTAAATACAAATATCGCTCTACTAGATATTATACAAACTCAAACAAAAAGTCCTCATTACAATTATTATCACACTATTTCACGTGCAATAAAGGAGGACTACTAATGCTATCTTCGTGACCATCACTGCTTCCCCGACTCGTCCCCAAATTATATTCTCATTTCAAGAGAATAAAGGAAAGAAAGGGTGAGCTCAACTAGCCCAAGAAGAAATATTATGACTAAGATAATGCGTAATAAATTATCAATAGTCTTCAACAATGTTAAACCGATAAAATACAATAGAACAACCAAGTTTAATCAATAAATGAAAATGCAATCCATTAAAAGAGTCAAGTAGAAAATAAAATCTACTATCTTTTATGATTTAAAAGGTTTTTCATCATCATATAGCCGAGACTCGCTTTTAATAAATAATCCACATCATCGAATCACCCCGCACTACTACCAAGGATATTCTTTAAGTATCACGACCACAATTATTCTTGCACTACGCTGCCAAGAATAGTTGTGTATTCATTAATGGTCATGATCATGCCAACAATCGTCCCATCAATGCACTACTACCACCAAGAGGATTTTTACCACATTATTTGTAACATTACTACCATGATTACAATCGAATAATCCCTCAATCATAATCATACCAAGTCCATCCATGCTCTACATGTGCCACGATGACTTTAAAAAATATAAATATGAGGATGATGACAATGATATAAGAATTCAATAAAACAAGTTCAAGAATTATTTTATCCAGATTTATTAACGTCCAAATTGTCAACATGATATCGCTTTTTGTAGAGTAAAATTCAAGAATGATCGTAAGAATATTTCCATGAAAAGATATCGATGAAACGCAAATATCAAGGATATTCTACTAATTTCATGGAGTATAGAAGTCAAAGTTTTAACCAACCGGGTATAATAAAGAATGGAATAACAAAAGAAATCACCATGCATGCAGATTGTGATGATGTGTTATTCCAATGTAATAATAATAACGGAACCAGTGTCGTGTGAAATTCACACCGATGTGATGTTCCAATGTAATAATAAAGATGGAACTGCATCCTGTAAAACACATGATAGATATTCCAATGTAATGATAAAGATTTTAACCAGTCCTGTGTAAAACACACGCATGTGATGTTCTAACAGTAATAATAAAGACGGAACCAGTCCGTAAAAACACATAAACAGTGATGTTCCAATGTAATAATAAAGAATGTCACCAAGTATAGGGTAAACCATGATACAAGTTTATTCCAATGTAATAATAAGCAATGGAATAACATAAGGATTTCACCAAGTATAGGTACGCCACAGATACAAAAGTTATGTATAGGGTATGCCACTTTTTACAAAAGTTATTCCAATGTAATAATAGTGAATGGAATAATGTAGTTCTCTTCAAGAAGAAAGAATAAAGACCCTCACCGTAAAAAAGAACCTAATATAAAGAAGTAAGTAAGTAGTAATATACTTCTTCTTCTTTCTATAATTTCTCTATAGCTTTCTCTATAATTTCTCTCTAGAGTTTCAATGAATTCGTAAGAAAATAATGAAGGAATGAGCTTCTATTTATAGAAAAATGGAATGCATAAGAATTAATCCATGAAACTATCCCGTATTGATTTACTTTTAACTGACGGTCCATATTTAAAGCAAAAAATCTTTTAAATAAAATATAATATATTCTATTTATATAAAAAACATTTTACTATGCAAACACTATGCAAAACACTATATGCAAAACACTATGCAACACTATGCATAATAAAATATAATATATTTTATTTATAAAATAACTTTAATAAAGTATTCTGCTTTATATAAAAGATGTTTCGCTTTTATTACGTTAATAATACGAATAAAACAAAAAGTCATTATCGCTATAATAATTCATATTATTAATAATAATGAAATCAAACCGAGTGACTTTCTCATAAGCATCAATAATCAATACCGCGTAGCACTATGCAACCACATGACATCGTATTTTATACTACCGAGTAGTTCAACAAGATCAACCAGTAAAACTTCCGCCGTTATTTCAATAAAATATTTTTGTCGCTTTCTCAATCCGACAATAATTTCGCTAGGGGTCCACCAATGATTGAGTCATATTATGAATATTCTCGCTAAACCGAATATTCCCCACCAATCGAATATAATATAACCACTTGCATACTTTTGCAAAAATTTATAAATATTACCCACAACTATAACATTATATCAAATTATTCCATAATATTCAAAAATAATATTTATAGAAAATTCATCTTTATTTATAAAAGTCGGGTCTTACAACATCCCTTCTTATGAAATTTCACCGAAATTAGGGTACGACTGGTATGTCAAGAGGTAAGGATACCTTGATTTCATTTCGATTCTAACTCCCAAGTCATTTCCTCAACATCGTGGTTCCTCCACAAAACTTTCGACTTGAGGTATAACCTCGAGCGTAGAATATGTTCCTTCTTATCCAAAATTTGAACAGAACCTCTTCATACGCCAAATCTTCCGCTATTTCGTCCGGCTCTAACTCAATAATATAGTTCGGTCTTTCACATATTTACGTAATATGGATATGTGAAAAACGTTATGAACACGAGACATATTTCACAGAAAGTTTAGTCTATAGCCACGCCCTACTCGATCGAGGATTAAAATGGACCGATGAATCGAGGATTAAGTTTTCCTCTTTTCCAAATCTTGTAACTCCTTTCCATGGAGCAACTCTTAACAACACACGATCTCCTATATCAAATTCCACGCCCTTTCGATGAAGATCAAGATAACTCTTTTTTGTCGATTTTGTGAGGTTTTTATACGTTGTCGGATCGTTTGAATCTTTTCCGTAGTCATACGTATCAACTCCGGCCCCAACAACGTTGTTTCACCCACCTCATCCCAAAGATACCGAGAATGACACTTTCTTCCATACAACGCTCGAATGGAGCCATGCCAATACTTGCTTGATAACCGCTGTTGTAGAAAACTCCACCAATGGTAAGAACTTGTCCCAACTCCCTTGAAATCAAGAACACAGTAGTCTTAATAGATCTTCAAGAGTTTGAATAGTCCTCTCCGATCGTCTCTGGTCTCGAGGATGATATGCCGAGCTAAATCGTAAGTCTGCGCTCATAGCTTTTTGCAAACTAACCCAAAATCGTGAAGTGAATCTTGGTCTCGATCGTAAACTATGGATACCGGGGATACCATGCATCCTTACAATCTCGCTTATGTACATACGAGCAAGACGCTCAAGTGTATAAGTTTCTCGATTTGTAAGAAATGAGCGACTTGGTCAATCTATCAACAATGACCCAAATCGCATCAACGCCTTGAGAAACCTTAGAAGACCCAGAACGAAATCCATGGTAATGTGCTCCCACTTCCATTCTGGAATTTCAAGTGGTTGCAATGGACCTTTTGGAACTTGATGCTCCGCTTTAACTCGCTGACAAGTTAGACACCTTGAGATAAACAAATACTATCTCTCTATTCATATTGCTTCCACCAAAATGTATAGCATTTAATATCATGATACATTTTGGTACTCCTGTGATGGATTGCAAATGGTGTGTCAGGCGCCTCCATCATGATATTATACTTTAAATCGTATCGTTAGAACACAAAGTCCGGAGTTGACTCAAGTATTCCTTCTTCATCGATTCTTGCTTCCCATAGCACCTTCTTGACTTTCTTCCTCATACGCACGCCTCCAGTGTCCGTAGAGTGAGCAGCTTTAACTTTATCGATTAAAGCTCGGTTCTACTCAGATATTCGCTATCATCACACGCGTCCCTCGAGTCTTTAACTCTATCTCCATCCTTTGCAAGTCACACAAAATGGGCCTTTGTGGTTGATAATAACGCCTCAGATTGCATACGATCTTCTACTCAATGCATCGCCACCACGCTCGCTTTTCCAGATGGTATCGATGGTATGATCATAATCTTTCAATAGCTCAAGCCAACGCCGTTGTCGCATGTTGAGTTCCTTTTGAGTGAAGAAATATTTGAGGCTTTTATGATCCGTAAAGATCTCCACTTTCTCCCCATACAAGTAATGCCTCCAAATTTAAAGTGCAAAAGATAATAAATGCTAACTCCGCATCATGAGTAGGATAATTCCTCTCATATTCTTTGAGTTGTCGCGAGGCATAGCTATAACTTTTCCATGTTGCATAAGAACACATCCCAACCCTTTGCTCAAGATCACCGTAGATGACAAATCCTCCGAGCCGATGGTATCACGAGTAACAAAATAAATAAGTCTCCTCGAGTTCTTGAAAACTCTTCTCACATTCTTCGCCCCAACCGAACTTTCATCTTTTTGAGTCACCGAAATCGATGGAGTAGCGATTCGAGAAAATCCTTCCACGAATCTCCGATAATAACCAAATTAAACCGAGAAAGCTACGACTTTGGCCATCGATTTAGGTTGTTCCCACTTTGAATAACTTCAATCTTTGGCTGGTCAATGATATTCCATGACTTGATACCACGCGCTCAAAGAATGCTACTTCTTCAACCGTAACTCGCATTTCTTCAACTTGGCATAAAGCTTATATTCACGGTTTTGGAGTGTCACCCTCAAGTGTTGCTTTCATGATCTTCACGCTTTTGGAATAAATAAGGATGTCATCAATAAAGACGACCACAAAGTGATCTAAATATTCCTCAATACTTTGCTCATCATATCCATGAAGGCAAAGAGAGCATTAGTCAATCCAAAGGATACGACTAGAATTCATAATGCCCGCATCGAAGTTCTCGAAGCCGCCTTTTGAATGTCACGTTCAATCTTCAATCGGTGATATCCTAACGAAGATCAATCTTTGAAAAGAATTTGCTCCTTGCAAATCGGGTCAAACAGTCATCAATACGCGGCAATGGATACCTATTTTTGATGGTGACATGATTCAACTCCCGATAATCAATACAAAGTCGATACTCCCATCTTTCTTCTTCACGAATAGAATGTGAGCACCCCAAGGAGAAGTACTAGGACGAATAAAGCCAATGTCTAACAATTCCTCGCAGTTGGGTCTTTAACTCCTCAAATTCAATAGAGCTATTCGATATGGGCTTTTGGAAATAGGTTTTGTACCAAAGTTCAAGGTCGATACAAAATTCAATTTCACGCCTGGGGTAGGCCAGAAGTTCTTCTGAATACGCCAGAAATTTATTAACAATAGAAATATCGCTTCAAACCGATTTATTTTTGTTTAAATCAGGATATGAGCTAAGAAAGCTTGACATCCATTTTCAATAAACGAATAGCTTTATGGCTTGAGATGACCGTGATTAATTTTAATGGTTTGGTCGTTTGAATTCAGTATAATAGGTTGATTAGGAATATGAAAGCTAAAACCTTACGAAAATAATTAATTTTTGCATGATAAGTAGTTAACCAATCAATCCCTAGAATCACGTCAAATGCAAGTATTTTTAATGAAATAAGATCGATATGTAATGTGAGGGTACCGATTTGAACCAAACAAGACTTATAAACAAATGGATGTAATGAAGGTTTCTCCCAACGAGTTTCTACAGATAAGTCAAAGTCTAATTTCTCCTGAGTCAAATTTAATCGATGAGCGCAAGTAGAGAAATAAAAGAATGGGTAGAACCCAGATCAAATAAAGTGTAGACTTCATTAGAGTTTATGATAAGCTTACCTGTGATGACCTCATTCGTTTCCTTTTCTCTCGGAGGTCACAACAAACGCCTCCTCAGACTACCGGCTTTTTTTTTTCGACAACATTTTGGTGCCTCCATTTTAATTGAATTTGTCTTCAGAAATGACAAAATCGAGCTAAGTGACCTTCTCTTCCACAATTATAACATGCTTTGACTGAGATGGCACGGCAGCTTTGACCGATGTGTCCTCTTCCCGATTTGAAGCATATGATAGGTGGTCTTTCTCCTTCCTTAACAACGGTGTCAGGTGCCGACGCCTTTCCATCATCATTGAATCTCCGCTTTCTTGAAATGTCCATTCTTATTGTTTTGGCCTCGATTACCACCAAGTGGTTACCATATCCGCCCGCTGATTCCTCCACGCTTGTTGTCACCGCTCACGACTACTCACCGGTATTATAACTTTGCTTACCGCTTCTTTTTAGTCAAGGCTGACTCATTATCGCTACCCACTAATCGAGCCCTATTTACAACATCCAATACAAACACAGCTTTATGAGAAATAAGATGTCGACGATTCCCACTTCAAACCTCTTAAAAACATTCGCGCCATTCTTCTTCTTTTATCCACCAAGTGGGACGAAACCGTGATAACTCCGCAAATTTTGCCTCGTATCATGCGACACTGGCCATATTGTTTTGTTCCAACTTGATAAACTCCACCTCCTTCATGTGGCGAATACTTTCAAGAAAGTATTTGTCGTTGAATGTACTTCCTCGAACTTCTCCCAAGATATCTTCAAGACAAAGAAGTTGAGTACGCTTTTACCGATTCCCACCAAGAATCCGCCTCTCGCAAGAACATAAAGGCGTAAAGGGAACCTTTTGCTCCTCTGAGCATCCCAAGACATCAAATATCTTGGTAATCTGCTTTATCCATGCTTCCGCCAAAGTGGTTTTGCTCTCCCTTAAACTCCTATGGTCCCAGCCTCCTTGAATTGTTTAATGGTGACCACCGAGAGTTTTTCGTGTTTCCACCCCACGCTTTTGGATGAGTCGCCTCTCGCCGTTGCAGTATAAATCGATAAAGCCTCCTAACATTTGATCATTCATCATTTGGTCAAGTTGTTGTTTGTATGAGGATTGTCGCCTTCCGATGCACATTATCCTCGATTATCGATATGTGGTGAATCAACGATCGCTCGTGCTCCATCATATTCTCAACATTCTCGATGTCATTTTCAGATATCGCCACAAAACAAAAGATTAATTGACATGTAACAATTATCTTTATATTCTCGACCACCAATAATAAAATAGCACATAAACTTAGTAGGTCATACTAATGGTAAGGTATTCCCCTGCCTCTCCCTCCTAGTACTTTTCTCACATCTTAGCCAGTGATCATATCCTTAAGCTTCCGATATTTAACCGCGACGCCCCAAAATTAGGTATACATCACCCATCTTGGGTCGCCACTTACATGGTACGTAATTTAAATACAACTTATTAACATAACTCGCCTTGTATAATACGACATAAATCGTGAGTTTAAATACAAATATCGCTTACTAGATATTATACAAACTCAAACAAAAAGTCCTCATTACAATTATTATCACACTATTTCACGTAATAGTGAGGACTACTAATGCTATCTTCGTGACCATCACTGCTTCCCCGACTCGTCCCAAATATATTCTCATTTCTCAAGAGAATAAAGGAAAGAAAGGGTGAGCTCAACTAGCCCAAAGAAGAAATATTACGACTAAGATAATGCGTAATAAATTATCAATAGTCTTCAACAATGTTAAACCGATAAAATACAATAGACAACCAAGCTTAATCAAGCAATGAAAATGCAATCCATTAAAAGAGTCAAGTAGAAAATAAAATCTACTATCTTTTATGATTTAAAAGGTTTTTCATCATCATTATAAATTTAGACTCAAATTTTAATAAATAATCCACATCATCGAATCACCCCGCACTACTACCAAGGATATTCTTTAAGATCACGACCACAATTATTCACGCACTACGCCCAAGAATAGTCAGGTATTCATTAATGGTCATGATCATGCCAACAATCGTCCATCAATGCACTACTACCAATCGAGGATTTTTACCACATTATTTGTAACATTACTACCATGATTACACCGAATAATCCCCGGTCATAATCATACCAAGTCCATCCATGCTCTACACAAATACGTATGACTTTAAAAAAAATATAAACATGAGGATGATGACAATGATATAAGAATTCAATAAAACAAGTTCAAGAATTATTTTATCCAGATTTATTAACGCCCAAATTGTCAACACGATAATCGCTTTGTAGAGTAAAATTCAAGAATGATCGTAAGAATATTTCCATGAAAAGATATCGATGAAACGCAAATATCAAGGATATTCTACTAATTTCATGGAGTATAAGTCAAAGTTTTAACCAACCGGGTATAATAAAGAATGGAATAACAAAAGAAATCACCACGCATGCGATAGATTGATGACAAAAGTTATTCCAATGTAATAATAATAACTAAATCCGTCGTGAAATTCACACCAAGCGGTGATGTTCCAATGTAATAATAAAGATGGAACCAGATCCTGTAAAACACACGATAGGATATTCCAACAAAATGATAAAGATTTTAACCAGTCCTGTAAAACACACGCATGTGATGTTCCAATGTATTAATAATAAAGACGGAACCAGTCCTGTAAAACACATAAATGTGATGTTCCAATGTAATAATAAGAATGTCACCAAGTATAGGTAAACTGCAGATACAAAATGTTTATTCCAATGTAATAATAAGCAATGGAATAACATATAAGGATTTCACCAAGTATAGGTACGCCACAGATACAAAGTTATGTATAGGTATACGCCACTTTTACAAAAGTTATTCCAATGTAATAATAAAGAATGGAATAATGTAAGTTCTCTTCAAGAAGAAAGAATAACACCCTTACTGTAGTAAAAGAAAACCTAATATAGAAGTAATGAAGTAGCAGTATACTCTTCTTCTTTCTATAACTTTCTCTATATAGCTTTCTCTCTATAATTTCTCTCTGTAGTTTCAATGAATTCGTAAGAAAATAATGAAGGAATGAGCTTCTATTTATAGAAAATGGAATGCATAAGAATTAATCCATTTAACTATCCAGATTGATTTACTTTAATCGACTTTATCCATATTTAAAGCAAAATCTTTTAAATAAAATATAATATATTCTATTTATATAAAACATTTTACTATGCAAATACTATGCAAAAACACTATGCAAAACACTATATGCGACACTATGCATAATAAAATATAATATATTTTATTTATAAAATAACTTTAATAAAGTATTCTGCTTTTATATAAAGATGTTTCGCTTTTATTACGCTAATAATACTAATAAAACAAAAAGTCATTATCGCTATAATAATTCATATTATTAATCGAATAATGGAATCAAACCGAGTGACTTCTCACATAAGATCAATAATCAATACCGTGGTGCTACTATGCAACCACATGTATTATCGTATTTTTTACTACCGAGTAGTTCAACAAGATCAACCAGAAAACTTCCGCCGTTATTTCAATAAAATATTTTTGTCGCTTTCTCAATCCGACAATAATTCTCATTAGGGTCCACCAATGATTGAGCCATTGACGAATATTCCCTCGCTAAACCGAATATTCCCCGACCAATCGAATATAATATAACCACTTCGTGATACTTTGCAAAATTTATAAATATTACCCACAACTATAACATTATATCAAATTATTTCATAATATTCAAAAATAATATTTATAGAAAATTCATCTTTATTTATAAAAAGAGTTTATGATAAGTTTACCCGTGATGACCTCATTCGGGTTCCTTGCTTCCGGGAGGTCACAACAAACGCCTCCTCAGACTACCGGCTTTTGACTTTTTCTGGGACTCCGCCTTTGGTGCCTCCATCCTAGTTGAATTTGTCTTGATGAACGACAAAATCGAGCTGTTGACCTTCTCTTCCACAATTATAACATGCTTTGACTAAGCACGGCACGCTTGGATCGATGTGTCCCTCTTCTCCGCATTTGAAGCATACGATAGTGGTCTTTCTCCTTCCTTAACAACGGTGTCAGGTCGACATCTTTCCATCATCATTAATCTCCGCTTTCAAATGTCCATTCTTATTGCTTTTCGCCCTCGATTACCACCGGTGGTTACCATATCCGGCCCGCTGATTCCTCCACGCTTGTTGTCACCGCTCATGACTACTCTCGCCGGTATTATAACTTTGTTTACCGCTTCTTTTTAGTCATGCTAACTCATTATCGCACTCCACCAA
>CM035153.1:149777547-149932754 GCA_020205615.1 Panax quinquefolius | reverse complement strand
TTTATTAATTTACTAATATATTTTGAATGTGATGCAATTGGTAACCAAAATTTATGCGAGCTTGGTTACTAAACCTTCCGATAAGGTAACCAATTTAGTTTATTAGGTTACTAATTTATTTTGGATGTGATGCAATTGGTAACCAAATTTCATATAGTTGGTTACTAAACCATTTGATAAGGTAACCAATTTAGTTTTATTTGATTACCAATTTTATTTTAAATGTGATGCAGCTTACTTAGTCAAAATTAGATAAAGGTAACCATTTCAATTTTTGGGTAACCAAATCGTCAAAAGAAATTGTAATAAAGAATCTTTCATGGCATGACGGCGATGTGGCAAGCAATGATGATTTGAGAGGAGGATGATGAACATTAGCTCATTCATAATTTTTTATTTTTAATTTTCTCATTTTGATTTGAATTTTGAAACATGGATTTGAAATTGTTGTTAGAGACAAGATTTGAATTTGAATTTGAATTATTAGTTATCCTTGATTTTAGGTTTCTTTATTAATGTGAATTGTACTATTTTTATAATAATTACATTCTTTTTGTAATTATTTAGTTGATGCACTTTTCTTGTAATTACTTTCTATTTGTTGTATACTTATGTAAAGGACCCTATAATATTTCCATAAATATCACATTTGTCTATGGCCATATTTATTCATGGACGGCTGGGCTAGCATTCAATTGCCGTGGCAGTCCCAATTTATGTTGATATTAGCTTCCGTTGGGTTGAGCACCGTAGTTTCCATCAGGTTGGCCCCTAAGCCCATAGTTAAGTTTGAACTACGGACTGTGCTCCTTCCACAATATTTTTTGATATTTTCAAAAAATATCACTATAGCAACGATTCTCATATGAAAATATATCTCTTTCTGTGTATTTATCAGTTACCTTAAGTATAAGAGGAAAGCTACTCACTAAATTAATTACTAATATTTTTAAAGCTTTGATTTTTAAAAAAGTGATACCCATTTAGCTACAAAATAAACTTTAATGTGACACTCTTTAGGGGACAGACGAGTAGGTATATATACAATATGTGCATCTTCTGACTTTGTCCTTCCGTTTTCTCTTTGGATTCATGAATCAGTCCAGAACTGATTGCAGACAGAATGCTGGCTCCATTTTATGTGTATTTTTTTTCCACACTATACAACAAAGGAAGCTTTTGCCAAAGAGGAGTATCATATTCCACCTCTATATGGCATGAAATTCCAAAGTTAAAGGGTTCCTGATAAGGCCGGCCAAATAATGCCCCCCCCCCCCCACCCCCACTCCCACCCCCACCCCCACCCCCACCCCCCATTATACAACGTTTCATTCAAAGTGACTAACTGATTAGTAAAGTTGACCTCGTCTCAGTTCAATAATCTAAAGCAAAACAAAGTGCTTCTTTTTTTTTTCTTTCTTTTGTCGGACACGAACAGTTCCATACACCATCTTTTTCCTGGACTGCCTAATGGCTAACCCCACTTATCAATATTGTTTAGCTTAGTGGTTGAAGTGTCTTCCTCCTTTCATAGGCAGCCCCAGCCTCCTCAAGGAATATCAGACTTGGGACTAACTTTGTTAAAAGGGGACCTTAATATAATAAAGTGGAAGGCCGGCTTATAAGGTGTCGATAAGGCTTAGATTATGACCTTTCTTTAAGTGGGGGAGAGTGTCTCCATCTAGAGCAGAGATTGTCCGCAATTTAATGTCCATTATACCCAAAAAAAAAAAAGTGGCTATAAGGAACTGAACATTAGGCCCTGAAGTAGAAGAAATATATTAGAATTGCTTCATTTTATATGAGTACATGATTATTTGAAACACTGGTGTTCACTTGTAATTAATAATTATACAATCAAAAAATCAACTTCTAATATGTGCCGGTACATGCTAATTTCAACACATGTTCCTAACTAATTTGTGCTCTCAATTCCAGTTCAAATCGAAACTTATAATGATGTAGAACTGGGAATTTAATCAGTTCTGCAATTGTAGTACCAATATCAACAACAACAACAAAACACATTAAGATTCAAATAATTAAGAAATTTATGTGGGGTTGTTGTTTCAGCTGACCTGCTCTCCAATCAAGTCCAATCCAACAACAAGGAAAGACAAACCTTGGAACAGCAGGTAGTAGAAATGAATTCCATGTGCAGATAAAAGGCTTCTTGCAGCTGCAGTGAGTAGAAGAAAGGCAAGAGCAAGTTCCTTCCTATACAGCTTGTTTCTCTTCTTAACTACTGGGGCCTCTTGTTCTTTTAGTTTACCCAACATTTCCAGACCAGATTCAGACAGCCTCCGTTGAATTTTCTCTTCGTTTAAAGTTTTTGATTCCCTCTCACCAAGAGCAAATAAGTCTGATTCGGATGATCTACCAGTCTTCTTTGTCACTATCCATTCATAAGAACTTCCCAGCTGAAATAACCCTGAGACCATGGCATTGAATTTTGTTACAGACATTGTGTTCTCAAATAGTAGGTATGGCATCAAAAATGGGAAAGATTTTGGTGCCGGAAGGATGTTTAAAATGGACAAGGTGATGGGAACATAACAGATTACCCAAACAGGTAATTCGGCCTCGGGTATGAACATGGTTAATGGTAGTATAATACAAAATAGTGTAAATGAGTAAAAGGGAAGTATCAATTTCCTTAGGAGAAAGAAAAGAAAGATCAAGTTGGCTTTCTTCCACTTTGACATCTGCACAAACAAATTAAAATATGATCAATTACATAAAATTTACAGCTCCAAAAACTTGAAAGAACTCCGAGAAAGCAAATTTGACAAACCTTGGAACTTATGACTGCAGGAAGACATAGTCTGAACAGCTGCATTGGACCAGAATGCCAACGATGTTGTTGCTTCTTGTATGCTTCGTAAGACTCTGGTAATTCACAGAGCACTCTGACATCATTAAGGTATATAAATTTCCAACCATTTAAGTGAGCCCGGACTGCAATATCCATATCCTCTACGGTAGTCCTTTCAAGCCAACCTCCCGATTCCTCTAAAGCCTTAATCCTCCAGACACCAGCTGTTCCATTGAATCCAAAGAAATTGAGGAAAAAACCATTTACTTGTTGCTCCACCTCAAAATGGAAGCACAAATTGATGTTCTGGAGCCTTGTGAGTAAATTCTCATCCTTGTTCACAAAAGACCAGCGAGCCTGAACAAGGGCTAAATCGGGGTTTCCCTGAAAGGGGCAAGAAAAGCACCACCACCACCTTACAGATTGGACCTTTAAAAGTTTTAATAATCATCAATGGGATACTTGAGAAGGGAGTGATTTCTTACCTTAAAGTGAGGTACGGTCTGCTTAAGGTAATCAGGGTTAGGCAGGAAATCTGCATCGAATATGGCTACAAATTCATAGTCCTTCACATAGTCACAGGACATGGCCGACTTTAGATTGCCAGCTTTGTAACCAGTTCTGATGAACCGGTGTCTATAGACAATGTTAACCCCTTTTTCTTTCCATAAAGAGACTTCATTTCTAATCAGTAGCTGTAATAGTTCATCATCGGAATCGTCGAGGACTTGGATTAGAAATCGGTCTTTTGGCCAATCCAGCTGACAGGCAGCAGTTATTGATGTTGCAAAAACCTATATTCCATAAAACATTGCATTCAATGAACTAAAAAAAAGGATAAATGAAACACTGACCTTACAGATCTTAACTAAAATTTGTGTAGTACAAAACGAGATTGTCTATTGATGATTATTTAACAAATATAGTCATGAAATCATTCAAAAAAACCCAAAAAAATGTATGGACTAAAGATAAAATCAAAAGAGCAGGAAACTACTGAAAAGCACCACAGAACAGTGTTTACTAGAATTTCAAGTCAATACCAAACTGCCTAAGGTTAAAAATCAGCTCTTTTATATTCCTTTCCTTTTCCAGTAAATCAAAAGTAGCTTCTATGAAGCAACTGAAAAGCTCCATAGAACAGACTTTATTAGAATTTCAATTTCCATAACAAAGGTCAAAAACAGGTTTTTATAGTTTAATTCCTTTCCCTTTTCCATTAAATGAGAAGTAGATTCTACGAAACCGCTCAAAAAGCCCCATAGAACAGAGTTTCAATTTCCAAACCCAATTAACAAATGTCAAAAACAGTTCTTTTTATAATTTTATTCCTTTTTCATTAATTCAAAAGCAGCTTCTTGTATGCAATTGATTTAATAATTCCCAAATGCATCAGAACAGGTCAGCATTAGCAAACTAACACCATAAACAATTAAAGATTAAGTGGAGAGAGAAAATCTGGAGTTCTTTAATTTACCTCTCTCTCATTACACATGGGAATCTGAACAAGAACCATTGGGAAACTTGAACAATCCTCAATGTCATATGCTTCACCTTTTATCTCTGGCTTCAACTTCTTGTACTTAATCCAAAAACACCCAATACCCAGCACAAGCCGATCTACCGATTGAATCATGAAAAGAACAATGCAGAATTTAGAGAGTGTTATAATTACAGGAGCAACATAATCTACCCTGAAAGACAGCCAAGCAATATAAGACCAGTGCACAAGACCCTGAACCTCCCATGGATGAATCATCTTCAAATCCCATTTCTGAAAATAGGCAATGATTTCAATAACCAAAGCTACAATTGAAATTGCAAGAAAAACCCTTATGAAGCTGTACAATCTGCCCCTGTATTTGGGGTCTTCTTCCCCAATATCTGATAATGCTACCCTTTTCTTGATTGAAGAAAAGGTACCACGGAAGGCCATTGCTAGCCATGAAATGCAAGAAAAGAGTCTCTGAGCTCTGAGAAGAAGAACCCATGTAACTTGCTTGGTGCTTGCAGCCTTTTGTTTCTCCTGAAATACTGATGACTTTGAATCACTGATCTCTACTAAAGAGATGCTTCTAGGCTTCTCAATTGTCACCACTACAGAGCTGGGTGCCATTTCTCTTGAAGGAAATCAAATCTCGGGAAAAATAAAATATGGGGTTGAAAAGAAATTTGATTCCAACACAATCATGTCATCATATATGAAAATGGAACAGAACAAGAAATACACATTACAGATTCATTATATAAGTATACCAGTTTTTCCACTAAAAACTGGATCTTGATGAATAGAAGCCAGAAATTTTGTGAATATGTGCAAG
The DNA here is from genome assembly GCA_020205615.1 of Panax quinquefolius. NCBI lineage: Eukaryota > Viridiplantae > Streptophyta > Magnoliopsida > Apiales > Araliaceae > Panax > Panax quinquefolius. The sequence goes on along the minus strand of CM035153.1, from coordinate 149,927,618 downwards.
GAGGTTGTCTGCACAACTTATAAGTTAAACCCTGAGTGGTATTGAGAGAGAGAGAGAGAAGAGAGCTGAAAGAATATGCTTCTGAGAGGTAGTAATAAATAAAGAAGTTTAAAAAGAGCTATTTCCAGACTGAGTGGTGAGGGCTGAGGCAACTGGAAGGTTCAGGGTTTATATTAAAAATGGAAGAGTGAAAGTAATGAGATCATGGGAATCAAAACCGGTCAATCAGATGGCTGTGAGGCGATGATAAATAATGGAATACATACAGCCAAGCTTGTATGGGCATGTGGTCAATCTCATTTGGATTTGGGTCTTTTCTGAACAACCAAAAGTGACAGCCAATTACCAGCCAAATTTCAGATATAACCTCCTCATCTCTCCTACCGCCGCGCCTACCCACAAACGAAAGAATTTTATGCAGATGATCTCATAACACACGGTTAATTACGTTCTTTCGAGGATGCTCACTAAGTAGTAAGTACATAGTTGTAATCCATAACTTAAAAAAAAGCATGTTTGGATTTACTTTTTTCTAGTTCTGTTCTCTCCCAACTTCTCAAAAATATTTTTTGAATGTAATTTGTAAATACTAAATTTATATCATTTTGATTAAATACGTAGTATTATAATTATAATAGTAATAAGTTACTCGTTTTATTACACCAAGGTTCTTGAATTTTGCTGCATTGTTGCCATTATTAATTTAGATAATATTATACTAATGTCATAACTTTTTTTTTTTTTTTTAAAAGTTGATTTATAATCTTTGTCCGTAATGAGTGGTTTATGTACTTTTAATCTCGGTCTTAAATTCACACTTATCACACCCACTTACGCGGTTTTGTTAAGCGGGACTTGTTGGCTATGTGCTGTAATACTCCAATTGATTAGTTGTAGATTCCTATTTCTATTCCTATTCCAATTTATTACTCCAATTTAAATTAAATTGGTGAGCAAACAATTGTAATAGGGGTCTCACTCTCACATTTAATAGCGATGTTTATGGTATTATTTGGTCGTGTCTGTGCATGTGAAAGAGAGCCCACCCACTCTCACTTGATTCACCGTAATTTTTACTAGTTAGTATTAAACAGTTTTTCAAATTTATTTATTATTTTATTCAAATAATTTAATTTATTAATGTTAATTATTCAATTTTATCAACTTGATTGATGCTATTATAACATCATCAGCAAATAATTTTATTTATAAGTAAAACATTTTTTATGCTCCTATATGATATTATGATTAAAACTCTCTTTATGGTACTATAAACTTTAATATTAACTTATTATTTTACAACAATTTTATTTTTATAAGAGTCCTTTAGTTATTTAATCATATAAAAATTTAACTTAAAAATCATATTTAGGATTTTAGTTTAAGAATTTACTCAACTTAATCTTTAAATGACTATATATTAAAAATATTATGAATACATGATAATTAATATCAAAATTATATATTATATATATATATATATGAAATATATTAATGATTAATTTAGTTACAAATTCTATTACATGTAGGAGACCTTTAGTTAATTAATGTTACCAAATAAATCTAACTTATGTATTAGTTATTAAAATTTAGTTAGTTAACTTTTAAAATTAAAATCATAATGGCAACTCATTATTTACAACAATTATATTTCTAAAAATATAAGGAAAATATTATAAGTAAATAACAATTAATATAAAAGTTCTAATGTATTTGACAAAATATATTAACGATTAATATTTTGTAAATCACTTTATTTCATATAGAATACCTTGAGTTAATTAATTTTTAAATAAAATTCATGGATTATATATTACTAATTAAAATTTAATTACCTTTTAAAACAAAAATCATGATCGTAGCTTATTATTTTGCAACAATTTTATTTTTATAAAATTTATTTAGTTAATAATTATACAATAAAGTATGACTTAAACACTACATATAGGTTTTTAGGTTTTCACTCAATTTTGAACTCTAATTAAAATGCATATATAAATACGAAGAATTGATTATAAAAACTAAATATTAAAATTTGAAACTATAAAAAACTTAATATTAAATTAAAAATAACAAAATAATCACATTAGTAACACTCAATTGTGAGTATTCAATAATTGTATGTGATTTATAATCATTCGTTTTTTAAATAAATTTTGCAGTCATTCTAATAATAACAGTAAGCTAATTTAAAATTCAAAAAATATATTTTATAACCATTATATAAAATAAATTAAAAATAATTTTATTTAAAAACAACTTGTGCTTCACACGTGGGGGCACTTAACGAGTAAATATATAATAAGATAAAACTTGGTTCTTTGGTTTTTAATCTTTGTTATATAGGCCTAGAATTTAATTGAAAGTAAAATATAACACTTTTATACTCCTATATAATGTACTTTTATGCTCCTATATAATATTAGAATTAATTTAACTAAAATTAAAATTATTTTTATGGTTTTACAAACTTTAATATTAATTTATTATTCTACAACAATTTTTTTTATAAGAGTCTTTTAATTACTTAGTCATATAATAAATTTTAACTTAAAAATTATATTTAAGATTTTAGTTTTAAGTTTTTACTCAACTTTAATCTTTAAGTGACTATATATTAGAAATATTTTGAGTACATAATGATTACTATATTTCAAATATATATATATATATATATATATATATATTAATGATTATTAGTAGTTAACAATTTTATTAAATATAGAAGACTTTTAGTTAATTAATGTTAAAAAAATTGACTTATATATTACTAATTAAAATTTAATTACCTTTTAAAATTAAAATTATAATCATAACTTATTATTTTATAATATTTTTATTTTTTATAAACTTATTTTGTTAATTAATTATATAATAGAGTATGACTAAACAATATATTTAATCTTTTAGGTTTCCACTCAACTTTGAACTCTAATTAAAAATGCATATATAATACAAAGGATTCTAAAAACTATTTCCTCCGTCCCATGATAAAAGTCATTATTATTATTTTGGATAGTCCCATGTTAAATGTCCACTTTCCTTGAATAATCAAACTTTTACATTGTGACGCCCCCAAAATAGGTCCACACGACCCATTCTGAGTCGCCAAATATCACACTATAAAAATTAAATACAAACTTCATTTATATGTTATTGCTGAACGTGTCAAGTGCAGATATACAACAGATAAAATGTGAGTTTTAATACAATATTGTCTCGTAGATGATCCAACTCAAATTGTTACAATGCCATATAAAATACAAAGAAGAAATATTTTAAGACCCCAAAGAAGAACGAGAAGATTACTATCATATTCATTCTAATGAGGTGCACTTTTGACGCTTTCAAAGCTCGGGTTCTCATCACCCTATTGTTGTTCAATCAAAATCAATTATTAAATGACATATAAAATACGACACACATCTTAGGTCCTCAATACAATTATCTTTCAGTATGTCATGCCGCTTTTATAATGTATTGAGAAACTTCGACGATCTCGAACCATCACACTATTTCCTGTTCTCTCAGCTCGACCCAAATACACTCTTATTACCGAAAGGAATTGTGAAGCAAAAAAGGGTGAAGCACAACTAGCCCAAAAAAATATCATGACTAAAGATAATTTAAATATTAATAGCTTTTTGTCAATAATAAATCGTAGATTTAGAACATATGGTAGATGATAAAACTTTTCAACCATAGTTGCAATGAACGAAGCGAATCCATTAAAGAGTCAAATAGACCATCGTGTCTATTATCTTCTCCATGTTAAAAGTCCACCAATAATGTTTTATCCTCAGAACCTCAATTAATAATTCCCATCCCACAATTATATGAATAACTCATAATCATAATTGTGATTTTGAATTTCCTTTTCGCACCCAAGACGAAGATAATTTTCATCACCTATCTTCACCGAAACATCAAAAATCATGGTTATACCAAATTACAATTCCTGCTTTCATAATCATACTTTCACAAATTCATCTTTGCACTACTACCAAAGATATACAACAACAGATAAACAATAACAAAATAGTTCATCTTTGCACTACAAAGCCAAAGATATACAAATCAGAAACTAATAATCAATACCCATCTTTGCACTACAAAGCCAAAGATATACAACTCAGAAACTAATAATCAATGTACCATCTTTGCACTACAAGCCAAAGATATACAATCAGAAACCAATAATGCCGAGACTCACTTAATAAATAAACCACATCATCAATCATCCTCAGACTACTACCAAGGATATTCATTAAATCACATCCATAAATTAATATTTCATTCATTGAGACTCAAATCAATAATTAATCCACATCATCTAATCATCCCTGCACTACAGGCCAAGGATATTCGTTAATATCACGAGCATAAATTATCTATGCACTACGGGTCAAAGATAATCGTGTTTTCATCAACGGTCCTGATCATGCCATAAAACAATTCATCTTTGCACTCTTGAAGAGAATCCATAGCCATAATCACAATGAGGACTTTTTTCACATCATTTGTAACATTACGATCATGATTATACCGAATAATCCCTTGTCATAATCATACCAAGCCATCTATGCACTACATGCCACAGATGACTTTCAACATAATATAAACATGAGAATGATGACAATGATATAAGCATTAATCAAACGAAAACAAGGATAAATATTAAAGACTTTAAATTTATCCAAATATTATCAATCACTTAATAAACTCATAATCTAATATTATAACAATATTTTAATCACTTCTTAAACTTATAAACAATTTATTTTAATTGTTTACATTTTACCAAATAATGCATTTAATCATTCAAAAATGCCATACTCATAAGATTTCATCATTAATGATTAAATCCCTCATCAAAAATATGCATATACCTTATATAGGATTTCCAAGCCATAAAATCCTATTTTTCAACTTTGTTACTTCACATAACATATTTAACTCATATGTTCATAACTAAACTATTTTTATGAAAAAATATCAAATCAGTCCCAAAAATATTTCTTTTCTGGGATTTAGCAGAATATAGTCCCATAATGAACATATATTTTTCTCGGAATTTTTAAAATTCATTTACTATTTTTCAAAAATCAATTTCTAATTAATTCCTTAAGAAATTAGCTACCTCAAGTTTAACTCCAGAAATTTTCAAATCTTGGCAAGATCTTACACATGTTAATGTGAGCTTCCAGTTTAAATTTCATGGTCATCGGAGTTATAGAACTCCGGTGATAGCATTTTTCGTCAAAAAAACCTAAATATTGAAATGGTCATAACTTGCTCATTTTAAGTCGGAATGAGCTGATTTTTGGACAGGAGGTACCTTATACTATATACTTTCATGTACCAAAAGGCCAGAATTTTTCTCACAAATTAAGTGGCCGAAACAGCCCTTTTAAAAATCTGGATAGTAGCATTTTGGTAATTTCCAGCTTTTGACTTCTTTGCTAAAATCAGTCCACACGAAAATCTATAACACCTTTTCTAGTGATTCCCCTTGGAGATGCTACAAAACTCATAGATCTAACTCTAGAACTTGACCAAACTCAAAAATTCAAAATATAATAGGAGATATGGTCAATTGAATTTCATGTTCCATTTTCACCAAAATCTGATTTTTAACCCTTTGTGATTTCTAAGAAACTTTCATGTTTTCACATAATAACCAACATAACTCATCATAACACTTACTGATACTTCATATACCATTGATTTTTATCAGTCTAATGCTTTTATTATGACTCTCATCATAATCAACGTAACCAGATCAATTCCATAATTTAATAAGGAATGCATATAAAGGATCATTCACCATGCATGTGGTAATCCACATAGACAGGTTATTCCAACAGAATAATAAAAAATAGAATAACAAAAGGATTCACCATGCATGCGATAGAGACCGCATGCATAAAAGTTATTCCCAATGTAATAATAAATAATGGAACCAGTCCCACAGAAAGCGTCATGAATAAGATATTCCGGCGTAATAATAAATGCGGAATAATAAATAATGGAACCAGTCCCACAGAAAAGCGCATGTACGCATGTGATATTCCGAGAATAATAAATGCGAAATAATAAATAATGGAACCAGTCCCATAGAAACGCATGCATACGATATTCTAACGAATAGTAAAGAATGTAATAATAGAAGAATTTCACCACGACGCGGTACTTGGTGATGACAAAAGTTATTCCAACATAATAATAAGAAATGGAATAACAGAAGAAGATCACCATGTAAGCGGTACTTCGCATAAACAGGTTATTCCAACATAATAATAAAGAATAGAATAACAGAAGTTCTCTTCATGAATACGAAAGAAATAATACCTCTTACGGGTACAACAAATAATATGTGACGCCCCCAAAATAGGTATACATCACCCATCTTAAGTCGCCAAATACATGGTACAAAATTCAAATACAACTTATTTATACAACAGTCGTGTAAAGTACGACAAAATACATGCTGTGAGTTTTAATACAAATATTTTCTTCTAGACAATATCCACTCTCAGAATAAGTCCTCGTTATATTTATTATCACACTATTTTATAGAATAATGAGGACTACTAAGACACCATCTCAAACCATCACTCCATCCCCCGACTAGTTCCAGCTACGTTCTCATTTCCTGAAGAGAACAGTGAAAGAAAGGCTGAGCTTAACTAGCCCAACAAGAAATATTATGACTAAGATAATGCAGAATAAATTATCATTAGCCTTCAACAATGTTAAACTGATAAAATACAATAGACATCAAGTTTAACTGCAACGGATCAAGCAATCCATTTAAAGAGTTAAGTAGAGAATTAAATCTACTATCTTTTATGTTTTAAAAGGTTTTTCATCACTTTTATCATTTGGGACTCACAATAAATAATCCACATCATCCCCGCACTACTGGCCAAGGATATTCATTAGGGTCACGACCACAAATTCTATGACTTCTGACCAAGAATATTTGTGTATTCATCAATGGTCACGATCATGCCAACAACTGTCTATCAATGCACTACGGGCCAATGAGGACTTTTACCACATTATTTGTAACATTACGGTCATGATTACACCGAATAATCCCTGGTCATAATCATACCAAGTCCATCCATGCTCTACAGGCCACTGATGACTTTAAAAAATAAAAATAAACATGAGGATGATGACAATGATATAATAATTCAATAAAACAAGTTCGCGAATTAATTTATTCAGGGACTAATAACATCCAAATTGTCAACATGATACTGCTTTGTAGAGTAAAATTCAAGAATGTTCAGAAAAATATTTCCATGAAAAATACTGGATGAAGCGCAAATATCAAGGATATTCCACTAATTTCACGGAGTATAGAAGTCAAAATTTTAACCAACTGAGTATAATAACGAATGGAATAACAAAAGAAATCACCATGCATGCGGTACTTCACATAGACAGGTTATTCCAATAGAATAATAAAAACGAAATCAGGTCAGGTGAAATTCACACCGACAGGATGTTCCAACAGGATAATAAGTGCGAAATAATAAATAATGGAACCAGGTCCGGCGTAAAACGCACAGACGGGATATTTCGACAGAATAATAAAGACGGAATAATAAATAATGGAACCAGTCGGTTAAAAAACACACGCATGTGATATTCCAAATGTAATAATAAAGACGGAATAATAAATAATGGAACCGTGTCCCGTGTAAAACACACGTATTTGGATATTCCAATGTAATAATAAAGATGTAATAATAGAAGAATGTCACCAAGTATAGGGTAGCAGGCAGATACAAGTTATTCCAATGAAACAATAAAGAATGGAATAATGTAGTTTTCTTCATGAATAAGAAAGAATAACACCCCTTACCGTAAAAAGAACCTAATATAAGAGTAGTAAAGTAGTGAAAAACTTTTCTTCTTTCTCTCTATAATTTTCTCTCTCTAGAGTTTCAAAGTGAATTAGTAAGAAATAATGAAGGAATGAGCTTATATTTATAGGAGAATGGAAGTATAATGCTCATGAAATCGAATTATTTCTGCAGTAATCATTTTTTCTCTAACTTCCATCCACTAACAATATAATATATAATATATATATATATATATACATGCTAAATCAATATATATATATATATATAATATATCAACCACTTAATTTTTTCTCCCCCATAACCAACATCAATCCCCCACCCACCCAATAATCAAATTCACTACACTCTTACACATCACTATCACACTATCACTTTCACTCTTTCTTTTCCCCCACCATTTTCCACTCACACATATAATATATATATACACATCATATACATATATAACAATTCCTTCCCCTATACGTAACTCCCTCTCACCCCCATTTCAAAAATCAATTCTTCAACACATATGGGCCCCACATGTGGCCCCCACATGTGGGCCCCACCTTTAAATAATTTTTTACCGATTATTTTGAAAAATGGGTAAATAGGGGTCCATAAAATAAGCAAAACTTCATAAAAATCACCTTAATAATTTTAACAACATTTATCATCTTTATTACAATTCACAATATTAATCGACCAGGTCGTTCCCAGGAAAGAGGGGGCTTTTCAATAAGTATTTCTCTCTATTAGCAAGCAATTAGGTGACCAAACCTCTCCTTGGCAGAACTTCTAGACATCGTTAATATTGCAATTTATAATATTAATAACTCACGTCATTTCAATTATTGATTTAATAATATATAAAATATCGACAATAATTGAATCAAGCGTGAGATCTTATCTGATAATTACTATAGCAATAATTGAACAAAATTGAGTGACTTCTCACGTAAGCATTAATAATCAATACCGTGCTACTCTTATGCAACCACGCCAGACATCGATATCGTACTTTACTACCAAGTAGTTCAACAAGATAAATCAGTAAAACTTCATAGATTATTTTCATAAAAATATTTTTGTCGTTTTCTCAATCCGGATAATAATTCCGTTAATGAGGGTCCACTAATGATTGTGTCAGTCGTCGAATATTCCCCGACACAAAAGAATATTCTCCGACCAATCGAATATAATATAACAACTTGCATACCTTTCAAAATTTATAAATATTACCCACAACTATAACATTATATCAAATCCACACCATAATATTAAAAAAAAATATTTCGAGAAAATTAAATATTTATTCATAAAATCTGGGGTCTCACATAATATCCCTTACAGGTACAACAAATAATATCCCTTATAGGTACAACAAATAATATCCCTTACAAGTACAACAAATAATATCCCTTACCTTTGAAAGAAGAGTATTCCTAAGCGGTAGAAGCGGAATATACTTGAAGAAAACTTCAGACTATCTTCTACGCCAAAGCTTTCTTAAACTCTAAAGAAATACGCCGAGATTACGTAAGAAGAACTCTGTAAGACCCCGAATTTTATGAAATAAAAGCATTCAATTTTTCTCTTGAAGAAATGGTTAAATTGATAAAAATTAAAGTTAAGGGTGATATATGAAATTTTTTTTTTCAAAATACGCAAGGGGGTATAAAGTATTCATTATTGTTAGGGAATTTTCGTTTGGTCGTGGAATATTCTTTTCTCGTTCGGGAATATTAAATGCGACGGCCATGCCTATTTGTGGGTCCCATAATGTAATAACCGCTTATGAAGAAAAAACGACAAAATTAAGTTTTTATAAATAACGACGTAATCGTTACAGCTAACACCTTTGTTGGAATACCCGGTTGGTAAAGTAAAGTAATACGCGTTGTTGCAAAGAAAGACACCAGTATTGCACAAGATATTTTTTTCAATTATTGATTCTTACGTGAGAATGCACTACTCAATAATTGTTACGATAATTATTCGCTCAAAGATTTTATTTTATTGATTCAATAATTGTTTGCGTTGGTATTTTATATTATTCTTTGTTTCAATAATTGTCATTTGCAATTTTCCCATTATCGATCAATAATTCATATTATTTGAATAATATTATTAGATAACATTATTGGCAATGTCTAGAAAGTTCGCATCAAGGAGAGGTTTGGTCACCTAATTGCGCGCCAAAGATGAGAGAGATCCTTATTGGAAAGCCCCTCTTTCTGAACCTGCTGGTTGTCGTAATTGTGATTACGTAATATTATTTGGGAATAATTAATTATTGATTTATATGATAAGAAAATATTTATTTGATATGGATATAAATGATGGATTTATTTATTTATGTGGTTATAAATGAAGGAATTAATGTTGAGGTATTTTATCGATATTTTTTTTTTAATGAAGGTATTAAAAATTAAACCAAAGGTGTTTTTGAGATATATTATGTGAGTTATAATTTTTAATCCGACCGTTGGATCGTTGTAATTTTTGGATATGTTATACATATATAAGTTGAGTATATTTCCACAAATTTTGAACCGTTAAAATGAACGTATGATTTGTTATGAATTTTAAGAGGTAAATCGATTCTAAATTAGGTTTTGGTGGAAAATTCTAGAATTGAGTGGGCCCCACTCTTGGTTGTTGGGGAAGATGGCTGATTTTGGTGGGTGGAATAGTAGCAGTAAAGCCATCGGTAGCAGAAGTCAAGTCTTCTTGAAGGTAACAACATTTTCCTATAAATAGAGGCTAAGTTAGAATTGAAAATCACACCGTAAACATAAGCTTTCTCTTTTCTCTCTAGATTATTGAGTGTAATTTGTGAGTATTTAGATACTTGGTGAGTTGATATTCATCGCTGCTGAAGTTTCCTTCAAATAAATATCCGATATCCCGTCGGAAGTCTTTGCTTTTTTGAGGTAAGGGATAGTAAGGGATATTATTTTTTTCGTAATGATATTATTTCTTCAATATCATTATCTTTGAAATGTTGATCTGAAGTTTTTATCAAATTTGGAACTTTTTCATGTCGGGTTACTATTCATGAGTTACTATTCACGAAAGTTACTATTCATGAGTTACTATTCACGAAGTTACTATTCACGAGTACTATTCATGAAGCGTGAAGATGTTTTTGTGGAATTTCTATCTTTTGGTGTGAGTTACTTATTCACGATACTCGGACTATTCACGATATCACCTTATTCATAGAAAAATAAAATTTCTTCTTTTCGTCTAAAATATCTATTCGGATACTAGCTTTGATTGTATCCATGTTTTGATCATTCTTGAATTTTACACCACTATGATTATTTTGAGGTATTTTTGGATGTATAGATTAGGAGTTATGGATTTTATGAGAAAAGACTATTTTAAAAGTAACTATTTATAACTCCTCATGGTTAACTCCAAAATTGATGACATTTTTATTGAGAGTACATCTATATAATATCGGTGTACTGCTTATTTTTAATTTTTGGATAAAAGTACAATTTATGATAAATGTTTAAATATTCTATGGTTTTGGCCATATGAAAATAGTAAAATGAATTTTTAAAATTTTGAGAAAAAATATATGTTCAATATGGGACTATTTTATGCTAAATCCCGGAAAAAAAATATTTTTAGAACCGATTTGGTATTTTTCATGAAAATGTTCTAGTTATGAGTAAATGAATTAAATATGTTATGTAAGTAAGAAAATTGGAAAATATGATTTATTGGCTTGAGAATCATATATAGAGATATATCTGCAGATTTTTATGAGGGTTTTGGTTAATGATGATGAAATCTTATGAGTTTGGCATTTTAGATGATTAAATGCATTAATTATTAAAGTGTAAATAATTGGATTAAATTATTTATAAGTTTGAGAAATGATTAAAATATTATTATAATATTAATAATATTATATTATGAGATTTCTAAGTGATTTATAACATTTGGATTAAGGTGTTATAAATATGGATATGAATTTTATTATGAAATTTTATCTTTTCGTGTCGAGGTTACTTATGCATCGATATCACGGGACTATGTATTTATCACGGTACTATTCACAACAAATTGGTTTCTTCTTTTGACCAAATTATCGTTGATTTATGAATCTTACTCTTGAAATTAAAACCATGTTTTGATTATATTATTTTTATATAACATTCTTATAACCCTAATGATGATATTTCTCTTTGACTTGAGTGTAAAGATGGGTAGATTATTGGTATGATCGTGACCATAGGTTCTCTTTGGCCAAGGTGCAAAAGTTGAATTGTTGACCTGGTATGATCATGACCATTGAATTTACAATTGAATATTTTTAGCTTAAGTGCAAAGGTGAATTGATCAACATGGTTATAATTATTGTATATAACTTCGAAATGATTATGTATTTCGTTGATATATGAATATCTTTGGCTCGTAATGCAAAGATGACTTTGTTGTTGAATATCTTTAACCTTGTAGTGCAAAGATGAATTATTGATGAATATCTTTGGCTTATGTAATGCAAAGATGACCATTGTTGAATATCTTTTGCTTTGTAGTGCAAAGATGAATTATTGATGAATATCTTTGGCTTGTAATGCAAAGATGACTGTTGTTGAATATCTTTAGCTTTGTGAGTGCAAAGATGAATTATTGATGAATATCTTTGGCTCGTAATGCAAAGATGACTGTTGTTGTCAATATCTTTAGCAGTAGTGCAAAGATGAATTATTGATGAATATCTTTGGCTCGTAATGCAAAGATGACGATTGTTGAATATCTTTGCTTTGTAGTGTAAAGATGAATCTGTTGATGAATATCTTTGGTAGTGGTGCAAAGATGAATTTATTAGTATGATTATGAGCAGAACTGTGATTTGGTATAACCATGATATTTGATGTTTCGTGTAAAGACAGTGATGAAAATTATCTTCGTCACCGGATGAGAAGAGAATTTAGAATCACAATTATGATTATGAGTTATTCATATGATTGTGGAAAGGAACTGTTGATTGATGTTACGAGGATAAAATATTGTTGGTGGACTTTTAACGTGGAGAAAGCAATAGACTTTATAGTCTATTTGACTCTTTTAATGGATTGCTTCGTTACCGCAACTATGGTTGAAAAGTTTTATCATCTACCATATGTTCTAAATCTCGATTCATTACCGATGAAGACTATTGATAATTTATTTATCTTTAGTCATAATATTCTTTATTGAGCTAGTTGTGCTCACCCTTTTTGTTTCACAATTCCTTTCGTGTAATAAAAGTGTAGTTTGGGTTGAAAGCCCGGGATAACAAGGGAATAGAATCGGTGGTCTATAGTTGTTGAGGTTCTCCCAAAAGAGTATGAAAATAATTTTATTGAGGGCTTTAGTGTGTTGTATTTTATACATCATTTAATAGTTATTTTGGTGAATTAAATAGGGTGAAAGCGAACCCAACTTTGGAAGGGTGTTTTGTCACTATCATACAAGATGTCTAATGACATAGAAACTCGTGTTATCATAAGACATGGTTGTGCTTCATCATCCACTTCATTTGAGTATATTTACAAGCACTACCTATATAATCTTGGTGTTTGTTTGGAGTATAATACCAAATTAGAGACAGTGGAGATAATGATATGTCAAGAGAAGACTCGCCATTGGGAAGAATATGATAGTAATCTTCTCGTTTTTTTTGGGGTCTATTAGGTCAACCAAGGATAATTACGTGGCCATATGATATCTACCATAACCTAAAAGCATGGCCTCCCATATACGAAAGGTTTCTTGAGCACTTTCCAAAGATTCTAATTTCTAAAAGCAGCTTTTTGACTATACCTTTATGTAAGGTGTCATTGTGACGTGATACAGCTGGTATATATTTGCATCCAAACGCATAAGATATATGTGTTGTTGTATTTTGCACGACAATTGTTGTAATAAAGTTGTAGTTATTTTCCGCACTATATATTAGGCGACTCGAGAATGGGTTGGATGGAATGGACCTATTTTGGGGTTGTTACAAACTCTCCTATAGTTTCTCTCTATGTAGAGTTTACAATTGAATTAAAAGAAATAATGAAGGAATGAGCTTCTATTTATAGGAGAATGGATCAATAATAGAACTAATCCATGAACAGTCCCAGATTGATTTACTTTTTAAACGACTATCCAGATTGGTTTACAATAAAATATAATATATTCTATTTATAATCTAATAAAACGAATAACTTTATAAAAGTATTACATTTTATATAAAAAGATTTTACTACGCAAACACTATACGTGCACTATGCATAATAAAATATAATATATTCTAATTATTGTCTAATAAAAATGTATAACTTTATAAAAGTATTCTTTTATATAAAAAGATTTTACTATTAAATTTAATAAAACGAATAACTTTATAAAAAGTATTCATTTTATATATAAAAATATTTCGTTTTATTACATTAATAATACTAATAAAACAAAACTTCATTATCACTTACTTTGAAAAATTTTCAAATGTCACCCTTAACTTTAAACTTTTATCAATTTAATTATTCACCAAAATAAAAAAATTGAATACTTTTATTTCATAAAATTCGAGGTTTCACATACATATTTTTTCCCATTATGCCCGTAGCATTAAATATCTCATACTTTTCTTATTTTAATTCTCTCTCTATATTTAATAAGTATGGAGAGAGAATATTTTGAATTGAATAGCTAAAAAGTCACTCTCTCACCTACATTAAAAATAATTAATGACATATTATTATGGGCAATTTTGTCATTCCATTCCTCTTCTTAATATGCGTGAAAAATTCACCAGAATTTTTATCTTGGGACGAAGGGAGTATATATTAAATTTTGAAAACTATAGAAAAACTTAATATTAAATTAAAAGTAACAAAAGAATCATATTAGTAACACTCAATTGTGAGTATTCGATGATTGTATGTGATCTATAATCATTCATTTTTAAACAAAATAAACCTTAGTAAGTCACTTTAAAATTCAAAATTATATTTTTTAATCATTATATAAAATAAATTAAAAATTAAAATAATTTTAGTTAAAAAAATGTGTGCTTCGCACGGAGTACTTAGCTTGTAAATATATAATAACACAAAACATGATTTTTGGGTATTGCTCTTTTGGTCTTTGGTATAGGTATAGGTATAGGTATAGGTCTAGAATTTAATTAGAAGTATAACAGTTTATTATAGTGCTGTGATTATTTTAACTAGAATTAAAATTCTGGTCTTACAAATTTTAATATTAACTTATTATTTTACAACAATTTTATTTTTTTATAAGTCATTTAATTATTTTGTTATATAATAAATTTTAACTTAAAAATCGTATGTAAGATTTTAGTTTAAGTTTCTATTCAACTTTAGTCTCTAAATGACCATATATTAAAAATATTATGAGTACATATAATATTTAATATATCAAAATTATATTATATATATTAATAATATATTAATGATTAGTTTAGTTACCAATTATATTACATATAGGAGATCTTTAGTTAATTAATACTACAAAACAATTCTAACTTATATAATAGTTAGTCACTAAAATTATTATGACAACTCATTAGTCTACAACAATTATATATATTCCTAAATAACTATATATTAAAAATATAAGAAAAATTTTATTAGTAAAAATAATTAATATAAAAATTATAATGTATATTACAAAATAAATTAATGATTAAAATTTAGTAAACAACTTTATTTCATATAGGAGATCTTAAGTTCATTAATATACATATATGTAATATACATGAAAAGGTATATAAGTTAACTTGGAGTATTTTGTTTTAACTTTTAACAATACTCACAAATAACTTATTTCGGGATAATGGGAATATGAGAAATTTGCCATTCTAATGGTAGATATATTTTGGAGAGTTCTCTCTCTCACGTATTGCAATAAATTTATGTCCTAATTATAATTATAAAATTTATCGATATATAAGAATAGTAGAAATTATTATAAGAAGACATAATTTATTAAACATATTTCTAAAAAATATATTTTATTTACGCAATTGACAATTAATAATTTTTCTATTTTGACCATGAAACAATTGTTCACTTCCATACCGAATAAGTTGTTATTAAATCAAATTATATTACAAGATTTTGATATGCAATAATCAACTCGTAGAGGTCAAATAAGTAACAGCTAATTTGCTTATTTTAAAGAAATTTCAGTACATATATATATATATGCCGTGATAGGCGGAGAAGGTTCATCTCGCCAAACAAAAGTAGATTTTTTCGCAAAGATACTGGAAAATTTGTAACAACCTTTTCATGTGAATTTGAACACCAAAATCAATTATATTATTAAAATTGTTTGTTGTATTTGATGATATGATTGTGATGGCTCCGACCCAGCCCATGCAACGCACGTTGACCGTCTCACCCACCCTATATGCCAATTGCATATATATATATATATATATATATATATATATATATATATATATATATATATATATATAAAAAATGTATATTATAGTAGCGATTTTTTTTTTGAAATTTATATATTATTTTTTTGGATTAACTGTCGCTTATAACCGAATCGTGAAATAGTCATAACTAATCTCTACAACTCTTTCTTCAGCTCAGTTGCCTTGGCTACCATCGTCAAATCAGTCTCAAAAACCCTTGTTTTGACCATTAATGTTTCAACAAAAATCAAAGAAAAAAGGCCAAATAGAGCAGTTTGGGAGGAATTTTGTTCATCTTTCTTTTAGGTTTATATTTTATATTCAATTCTACAATTTTCTTTTTCTCTTCCCAACATATAATTTCAATGGGGAGAAGGAGAATATATATATATATACTAGATACAAATTCGCTTTGTGGGCGGGATTAATTATTTTGTTAATAATAAATTTATACATGCAATTAATAAATTAAAATATAATAAGAAGATGGTAGATTGTTGTGCAATTATCAAATTTTAATAGCATATGTTATATAGTGTTGCATAAAAATTTTATGTACAAATACATATCCAAGTATATAATTAATCCGATCACTAAACCCCGAACAATATATATATATATATATATATATATATATATATATATATATTAATGCCTTGATAAAATGTTTATAATGTAACCAATATGGTTAAAATGGGTAACTCTTTCATTCTAAAGCACTAACAAATATTTAGAAAGTGTAAGTACATAATGCCAATAGAATTGTTATATCGATATGATTCTAGTGGTATATTTGAAGTCATTACATTTACATAAATCTCACCAAATCTCAAATATCCGACACATGTACTTGATGCATTTTGAAGAGTCCATGTCTCGTATCACGCTAATTACTTGCACCGTAATTCTAACATCCAAACGAAAGGAAAAAACGAAAAATGTCTCGATTTGGTCCTCGACATGAAGGAAAGCACATGTTACATCGAAAACCGAAAAGCACGAGAATTAATAATTATATTGGATCTTCATGTATCAAACAAACACCATGTCCAAAAACATAGCGAAGATAAAGACTGTGTCATACATAACACATGTTATAATTAAAGAACGAATACATACCTCATTAGATTTTTTTTTATCAAATTTTGACAATTGTATAGCACTCACAAGATTACCATAATACAAAAAATATATATTAATGATGATGAAAATGATTTACCGGATGCTAGTACTTAACAAATCGTGCAAAGCCACAATCCATATAATAGAATCTGCAATAAATGAAGAAGCCGTAAATATAAACACCGTGGGATATAGTCCACAAAATGAAGCTATATCCTCCCATCAATGCACCGTACCATAATCAAGGTCTTCATATAACTCCTTTGCACTTACAACAAGATTTAGAATTGTAGGCTTAAAATTTTGTTGTGCTTAGCGCGAATAAAATCCATGATGCACCAAATAATGCAAGAAGCATGCCAACAAAAATTTAACTCTGCCAAGAACTGCATACACCAAATCCATTGTCACATTACCATTGAACCATAGGTACCAGGATTATCACATTTAAGCTTCTTCTAGTTTAGGTCTTCAATCCAGTTATATTTATTGAATGTGCAATATATTCACACAAACAAAAATTAGCACTTAAATGATCTTTTTAACAGTCGTTGCAATCTTATAAATATTTGCGATAGGAATCTGGACAATAGTGAAGTATAAGAATTTAGACATACTTAATAGTTGATTTCAACATTGCATAAACTATCAACCAAATAAATAATTATCTTTCCACAACTCTTTTATAGAAAATAGTATTGCCCGAGATAAAAAAAGTCTCACACTTAGCTAAAAATTCATGTGTTTGTCGGATTGAAAACTAACAGAACATAAAGGAATTTAGCTCTTATATTAAATAAAAATGAAAAGAATTAGAGTAAAACACATATGAAATGGACTTATATAGAATTTTAAATCATCGCTATCCAAAAAGTAAAAGACAAACCTATTATACTCTTATTTAAAAGTTTTTCAATGGTTATACATGAATATATATATATATATATATATATATATACAGACAAAAAAATGAATATACATAAAAACTAAACAATTTTGTTGGGGGTAGTGTTGAGAGTTTGTCGGTTTATTTTTGTCTTTACAACTGGAATTTGGCTCGATCGAGATAGCTTTGTAAATGCAAATCATAGATTTACCTAAAAAGATTCAAATAGATTATAGTAAAAATTTTATGAGATATAATAATAAAATAATCAGGGTTTACACTAATAATGAGCAGCAAAAAGATAATAGCCAGAAACAGTCAAACCTTTATACATTAAATTGTGAAAAACTTTCTGGAAAACTACATTCTTTGTAGTATTGTATGTTTGTCCATCTTTGTCACAAATTAGTATTTTTACTCCACTCTTGCTTGTAACTCTTGATATTGCTACATACAATTGGTCATGGCTAAAATTGGACGTGACAGATACAGTCCAACATGTGAGAGAGATTTCCCCTGACTCTTATTAATTGTCATGAAAAAGCAAACAACCAAAGGAAATTGTCTTTGTTGGAATTTAAAAGGTAATCTAATGTTTGACGGTGTTAAGACCAAGCGAGGTATGAAAATTTTGTGTCCAAAATTGCTGACTGAAATTACTTTTGCTTCTATCAGATGTTTTCCCAATTGAGTTACTATTAATCTCGTGACATTTCACAAAACCAAATCAATGGTACATATTTGAACAACATTACAGAATCCCAATCTTCAACGTTATCTTGTGGTTTGACATTCCGTAAGATGTAATGCTATTAAAAAATTATAGGTGTAAATGCCTTCATAGTCGCTTTTGAGTTTTCATCAACCTTACATAGACATCTTAGATATGATATTTCATAACCTTTGCAATAAATACATCACATATTCGTTCACCTTATTTATAGCATCAAGTGTAGGGAGCAAGGATGGCTTGGTCTTGGAAATAAAAGTCATTGTCAAATTTTTTCAATAAATTAGGATATGTGATATCAACAATTCTTTGAGGGATTGATCGGATATTTGATAAGAAAATTTGGATAAATAACGGAGAGTAATAATAATAGCTTTCGAGAATGATAATATCATAAAGTAGTGATTTTAGGAGATAATAATTAAATTAGAAAGTATAATATCGAATGCTTTACATTAACAAAATAGTTTAGATTTGTAGTGATTTAGAGGGTTATACATTTAAAATATTAATTTGGAATTAAAAAAAGTTATGATTTTAGTAGATAATAATTAATTTAGTAATGATAATATTGTAACAGATTAACATTATTAGAATGTAGTTTAGATGTATAGTGATTGAGGGATTATAAAATCAAAATAATAATGTAGGATTAAAAATAATGATTTTAGAAGATAATAATTACGTTATGATAATATAAAAATCGTTTAGATTGAAAAAGTAGTGATTTAGTGGATTATAAAATCAACATAGTAATTTATGATTTATATTATTTGTTATTTTAATTTTTTTTAAATGTTTTAATTGTATAATATTATTTTGTAATATAATTATAAATGGTATAATATTATGTTGTAATATAATTAAATTAGTAATGATAATATCTCGCACATTTTAGATAGGTAGTGATTTTATTATATACGTGTATATGTATGATATAATGTATGGTATAATTATGAATGTTATAATATTAGAAAAGTAATTATTTTAGGATACAATAATTATGTTTTAACATAATTAAATTAGTAATAGTTTAGGAAAGTAGTGGATTTTAGGGATTATAAAATAAAAATATTAATTTGGGATTAAAAAATAGTGCTTTTAGGAGATAATAATTAAATTAGAAATGATAATATTAGAGCAGTTAACATTACCAAAATAATTTAGATTTGTAGTGATTTAGTGGATTATAAATTTAAAATATTATTTTGGAATTAAAAAGTAGTGGTTTTAAAAGTTAATAATTAATTTAGTAATGATAATATTAGAACAATTAACATTATCGTAATAGTTTAGATTTTGTAGTGATTTAGAGGATTATAAAATCAAAATAATAATAATAATATAAAAACCGCTTAGATTGCGAAAATAGTGATTTATGAGATTATAAAATAAACATAGTAAGTTATGATTGATATTATTTGTTATTTTAATATTGTTTTAAATGTTTTAAATCGTATAATATTATGTTGTAATATAATTATAAATGGTATAATATTATCTTTGTAATATAATTAAATTAGTAATGATAATATCTCATACGATTTAGATAGGTAGTTATTTTGTTATATACGTGTATTATAATATTATACCATACATGTATGATATAATGTATGGTATAATTATGAATGGTATAATATTAGAAAAGTAGTAATTTTAGAATATAATTGTTTTAAATGTTTTAAACAATATAATATTATGTTGTAATATAATTAAATTAGTGTGGGATGCACATTAATTATATAGAACATGTGTTACAATGTGGGAAAAACACATGTCATTCAATGGTGCTTATGTAGATAATGTATAATAGATAATAAATAATAGATAGATTCCATTCAAAATCTTACCACATCAAGACAACCTCATATGAACTCAATGTAAATTGTTCATTCCATTTTAATAAAATAATTAAACTAATTTCAAGTTTCATGACAAAATTAATTACACTCCCAATCCCATAAAAAACCGGTTTAGATTCTTTTACCAATCAATTAGTGAAAATTACAATTTCAATTCATGTAAATTAATTTGATAATGTAATAGTTGATTTCTTGAACTACTTTAAAAATATCGATTCTTACAAAATTATTATTTTAAAGATAAAAATAAACATTCACATGAATTTTAAATTGATTGAGTTTTTCATAAATTGGTTAAGCAAATAAATTTTCATATCTTTAGAATCAATTAGCGTGGTTCAAATAATTGGAAGAATTTTTGGAAGCTAATAGATTGAAGTTTTAAAATGAATATGGAAATAATTTTTAATTGCATGAAACTATGAAAAGTAGGTAAAATAAATAAAAGTCTAATATTAAAGGAAATTTACTTTTCAAATAATTAAAACTAATTTTTCATAAAAAGCAAGTTGGCCCTATCGTGTTTAAATTGATCCAATCTGTCATTTGCCAAGAAAGTTATCTAATTAATGGATCCTAAAATAATGTGGTTGTTGATAATATTCATAAAATAAGGTGATCAGTATATATATCAAAGAAATTGTTAAGGGTATTTTTGTCAAGGGCAATAAGAAGCATTAATTAGGATGGACATGTGTCAATTTTATAGAACGACATATGTCAATTTATTGTGCCGTGTACTGTGATTTAGTATATATAATAGATATATATATAGGAATGATCCATAACAAATAGTTACTATACACTACTAATAGTTACTATATAAAGGTTTGACTTTATTAACTATAATTTAGGGTTTATTAACCCGGGTTGAGGATTAGTAAACCAAGATTTATTAACCCGGATTTTGAGTTTATTAACTCCTTTTTAACTATAGTTTAGGGTTAATTAACCTTATTAACCTTTGATTAATTAAACCTTGGTTAATAAACCCTTAACTTGAGTTAATAAACCTTAAATCATGGTTAATAAATATTTAACCCTGATTAATAAACTCTCAACCTTAGTTAATAAAATTTTAACCTTAATTTATAAACTCTAAATCTTAGTTAATAAAGTCTTATTTTGATTAGTGTTCGCTATTATCCGTAGCGGATGATATCTGTTTTTTTAACAGTCCGTTACTATTAGTAGTGGACGACTATTTTAATTTTTTTAATTTTGTCCGTTAATATTAGTAGTGTATGTCTATAAAGATTTATAGCAAATACGTGTTATGGATGATTTTCCATATATATATATATATATATATATTTACTGTTACATTCAATCACATATAAAAATAAAATAATAATAAAGATAGGAGAAAGAAAACGTTATAAAGAGAGAATAAATAAAATATTTTACTAGTACTGTTAACGCCAAGATCTTCTGCCACGTCCCAATCACGTAAGACGTCCTGATCCTGCACACTAAACACAGTCAAAACCAAAAGCTTGACGGCTTCGGATCAGTCGGGGATAAATTTCGGCGCGAGAGTCGACTGAGCGATCACAAGGGTTAACATGGAGGATAAAATATCTAGTGTATTGAGAGAGAAAGTTATCGCCACCTTTTGCTTGAAGACTTCCTTGCATGTTATACCCTTTTTTTCGCCACTGTACCACCCACTACTATCCGACATAGCCCCTCGATCCGATGGTTCCCGTCCGATTGTATACGTACCACCCACTACCTCCGTGGTCATCTGTTTTCACCGCCATCGTCCCCCGATCCCATCCATATAAATGCATGGCGAATCAATAATCATTGTGCCATGCTTTTTCATTATTACCGGTCAAAGATGAGATATTAAAATATCTAATGGGTCGATTCATTCAATTCAGCCCAAGCTTTTCAAGACTTAACTAAGAAAAGCCATTGACCCGGCCCAACTGGCCAAGCCCAATAGAAACGACCCAAGAGATTTAACCAAATGAATGGGCCTAATCGGGTCAACCCAATATGTGAAATATCATGACCCAACATTGCCCCCTAGTTTTTTATTAAACAGGATGTTTAATAGAAAACTATAAATGGTCTATGATATGAGGAATTTGACAAGGTTGAAAGAGGCCCAAACTGTAACTCATCAAGGTCCAAACGGTAGAGAGTTAAAGTAAAGAGATGGACTAAAATTGGAAGTTCAATTGAAAGGCCCAATTTGATAAATATCTGTATCTTGAACCGGACGCTACCCGTTTAAATTCTTAATTATTACTGTCAATTAATATGCCGCCCTCGTGCTCTGTGCAACCGTCAATATAAAAGATAATTTCCCCCAAATTTGACAGTTTTTGTGACGCCCCCAAAATAGGTCCATTCCATCCAACCCATTCTGAGTCGCCAAATACATGGTATAGAAATAACTACAACTTTATTATTACAACATAGAAACTCGAAGTTTAAATACGAGATATTGTCATCTAGACAATATCCACACGCAAAATAAATCCCCATCATAATTATTGATACATTATTTTACAAAATGGTGAGGACTACTAAACAACTCTCTCTAGAACCTTCATTCCATACCCCAGTACTAGTACTCGCTACATTCTCGCCTCCCCGAGAAGAAAAAAATGGAACAACAAGGAAAAGGGTGAGCTCAACTAGCCCAAAGAAGAATGTTATGACTAAGATAATATAGAACAAATTATCGTTAGTCTTCAACAGGAAAAATCGATAGAATACAATAGACAACAAGTTTCGGATCAATATTCGCAATGGAAATAATAATTCATAGAAGAGTTACGTAGAAATGAAATCTACTATAATCTATGAATTTAATAAATCCATCATCAATATTTTATCCTGTAACATCAATCAATATTCATCTCAAATCAAATATTCATCTTTTCACTGTGCCAAAGATATTCATCAATCGGTCATGTTCATCTCAACACTGCTCATCTTTGCACTAAAGGCCAAAGATATTCATCGATCGGTCATGTTCATTTAAACACTGCTTCATCTTTGCACTACAAAGCCAAAGATATTCTTCGAAATCATTCATCTTTGCACTACAGCCAAAGATATTCAATAATATCATCATTTAAGACCGAGGATGATGAAAATATTTTAAAGAACGAATCCAAAGAAACAAAATGACAAGGATTAAGGATTAAGGATTCGTACTTTGTTTTATCCATGTCCAACAATACCTCAAAAATAATCATAGTGGTGTAAAATTCAAGAATGATCAAAACATGGATACAATCAAAGCTAGTATCCGAGAATAGATATTTTAGACGAAAAGAAAAATTTTCATTTTTCTATGAATAGTCTTGATATTCGTGAATAGTGTCAGATATCGTGAATAAAGGCCAGTATATCGTGAATAAGAATCTCCACACCAAAAGATAGAAATTCCACAAAAAAACATCTTCACGCTTCATGAATAGTACTTTCGTGAATAGTAACTCATGAATAGTAACCCCGACATGAAAAAGTTCCAAATTTGATAAAAGTTCCAACCAATATTTCAAAGATAATGATATTGAAGAAATAATATCATTTGAGAAGAAAATAACATCCCTTACCTCGAAAAGACAAGATTTAATGAAACACCTGATATAGTCTTTGAGGGAACTTGCACCGCCTAACAATACTCAAAGTATACTCAAAATACTCACAAGAATACGCCGATAATATAGAGAGAGAAGAGAGAAAACTTGTTTACGGTGTGATTTTCAATTCTAACTTAGCCTCTATTTATAGGAAAATGTTAAGACGCCAAGGCAGACTTAACTCAAGAACCTGATGGCTTTACTCGCTACTATTCCTACCCACCACATTTGAAAATTCAATTGAGCACATTTCTCACCAACCAAAAGTGGGGCCCACCAATTCTAGAATTTTCCACCAAAATCATTTATAACCTAATTTCGAATCACCACCTCTTAAAATTCATAATAAATTATACGCTCATCTTTAATTGTTCAAAATTTGTGGACATATACTCAACTTATATATGTATAACATATCCAAAAATTACAACGATCCAACGGTCGGATTAAATATTATAACTCACACAATAAAGTCAGAATAACACCGATTTGATTTTTTAATACCTCCAATCCGACAAAATACAAATAAAACATCTCAAATTAATTCCTTCATTAATAACCACATAAATAAATCCATCATTTATATTCATAATAAATATTTCCTTATCATATGAATCAATAATTAATTATTCACAAATAATATTACGAATCACATTTATGATGAACCAATCGTTCCCGGGAAAGAGGGGCTTTCCGATAAGGATTTCTCCTCTTCATGCCAAATGATTAGGTGACCAAACCTCCTCGATGTAACTTTCTAGACATTGCCAATAATGCTATTTAATAATATTATTTAAATAATATGAATTATTGATCCGATAATGGAGATAATGTGCGTGACAATTATTGAAACAATAATAATATAAAATATCAACGCAACAATTATTGAATCAATAAAATAAAATATTAAACAAGAATTCATCGTGAAAATTATTGAGTAGTGCCTTCTACGTAAGGATCAATAATTCAACAATCTTTATGCAATCTGCAGTGTCTTCTTTGTGCAACCAAAGGTGACATCGTATTTTAACCACCGGGTATTCCAACAGTCTTAACGGTATAACTAACTACGTTATTTTTTAACCAACTTATATTTGTCGCTTTCTTCATCCAATCGCTTTTCAGTTATGGGGCCACATTACGGTCACTACCTGTCGCATTTAATATTCCCAACAGATTTAATATTCCACGACCAAACGAATATTCCCCGACAACAATGAATATTTTATAACCACTTGCTTATTTTGAAATATTTGCGTATTTAACCCCTAACTATCCACATTAATCAAATCAACCCTTACTATTTCAAAATAATAAATAGAGAAAATTAAATTTCATTAATAATAAGTTGGGGTCTTACAGTTTTACTTGCCAATTTGAATTTTGGACCTTTGAGTTCTCTTCTTCTCTCCAGAACCTTTCTTCTCTTCTCTGCAAAATCTCAATTGAAATCTCAACGATGGTGGTCCTCAATTCAAACCAGAACTCTCCTCTTCGTGTGACCCCAATTAACACCGTCCCACCGAACCCAAGCCCCAGCAAAGAGGTATAAAGCTTAAACCCCAAGGCTGCCACTCCGAGAAAGAACCCACCTCCGAAACCCCTTCCTACTCCTTCTGCGTTCTTCAGGAATAACGAACAATATCCTCATGCCAATACTCCCTCTACTATCACAGAAACGGAGTTACAAAGGATTCAGACTCGCTACCAGATCCCGGCTACCCACTTAGTGAGAGTTTCTAGATTTGAGAAGAGAATGTATCAACGGTCTGAAGGATGGACGGCTGTTCCAGTGACTATCCTGGAGAAGGGGGTCCGATTTCCTCTCCACATCTTTTTAGTTACTCTCCTGGGATTTATCGGCGTTGGGTTCGCCCAATTGGTGCCGAATTCTTACATTCATATTCTCGCCTTCATTGCATTCTGTCACGAAGTCGGAGTAGAACCCACGCTTAATTTTTTCTTCACTGTCTACAAGGTTGCCCAATCCCAAGAAAAGGGTTTTAAGGTCTTGGGTAAACAGTCGCCGAAGGCAGGCAAAAAATTTGAAAGAAGATCACTGGTTTCCACCCCTTCCAATAACAAACGATGGCATAAGGGGTGGTTTTTCGTCAAGGGGACAAAGATCTCTTCCTTGCCGGACTGGACTACGCAAGATAAGGTCTTTGCTGATTTTGGTGATATTCCCGAGGAGCGGATAGGCGAAATGATTGAGCTCTTCGAGAATTTCCCATCGAAGAAGTGGGATTACAGTCTTCTTACCAAACAGGCATGATTGTATGATCATAAATGTAAGTTCTGAATTACTCTGATGCATACTTACTTGAAACTTTTAGTAATATAAATATTGATATGTGTTCTTCAACTTTTTGTAGTATCTTTGATTAAGCCCACATCTTCGGATGCAAGAGATTTGGAAGACTTCTTGGATGGAAAGTTTGCAGAAGCCACTGCCGACCCTCTACAACTGGAAACCCCACTCGAAAATAACCCAACCAATGAAACGCACACTGTCGAACCCCAGATAGGTGAGGTAGAAACTGAAGATCTCATTCAGCCGGAAGAAACCCTTCAACCACGTCAGAAAAAGAGAGCTATCCGGAAACCCCGATCAACTCCAATATAGACATATCCTAAACCCGTCTGAACTGATCACTAAACCCGCATCGACTAGAGGAAGTCTACTTGATCTACCTGTAGACGATCGGAAACAGCTTCTTCGAGTCAAAAAATTAAGGACCAAGGTCACCCCTTTGAGCGCCGATGAGCTTCGAGTACCTTCATCTTCAACCATTCCACCCCCTATAATCCCAGTTGAGATTCAAGTATCTGATGATGAAGAACAAGTCGAACCCATACCAGCATTATCTCGAAAGAGGAAACATCCCTCTGATAGTCATCCAAGCTATGCATCTGCCCCCTCACCAACACGCGAACCTATTCCTGTTCGATCACCATCGCCCGAAAATATATACATGGATCCATCACCAATTCGTGAACAAGCCTCACCTTTTCCTGAACAACCCATTCCCCCTCCTCAAGGACCCTCATCTTACGAGTTTCAAAATGATGCCATGGGATCACCAACCTTATGGCCTCGATACAACTCCAATTTTCCCTTTCATCTCTTCAATACCTTCGTCCAGGAGGTCGACGACCATAAGTTTGGTGATCGCTCAATCGGGGACCTACTCGATGAAGGCAAGAGCTACATAGCACAGGTAAATTTATTTCCTCAATCTTCGTACTTTTTATCATACTTAGGTAATATATCTGAAATTAATTGATTGATACTGAATATGTACAAGCCAATGCTGTTTTTGGGCGTTTATGCCCTAAACATATGGAATCCAAAGCTGTAGAAGAATCTGCTAGGAGAGAAAATGCCATCTTACAGTAAGCTTTGGCGAGGGAGAGACATGAACGAGATATGGTAGAATTCAATAATGGTCATTTTCGGTGGGATTTGGATCAGATCAAAGAGAAACTGAAGGCCCTCAAAGAAGAGTTAAAGGTGACCAAGGCCAGCCAGCAAGATATAACCAATATGAACGTCGACCTCGTTGCCAAGAATGAAGTTCTAAAGGCTAATAACGAAGAGTTTGTTATATCCAATCAAAGTTTGGCAATACAAGTTAATAATCTTCAAGCGAAAGCCCGTGAAGATAAAGAGAGGCACTCGGTCATACGCCGGAAGCTTCAAGATAAGCTGAAGGCCTTGAAGGAGCTGGGTCCTCCTTTGACCGAAGAACTGCGCAAGTAGATTCAAACTGTCATCGAGTCCGGCGAAATTTGAACGTAGAGATTCGAAGGTCTACTCAAGAAGGCTACGAGGTTTAATCAAGTCGAGGTAAGGAAAAAGCTAATCGCAACCCAATTAGATCAGAGTACGCTTTCGACTTCTTCTGGATGGCGAGGATAATGCTTGAAGTGAATATTTCTGTTTTCTTTAAAATTGTTAAGAATTTTTGTAAAAATTTCTATCTTTATGTAATCGGTTGAACTATTAATGAAATTGCAGCTTTCTTTATCATGACTTCTGCATAATTCGTTTCTTGTCAATAATTCAATATCAATCAACGTGAAAAATGTATAAGATTCTTGTGAACTTAACTTAAATTGTGAATAAGACAAGTCATATAACAGTTAAGTTAAAGAATAATACTGAACAAAGTGAACTGAACTGAATGAACCGAACTCAACACTTGAACAAAATAAAGTAATGTATACTTATCATTTTCGAAGTGTGAGATAGATTGGGTATAAGGTGAATTCGGCTGATCCTCCTTGCACCATCAAGATCTTGTTTACTACTCGAGGTAAAACAAGTATATAAGGACATTTGTTTACCACTCGGGGTAGAACAAAGATATAAGGACCAAGGAATTTGTTTACCACATGGGGTGAAACAAATTCATAAGGACACACCTGACAATAAGGCTACCATCGAATGGTCAGCGAGTCCGACCGAACCTCCTTACTTCGGTGCATATTGTTTACCACTCGCGGTAAAACAATATTAAAAGGACCATGGAATTTGTCTACCACTCAGGGTGTAACAAACCCTAAGGACACTCCTGCCGATAAGGCTACCATCGAATGGTCAGCGAGTCCACCCCGTCCTCCTTACACCGATGAAGTTTGCCTACCCTGAAGGGCCTGACAAATTCATAAGGACCACCTACCAAAAAGGCTACCATCGAATGGTCAGCGAGTCCCCCCCGTTGTAATACCCCAACTTATTATAAATAAAATTAAATTTTCTCCATTTATTATTTTGAAATAGTAAGGCTTGATTTGATTAATGTGGATAGTTATGGGTAAAATACGCAAATATTTCAAATAAGCAAGTGGTTATGTGACGCCCCCAAAATTAGGTATACATCACCCATCTTGGGTAGTCAGATACATGGTACAGAATTTAAATACAACTTACTAATATAATGCGTAAGGTATAATACGACATAAACTGTGAGTTTGAATACAAATATTGTCTACTAGAGATCATACAAACTCAAAAAGGAGTCCTCATTACAATTATTATCACACTATTTCACAGAATAGTGAGGACTACTAATGTTATCCTCTGGACCATTACTCCGTTCACCGACTCGTCCCAAATATATTCTCATTTCACGAAGAGAACGGTGAATGAAAGGGTGAGCTCAACTAGCTCAAGAAGAAATATTATGACTAAGATAATGCGAATAAATTATCATTAGCTTCTCTGTGATGTTAAACCGATAAAATATAATGAACATCAAGTTTAACTACAATGTAGAACCAAAGAATCCATTAAAAGAGTCAGTAGAAAATAAAATCTACTATCTTTTATGATTTAAAAGGTTTTTCATCATCATTATTCTTTGAGACTCGACTTTAATAAATATTCCACATCATCGAATCACCCCTCGCACTACTACCAAGGATATTCTTTAGTATCACGACCACAATTATTCATGCACTACGGGCCAAGAATATTTGTGTATTCATTAATAGTCATGATCATGCCAACAATCATCCATCAATGCACTCACGGCCACTAAGGATTTTACCACATCATTTGTAACATTACGGTCATGATTACACCGAATAGTCTCTGCGAGTCGTCATAATCATACCAAGTCCATCTATGCACTTCTGAATACAAATGACTTTCAACATAATATAAACATGAGGATGATGACAATGATATAAGAATTCAATAAAACAAGTTCAAGAATTAATTTATCTAGGAACCAATAACATCCAAACTGTCAACATGATATCATTTTGTAGAGTAAAATTCAAGAATCTTCGAGAAGAATATTTCCATGAAAGGATCTTGGATGAAGCACAAATATCAAGGATATTCCACTAATTTCATGGAGTATAGAAGTTAAAGTTTTAACCAATTTGGGTATAATAAAGAATGGAATAACAAAAGAAATCACCATGCATGCGATAGATCGCACAGGCGAGTTATTCCAATGTAATAATAAATAACGGAACCAGTCCCACGTAAAAGCGCATGCATGTGATATATTCCAATAGAATAATAAAGAATGGAACCAGTCCCACGTAAAACACATGCATGTGATGTTCCAATGAATAATAATAAAAAGATTTTAACCAGTCCTGGTAAAACACACACGCATGCAGATGTTCCAATAGAATAATAATAAAGATTTTAACCGGTCCGGTGTAAAACACATGTATGGATGTTCCAATGAATAATAGAAGAATGTCACCAAGTATAGGGTAAACCACGATACAAAGTTATTCCAATGTAATAATAAGCAATGGAATAACAACAGCCTCTCTCTTCATGAATAAGAAAGAATAACACCCCTTACTTTTGGTAGGAGATTGAATCTTTGCGCAGTAGTGTAGTAACAAAATACTCTTCTTCTTTCTCTTATTCTCTCTATACTTTCTCTCTATAGCTTGAATGAATTAAGTGAAAATAATGAAGCACTAGGCCTCTATTTATAGAAGATTTCTAGCTTAGCACCTGCCATGTGAAAAGGCAAGTGGTTTGACGCCTGTAATGTGAAATGACAAGTGGTTCGACGCCTGTAATGTGAAACGATAAGTGGTTTGACGCCTGTAATGTGAAACGACAAGTGGTTCGACGTCTGGTAAAGGTAATTACTATTGACGAAGGTAATTACTATTGACGAAGAGACTCTTAGATGATGACATATGGGCCCCCCATAAAATAATCAAACTTACCACAAACGTCTCATAATAGACTCTTTATATACATCAAGGATTGAATAAATATTACCACAAATCATTTTATTTTTAATCAACACATATTTAATCTTTCAACAATTATTAATCATTTATAACTTGTCGTCTCAATTATTGATTTAATACTATAACATATTATACGGATGATGATCTTTGTGACAATAATTGAATCAATAATATAAGAGATATGATACGTGAATTATCGTAGTAATAATTGAGCATAAATGAGTGACTTCTCACGTAAAGCATCAATAATCAATATCGTGTGCTACTATATACAACTACGCCAGACATTCAAGATTTTTACTATCGGGTAGTTCAACAGTTTTAACGGTAACACCTCTGTCGTTATTTTTATAGAAAGATAATTTTTTCGTTTTCTAACTGTCGGAGACACCTCTGCCGTTATTTTAATTTTGTCCCCGACCAAACGAATATTTTATAACAACTTGCTTACTTTGTAAAATTTATAAATATTACCCACAACTATAACATTATATCAAATTTATTCCATAATATTCAAAAATAATATTTATAGAAAATTCATCTTTATTTATAAAAGTTGGGGTCTTACAGGTTATAAAATATTCGTTTGGTCGTGGAATATTCTTCATTGTCGGAGAATATTCGTGATGCCACTGGGCAAAATTTGTGGGCCCATAACTGGAAAGGGATTGGATGAAGAAAACGACAAAAATAAGTTGGTTATAAATAATCGGCGTAGTTATTACAGATAATCTTGTTGGAATACCCGGTGGTTAAAACACGATGAGATTACCAGTATTACACCAATTATTGCTTCTTACGTAAGAAAGGCACTTACTCAATAATTGTTACAATAATTATTTTTCAAAGATTTTATTTTATTGGTTCAATAATTCTTCATAGTTGATATTTTATATTATTGTTGTTTCAATAATTGTCACTACACAAGATTTTCTATTATCTATTAATAATTCATATTATCCGAATAATATTATTGGATAACATTATTGGCAATGTCTAGAAAGTTCTGCTCTAAGGAGAGGTTTAGGTCATCTAATTGCGGCGCCAGTAGGAGAGATCCTTATTGGAAAGCCCCTCTATCCTCGGCTACCGTTTGTCATGATTGTGATTACGTAATATTATTCGTGAATAATTAATTATTGATTTATATGATGAGGAAAATATTGATTTTATGTGGATATAGATGGAGAAAATTTTTAATATGACAATTGTTTAAAATTAATATTTTATCTTTTTCTGATAAAATAATTCAATTAAATATATTATTTTAATAATATATTGATGGTGATATTTTATAATGAATGTGGGATATATGAGTATATGAGGAGGAAGAGTATTTTTGTGGCATTAAATAATTAACACATGTTTTGTGTGTCAGGTAGACCCCATTTCTTGATCGAAATTTGATTATAGCTTTATAAAATCGCTTGGTTTGTGGATTTCTTTACCAATTTTTGTTTAGAATTTGGAAAAACTTTCTTACGCAAAGTTGTAGATAATGGAATTTCCTATGAAAAGACATGAGGTTCGAATTTTCTCGATAAAAGGGCTATTTATTATGAATTATTGAAGTTTTGAGTTCAAATAATTAATTTTGGAAGTTTAAAATATTTTAAGTAACAAAAATGTTTCTGGGATGTTGGCACATGTTTTGGCTGATGATTTTGGTCTGGTGTGGTGTGCGTAGGAATATAATTTGAAAATATTAATAATTTATTAAATTTTCTGCTTTGGTGTTTTAAGCATTTTCCTATAAATAGGGTGTTTAGGTTAGAATTAAAAATCACACCAGAAACTAAAGATTTCTCTCTCGATATATTGAGCGTATTCTTGTGAGTATTTTAATACTTTGAGTGTTGCTATATCTGATGGTCAAGTTCAAGTCATAGCCTATATCCTGTGTTTTAACTTGAAATCTACTATTCTTTCGAGGTAAGGGATATTATTTTTTTCAAATGATATTATTTCTTTCAATATCATTATGCCGAAGTATTGATCTGAAATTTTAATCAAATTTGGAACTTTTTGTGTCGGGGTTACTATTCACGTATACGGCACTATTCACGAATACGGCACTATTCACAGAAAAATCAAAATTTTGTTTTTCGTCCAAAATATCTATTATGGATACTAGCTTTGATTGTATCCATGTTTTGATTATTCTTGAATTTTACTCCACTATGATTATTTATGAGGTATTTTTGGACATGAAATAAATTTGAAATACTGAATCCTTAATATTTATTCTTTTGTTTCACTGGATTCGTTCCCTTTAAAATATTTTTCATCATCTTCAGTCCTAAATGATGATATTATTGAATATCTTTAGCCTGTAGTGCAAAGATAAATGATTTTATAATGAATATCTTTGGCCCGTAGTGCAAAGATGAATAGGTGTTGAGATGAACATGACCGATTGATGAATATCTTTGGCCTGTAGTGCAAAGATGAATATTTGATTCAAGATGTATGTTGATTGATGTTACGGGGATAAAATATTGATGAAGGACTTTTAAATTCATAGATAGTAGTAGATTTCATTCTCTACGTAACTCTTCTATAGATTATTATTTTCGCTGCTAATATTGATCTGAAACTTGTTGTCTATTGTATTTTATCAGATTTTTCCCTGTTGAAGACTAAAGATAATTTGTTCTATATTATCTTAGTCATAATATTCTTTAATGGGCTAGTTGAGCTCACCCTTTTCCTTGTTGTTCCATTTTTCTTCTCAGGAGGCGAGAATGTAGCGAGTACTAGTCAGGGTATGGAATGATGATTCTAGAAGTTGTTTAGTAGTCCTCACCATTTTTGTATAATAATGTATCAATAATTGTGATGAGGATTTATTTGGGTATAGATATTGTCTAGAAGATAATATTTGTATTTAAACTCATAGTTTTTATGATGTATTAATAAAGTTGTAGTTATTTCTGTACCATGTTATTGACAACCTAAAATGGGTGATGTATACCTATTTTGGGGGCGTCACAGTTGGTATCAGAGCTTAGGGATATGATCTCTAGCGGAGATCAGGGAATAAAACTAGGAGGGGAGAGACGAGTAAATTCTTCGCTAGTGTGTCCTACCTAAGTTTATTTGTTAGTTGGTCAATATATAGGGATATTATGTGATATGTTGATTTCCTTAATTAACCCTTGTTTTGTGGCAGTATTTGAGAATGTCGACTTAGAATGTTAATAGTGGAGTAAATGAGACCGTGGAAACACCTGTACTCACCAATGAAGAGAACGTGCAGCAGGCCGGCAATGTTCCTCCTGTGAACAATGCCACTGAGCAGATGATGAACGACGGGATGTTTAGAAGTTTTTTCACTACAAGAAAAAGGCCTTTCAATGATTATTATATCGGTGATCGCATATCCTGGTCATTGATAGTCTTAATAGCGATCGATATCGTGACCATATTATATTCCGATCATTAAGTGACATCGATGGCCGATCATGGTCGATTATTGATCGGTCGCTAGAACAAATTTCCCACCCAAAATTTGGCAAGAAATGTTGGCGCGTAGTTTTTTGCGACAACTTATAATCAGCCGACGCGTCGCGATCATTTGATAAGTTCATGTCATTAAAATCAATGAATCGATGCGTCATTGATCCTTTAATCTATCGGTCTTTCGCTTCGTGATAGCGAGAATCGAGAAAGGAAAAAACAAGAGGAGACCAATAAGGAGAAGAGGAAGAAGGGGAAAAGAAGGAGAAGAGGAAATCTCTGTCGTCGCGCGATTGGGTTAGCTTTCTCCTTGAATTGGTGTTAGGTACCAAATTATATAACAAATATTTGATATATATATATATATATATGTGTGTGT
The DNA here is from genome assembly GCA_020205615.1 of Panax quinquefolius. Classification (NCBI taxonomy): domain Eukaryota; kingdom Viridiplantae; phylum Streptophyta; class Magnoliopsida; order Apiales; family Araliaceae; genus Panax; species Panax quinquefolius. The sequence goes on along the minus strand of CM035153.1, from coordinate 149,892,517 downwards.
GTGTGTGTGTGTGTTATGTTATGTTTGAATATTTGGGTTTTCTTCTTCTTTTTCGGCTCTTTGTTGGGCATGGCGCGCCCAAAAATTAGGTATACGCCACCCATCTTGGGTCGCCACTTACATGGTACATAAATTCAAATACAACTTACTAACCTAACTGCCGTGTATGCAATACGACATAAAGCGTGAGTTTGAATACAAATATTGTCTACTAGATATTATACAAACTCAAAAGGAGTCCTCATTACAACTATTATCACACTATTTCACGTAATAGTGAGGACTACTAATGCTATCCTCTCGGACCATTACTTACGTTCCCCGACTCGTCCCGGCTATGTTCTCATTTTCTCAAGAGAACAAAGAAAAGAAAAGGGTGAGCTCAACTAGCCCAATGAAGAAATATTATGACTAAGATAATGCGTAATAAATTATCATTAGCCTTCAACGATGTTAAACCGATAAAATACAATAGACAACCGGTTTAATCTGCAGTGAATAAGCAATCCATTAAAAGAGTCAAGTAGAGAATAAAGTCTACTATCTTTTAGGTTTTAAAAGGTTTTCATCAATTTTTCATCGACTTGAGACTCGACAATAATAAACCACCACATCTAATCATCCCCGTACTACTTGTCCAAGGATTTTCATCAAATTATCAATGGTCATGACTATACCGAATCACCCTTGGTCATAATCATACCAAAAACTATCCATCAATTGCATTACATGTGCCACCGAGGACTTTTGTCACATCATTTATATCAAGTCATGATTATACCGAATGATCCTCGGTCATAATCATACTAAGTTCATCTATGCACGTAAGCCAAAGATAACATAATATAACATGAGGATGATGACAATGACATAGTAATTCAATAAAATAAGTTCAAGAATTATTTAATCCATGAATTATTAACGTCCAAATTGTCAACATGATCTCGCTTTAGTAGAGTAAAATTCAATAATGATCGGAAGAATATTTCCATGAAAAGATCTTTGGATGAAACGAAATATCAATGAATATTCTACTAATTTCATGGAGTATAAGTCAAAGTTTTAACTAACCGGGTATAATAAAGAATGGAATAACAAAAGAAATCACCATGCATGCGGTACTTGCGATGACAAGTTATTCCAACAGAATAATAATCTAAACGGTGTCGTGAAATTCACACCGAAGCAGGATGTTCCAACAGAATGATAAAGACGCAACCAGTCGGTGTAAAACACATGCATGGATGTTCCAACGAGAATAATAAAAAGCGGAACTGCATCCGGTGTAAAACACACGATAGGATGTTCCAAATGTAATAATGAAGAATGTCACCAAGTATAGGGTAAATAATGGCATATCAAAGTTATTCCAATGAGAATAATAAGCAATGGAATAACATAAGGATTTCACCAAGTATAGGGTATGCCATGCATATCAAAGGTTATGTATAGGGTATGCCACTTTTACAAAAGTTATTCCAATGTATAATAATGAATGGAATAACGTAAGTTCTCTTCAAGAAGAAAGAATAACACCCACTTACCGTAAAAAGAACCTAATATAGAAGTAGTGAAGTAGCGAATATCTTTCTTCTTTCTATAATTTTCTCTATACCTTCTCTCTATAATTTCTCTCTCTAGAGTTTCAATGAATTCGTAAGAAAATAATGAAGGAATGAGCTTATTTATAGGAAAATGGAATGCATAAGAATTAATCCATGAATCGGTCCGTATTGATTTACTTTAATCGGACGGTCCATATTTAAAGAAAAATCTTTTAAATAAAATATAATATATTCTATTTATATAAAAACATTTTACTATCACAGACCTTTATGCAATACTATGCAAAAAACACTACGCAAAAACACTATGCAACACTATGCATAATAAAATATAATATATTCTATTTATAGAATAACTTTAATAAAGTATTCTATTTTATATAAAAAGATATTTCGCTTTTATTACGTTAATAATAATGAATAAAACAAAACGTCATTATCGCTATAATAATTCATATTATTAATCGATGAATAATGGAATCAAACCGAGTGACTTCTCACATAAAGATCAATAATCAATACCGGTGTACTACTTTATGCACCCCACACGTATTCTTTGTACTTTTACTACCGAAAGTAGTTCAACAAGAACTACACAAAAACTTCCGCCGTTATTTCAATAAAATATTTTTGTCGTTTTCTCAATCCGATAATTATTTTATTAGGGTCCACCAATGATTGAGCCGTTGTACGAATATTCCTCGCTAAACCTGAATATTCCCAGACCAATCGAATATAATATAACCACTTGCATACTTTGCAAAATTTATAAATACTACCCACATCTATAATATTATCTCAAATTCACACCATAATATTAAAAATTATTTCGACAAAATTTAAATCTTTATTGATAAAATCTGGGGTCTCACAACTATAGCTTGTGGGTTTCGATTGAATGCGATTTTTTGTTAATTTATGTGGTTCAAATGTTTGATTGAATGTATTAGTCTCCAATGTTAGTATAATGGGTTAGTCTCTAATGTTAATATTTTTTATATAATGTTGGTATTTGTGTTTGGCACTTGGAATTATTTTGTATAATGTTAGTCTCTAATGTTAATATTTTTTTGTATAATGTTAGTATAATTGGTTAGTCTCTAATGTTAATATTTTTTGTATAATGTTGGTATTTGTGGTTTATGAGTTGGTATTTGTGTTTGGCACTTGGAATTATTTTGTATAATGTTAGTCTCTAATGTTAATATTTTTTTGTATAATGTTAGTATAATGGGTTAGTCTCTAATGTTAATATTTTTTGTATAATGTTGGTATTTGTGGTTCATGAGTTGGTATTTGTGTTTGACATTTGGAATTATTATAGATTTCATACCTCTTCAGAGATATCTTTGTGGTCCAAATCTTGTTGGTAGGGTAGGAGGATAATTAGGATTGACAAAATTTATGTTTAAGCATTTATTTCCCACCCAATGGCTTGTTGATTTCTAATGTAATCAGATTTGGGTTATTCTAGGTCACACGCTAGGGAGTGAGTTGGTCTATATAATTGTGGTATGAGGACCAATGCTACATACTTTTAAATAAGAGGAGATGATATCAAATTGAATTAGTTGCACTTACATTAATAAATGTCAAACCACCAACATTGGAGTCTAATATCCAATTGGTGTCTTTGTTAAATGATGTAGGGATTTTAAACTAAGTGATCCACTAGAGCCTTTAAGGGACTATTGAGTGATGGGTTGGCCTTGGGGTCATGAGGCCATCTGAGGCCATGCCAAGCTTAGCCAAGCCATACGGGGCCAATCATCAATGAATTTAAGAAAGAGAGATTCAAATGGGTATAACCTAAAAGGGTATGAAACTTTTGGGATAATCAATGAATTTAAGAAGAGAGATTCTTTTATGAGTTGATTGATACCTATATGTATATATATACACACACATACATCATATATGTATAGTTTTATAAGAATATATACACACACTTTACACCACAAGAATAATTTGGGAACATGCATGATTAGGTTTCATGTTTTAATATGAGATTATCTAAAGTTGGATAATTTGTTATAACTGAATAACAGTTGCTGAAATTTAGAAAAATTTTGAATATAACATTACTGCTGAATATATTTTTGCTGAAATTTAAATAAATTGTTGTTGATATTGCTGAAATTGGGACAATTTTTGGGCTTCTTATTGTTTTTACTAATATTGGATTCTCCTAAATTGTGCCTTGAATTATAGTTGTGCACATTCTGTTTTGTGTGTTGGGATTATATTTTGTTGAAATTGGTCAAGTATGCATGCCCTCGTGCATGTGGATAGTCCATATTATAGGGGAGACTCTGCCGAATTTTTTTCATATATAAGTCAAATGGCCATATAACTTGAACATGAATATAACATAAACAAGTTTCAATAGTGAACCACCATACCTGGACCCCATACACAAGTTTCAATAGTCATAATAGGACATAAAAAAGCTACACAAACTAAAGGAACCAAGCCCAAGCCATTTTGAGCATGAGACTTGTTAAAAATCACATTTTAAAGCCAAAATGGTCTTTTGGACAATTCATAGTACCCGACCTTAAAGGACTATTATGAGAAGATACAAAGTTGCTTTCATACATGCTAGTAATGATTCCCAAACATGTTCATTAATAAAGCCAACAAGAAAACCAATTTAAGCTCTCTTTTCGAGCTTCAAAAGTGAGCTTTGATAAGTCAAAATGAGTTAGATGATTAAATAAAATTTGGTGATGCTAAAAGTAACCTTAAGTAACTTAAATATACATGCCTAGACTATCCTAAGTGCCTGTACTATCCTATCCTATTGTCCTTTTGTTTACATACAATTACATATCCCGATGTTCTCTATATCCCCATATGTTTTATGTACCTTTCATTTATAACTTATACTAAAGATCCTAAATTTTTTATTTATAGATGTCTTCTCGAACCTCGCAAAGACACTGGCGCTGGGTTGGGTCTGGGCCCTAATCATGTGTCAAGGCCAAAATAATCCGGATGATCGCATTCTTATACTGATCCGTCCTCCTCCGATAAAGACGTAAGTTAAACATCGTGTATATATATATAAGGATTTAATATTTTCATTTTTATAAATATAGTAGTGATTTAAATGTAAGGGTTTTAATATAAATTATTGTATATTGTAGTGATTTTCAAGATAGTAAAATTGTGAAGTGCATTTCACAATTATGCTTACAGAACTGGCCTACGCCAGTGATTACATGGGCGAGCACACCTCTCGCCCATAAGGATGCAGTTTGGGCTGAATTTCAGGTATATTTTTTATCACTCTGATAGATAATACATAGTTAATCAAATAATATTGTTTAGTAATATAACAGTTTTAATATTATTATTGTTGTTTTATTTGCAGAAACGATATAGATGGGACGCATTTACAGCATCGCTTATTCGAGACACTATTCGGCGCGAAGTGCTGCATTTAACTAAAGATAATTTGAACAAGGAACGACAAAAAGCCCTGCACAATGCTGAGATTGACCATCCAGATGAGGTGAGCAAGATATGCACGAAAGATAGCCCACAGTGGTGCGCAGATACCCGTATACGTGTGCGTATGTGTGACCAAAGGGAAAGTCGAGAGTTGGTCAAGAGGCGCAAGAACTTCCGTCTCGAATGATCCTCGGTGTATCGATCGCCATGGCGAGAGGCAAAAGCAAGACGGGCGGCAGATATATCACAAATTGCAAAGACATTGTTGCTGTGGTACGTATGTTATGTTTACATCATCTTTTGTAGCTAAAATATCATATGTTTACATAATAATATGAGAAAATGAACTATAGGAGTCTCGGTCTCAAGTCAACCTATTAATTGGTTGGATGTGTATGTACCACCCGCGATGGTCTACCCAAGTCGCTCGAGATAAGCGGTAATAAGTTCACTTTATCCTAATATGTTGTTTATAAATTGTAACGACCTTCTTTAGTATTTTTTTATTTATTTTAACTATTTAATTGTTCATCTTCCGACAGACACTTATAAGGGCTTAATGAATCGAAGCGCTATCCTCAAAGGCACCCGTCAAAATCGATTGATCAAGAATTATGGGAGAGGGCGCCCATCGTGAAGAAAAATTATGTCAAAGGCCAAGGACAAAGACGGCGCTGGAACCATCGATGGCACATGCGACTCTGCCACCCGATCACACAATCATCAAAGTTATCCAAATTATCATACTCCTGGCCGATCGTGGTGAGAGCGATCTGTCAGGATCGTGATCTTCTTCGTATACTGGGTGGGCATCTGCAGTCTCTGAGTCCTGATGAGTTGGCGAGGCGATAAGCGGCGGCCAGCAGCGGCGGAGGAAGGAGCGGCAAAGACAGACAACAACAGGAGCAGGTATATATATATCGTTTATTGTTTAGCTACATTGTCTTATATGTTTATAGTCTCTGAGTCAATGTCTTACTTATATGTAACATATATGTTTTATTACTTTGATAATTACAGGATCCTAATTTGGATGATCCATGAAGAGCGCCTGAGACTTATTTTTTTAGATTTTTAAAGCCTTGTACTCTTTTAGATTCATTCTTTGGACAATTGTATTAGTTTATATGGATGTTTACGATATCGATTATATTGTGTTGGATGAATGTTTTGTATTGTATTGGATGAATGTTTATTCATGGATGAATGTTTTGTATTGTATTGGATGGATGTTAATATGGATGTCAGTATATATATATATATAACTCGTGTTGGGATTGAAAGCAAGTACAAAGCAAGGTTATTTTGGGAAATCAATAAAATAGGCAAAAAAATTTTAAAAAAAAAGCATCAATCGCACGTGGTCGCTAAAAATGTATCGGCCGAACCGCTTACTTCTTTGAATCTAGCGGCCATCAAGGTCGCTATTATCTGTCACGACATCGCATATGACACGTCCACGCATGACAAATGACTCAAAGATAAGTCATAATAATAATACGGTATCGGCCGCTAATTGCGGCCGCTAATAATTGATCGCTATTGTTGGTCGGCCGATGTCCTTCCAATGACCAGATTATCTTTCTATTAGACGTCGACCGTGACACGGTCCGCAGATATGCTGATCGATGATGTCGCGATCACCGATAAGCCTTTTTGTTGTAGTGTTTGCAGTTCATGCAAAATCAGACGAGGGAGACTCTTGCACAAAATATAGGTGGAAATGATAACAACGCATTTATTTGTCACGGCCAAGTTAGCTTCAAAGAGTTGGGACCACCGCAGTGCAGGGAAAAGCGATCCAATTAAAGCGAGACGCGTGGGTCAAACAAATCACCAAGATATTCGATGTCTTGGGATGCACAGAGGAACAGAAGGTTCTATTCGCCAACTTTATGTTCCGTAATGAGGCAGATTACTGGTGGAAATCAGGAAGCGTACCCATCCAAATTTTCGCACTCAAAGATGTCTTCGGGAGACGTTTTAGAAACTTTTCAATGACAAGTACTTTCCCGAAAGTATTCAATCATATGAAGGAAGTGGAGTTCATTAGATCGGAACAAAATAACATGACGGTGTCCCAAAGACGCAGGCAAAGTTTGCAGAGTTATCCGTGTTCAGACCTCATTTGGTGGAGAATGAGGAACGTATGACGCGGATGTTTCGAGAGGTTTAAAACCCGACATACGTCGGATCTCATTTCTCATAAATTTTCTCTCTCTATTCAGATGTTGTCAATGGGGCTCAATTATTAGAAATGAGATAACGAGTACGCTCAACCGAGGGACCACAACCAGAGATCATACCGAGAGATAGTAGTCAATGAACAACGATAACCACGGAGAAAAGAAAAAGATGCGGATAAAAATGGCAACCACTCTGGTGGTAATCATGGCCATGAAAATAGAAGAAGTGAGTCTGGGGGGGATTTTAAAAAGAGGAGATTCAACAATGACAATGCGAAGACGTTAGAACCAGCAACAACTGGTTCTAAGGGAGGAGAACGACCACCGGTCGTATGCTACAAATGCGGGAAAGAGGGACATATCATCCCAAACTGCCCACAACAGTTCAAGGTATGTTATAATTGTGGAAAGGAAGGACATATCGCCGAGATCAGACGATAGCAAAACCTAGTTCAATGGGGACGGTGACTCAAAAGGTCATCCCAAAAAAGTCAAAGTCAATCTTCCTCTGAAGAGCGTTTGTTGTGACTGGTCAAAATGCGAGGAACCCAAACGAGGTGATCACGGGTAAGCTAATCATAAATTCTTATGAAGTTTATACCTTACTAGATACCGGTGCTACCCATTCATTTATTTCTCCTGCTTGTGCTCAAAGTTTAAACTTAACTCCGAAGAAATTAGACTTTGATTTATCTGTGGAAACTACGTTAGGAGAAACTTTCATCACATCCACTGTTTATAAATCTTGTTTGATCCAAGTTGGCACCATCACATTACCTACTAACCTTATCTCTTTAAATATACTTGCATTTGACGTGATTTTAGGGATTGATTGGTTAACTACTCATCATGCCAAAATTGATTATTTTCGTAAGGTTGTTAGTTTTCATATTCCTAATCAACCTGTTGTTCGAATTCAAGCAACTAAACCATTAAAATCAATCACTGTCATATCAAGTCTTAAGGCTATTCGTTTATTGAAAAACGGATGTCAAGCTTTCTTAGCCCATGTTATGGATTTGAATAAAGACACGTCAAATTTGAATAATATTCCTGTTGTTATTGACTTTCCCCGACGATTTCTGAAGAACTTCCCGGTCACCCCTAACGTGAAGTTGAATTCTTTATTGATCTTGAACCGCACAAAGCCCATTTCTAAAACCCCATATCGAATGGCTCCTATTGAAATTCAGGAGTTAAAGGTCCAACTACAGGAGTTATTGGACATCGGTTTCATTCGTCCTAGAACATCTCCTTGGGATGCTCCTATTTTATTTGTAAAGAAAAAAGATGGGAGTATGCGACTTTATATTGATTATCGGGAATTGAACCATGTCACCATCAAGAATAGGTATCCTTGGGCACGTGGTGTCAAAACATGGAGTATCTGTTGACCCGGCGAAGATTGAAGCAATACAAAGTTGGGAGCAGCCGAAGACGGTGACCGAAGTACGTAGCTTTTTGGGCTTAGCTGGTTATTATCGGAGATTCGTGGAAGGATTTTCTCGAATCGCTACTCCATTAACTCATCTGACTCAGAAGGATACAAAATTCGTGTGGAGCGAGGAATGCGAGAAGAGTTTTCAAGAGCTCAAGAGGAGACTCATTTCGGCACCTGTTCTAACAATACCATCCGGTACGGATGGATTTGTTATCTGTAATGCTTTAGGCAAAGGGTTAGGATGTGTTCTCATGCAACGTGGGAAAGTCATAGCCTATGCCTCACGATTAACTTAAAGAATATGAGAGGAATTATCCTACTCATGATCTAGAGTTAGCGGCAGCTTGTTTTCAAGGCTTAAAGATCCGGAGGCACTATCTATACGGGGAGAAAGTGGAGATATATTCAGACCATAAAAGCCTCAAATATTTCTTCACCCAAAAGGAACTCAACATGCGGCAACAACGTTGGCTCGAGCTGTTGAAAGACTATGACCACACCATTCAATACCATCCTAGAAAAGCAAACGTGGTAGCTGACGCATTAAGTAGAAGATCATACGCGGGAACGAGTGCAATGTTGTTAAAACAAAGGCCCATTTTGTGTGATTTACAAAAGATGAATATAGAATTCAAGACTCCGGGGACCCATACAATAATGTCAAGTATACGTATAGAACCAACTTTAATCGAAATAGTTAAAGTTGCTCAATCCACAGATCCGGAGCTGATGCGGATGAAGAAGAAAGTGCAAGAAGGTGCTATTCCAGAAACAAGAATCGATGAAGAAGGAATACTTCGAGTTCACTCCAGACTTTGTGTTCCTAACGATTCTAATTTGAAGTACAAGATCATGATGGAGGCACACAATACACCATTTACAATCCATCTTGGAGGTACTAAAATGTATCGTGATCTTCGATATACATTTTGGTGGAACAATATGAAGAGAGAGATTGCAAAGTTTATCTCGATGTGTTTAACTTGTCAACGTGTAAAGGCGGAGCATCAGGTACCTAAGGGTCCGTTACAACCACTTGAGATTCCTAAATGGAAGTGGGAACACATTACTATGGATTTCGTTACGGGTTTTCCCACGGTTTCTCAAGGCATAAATGTTGTTTGGGTTATTGTTGATAGATTAACCAAGTCTGCTCATTTCTTTCCGATACAAGAGACTTATTCCCTTGAACGTCTTGCTCATATGTATGTAAATGAGATTGTGAGGTTACATGGCATGCCAGTATCCATAGTTTCGGATCGTGACCCAAGGTTTCACTTCAAGATTTTGGGTTAGCTTGCAAAAAGCTATGGGTACGGATTTACGATTCTGGGCCAGGCATACCATCCTCAAACAGATGCACAATCGTAGAGACTATTCAAACTCTTGAAGATCTATTAAGACTCGTGTCCTGCACTTCAAGGCGCTTAGGATAAGTATTTACCATTGGTGGAATTCTCCTACAACAACAAAGCTATCGATCAAGTATAAGTATGGCTCCATTTGAAGCATTATATGGACGAAAGTGTCGCTTCCAATATGTTAGGATGAAGTGGGTGAAGCAACATTGTTGGGACCCGAGTTGATACGTATTTACTCTGACGTAAAAGATCCAAATGATTAGACAACGTATACAAACGGCACATGATCGACAAAAGAGTTATGCAGATCTTCATCGAAAGGACGTGGAATTTAGTATTGGGGATCATGTATTGTTGCGAGTTGCTCCATGGAAGGGAGTTACAAGATTTGGAAAGAGAGGAAAGCTCAATCCACGATTTATTGGTCCATTTCAGATTCTTGATCGAGTAGGAAATTTAGCCTATAGACTCGCGTTACCTCCAAGTATGTCTCGTGTTCATAATATTTTTCATATATCTGTGCTTCATAAATATGTGAAAGACCCGAACCACGTCATTGAGTTAGAACCGAACGAGATAGCCGAAGATTTAACGTATGAGGAGGTACCTGTCAAGATCTTGGATAGGAAGGAGCATGTCTTACGCACAAAGATCATACCACAAGTCAAAGTTTTGTGGAGGAACCATGCTATAGAAGAAATGACCTGGGAGTTAGAAACGGAAATGAAAGCAAGGTATCCTCACCTTTTCGAAACACCAGGTACGTATGTCAATTTCGATGACGAAATTTCATAAGGAGGGGAGGTTGTAAGACCCCAACTTAATATAAATAAAATTGAATTTCCTCCATTTATTATTTTGAAATAGTAAGGGTTGATTTGATTAATGTGGATAGTTATGGGTAAAATACGCAAATATTTTAAATAAGCAAGTGGTTACAAAATATTCGTTTGGTCGTGGAATATTCTTGCTGTCGGGGAATATTCGTACGACGGCGCAGCCTTGTATGGGCCCCATAACGGAAAGCGATTGGATGAAGAAAATGACAAAAATAAGTTGGTTATAAATAACAAACAGAAGTTTTTACCGTTATCTTTGTTGAATACCGGTGGTTAAAACACAGTAGCACATGGTATTACACCAATTATTGATTCTTACATAAGAAGGCACTACTCAATAATTGTTACAGTAATTACTGTTTAGTATTTTATTTTATTGATTCAATAATTGCTGCGTTGATATTTTATATTATTGTTGTTTGAATAATTATCACTACACAAGATTTTCTATTATCTTGACAATAATTCATATTATCTGAATAATATTATTGGATAACATTATTGGCAATGTCTAGAAAGTTCTGTCTAAGGAGAGGTTAGGTCATCTAATTGCGCGCCAGTAAGGAGAGATCCTTATTGGAAAGCCCCCTCTATCCTGGGAACTGTCTGCTTGTCAGTATTGTGATTATGTAATATTATTCGTGAATAATTAATTATTGATTTATATGATGAGGAAAATATTGATTTTATGTGGATATAGATGGAGAAAATTTTTAATGTGACAATTGTTGAAAATTAATATTTTATCTTTTTCTGATAAAATAATTCAATTAAATATATTATTTTAATAATATATTGATGGTGATATTTTTACAATGAATGTGGGATATATGAGTATATGAAAAGGAAGAGTATTTTTGTGGCATTAAATAATTAACACATGTTTTGTGTGTCGGTAGACCCCATTTCTTGACTGAAATTTGATTATAGCCTGTAAAATCGCCCGTTTGTGGATTTAGGTTAATTTCTATTTGGAATTTGGAAAACTTTCTTCTGTAAAGTTGTAGATAATGGAATTTCCTATTAAAAAAACATGAGGTTCGATTTTTTCTGATAAAAGGGCTATTTATTGTGAATTATTGAAGTTTCGAAGTTCCGAAATAATTAATTTTTAGAAGTTTAAAATATTTTAAGTAACAAAAACGTTTTTGGGATGTTGGCACATGTTTTAGCTGATGATTTTGGTCTGCTGTGGTGTGCGTAGGAATATAATTTGAAAATATTAATAATTTATTAAATTTTCTGCTTTGGTGTTCTAGGCATTTTCCTATAAATAGGGTCTTGGGTTAGAATTGAAAATCACACCGTAAACTAAAGATTTCTCTCTTTTTCTCTCGATATATTGAGCCTATTCTTGTGAGTATTTTAATACTTTGAGTGTTCTTGCTATACTGATGCAAGTTCAAGTCATACCTTTATATCCTGTTTCAACTGTAAGTACTTATCCTTTCGAGGTAAGGGATATTTTTTTTTCAAATGATATTATTTCTTTCAATATCATTATGCCGAAGTATTGATCTGAAATTTTAATCAAATTTGGAACTTTTTGTGTCGGGGTTACTATTCACGTATACGACACTATTCACGAATACAACACTATTCACAGAAAAATCAAAATTTTGTTTTTCGTCCAAAATATCTATTATGGATACTAGCTTTGATTGTATCCATATTTTGATTATTCTTGAATTTTACTCCACTATGATTATTTATGAGGTATTTTTGGACATGAAATAGCTGAAATACCGAATCCTTAATATTTATTCTTTTGTTTCACCGGATTCGCTCCCTTTAAAATATTTTTCATCATCATCATCCTAAATGATGATATTATTGAATATCTTTGGCACCTGAAAGTGCAAAGATAAATGATTTTATAATGAATATCTTTGGCCGTAGTGCAAAGATGAACAGTGTTGAGATGAATATGACCGATCGATGAATATCTTTGGCTCCGTAGTGCAAAGATGAATATTTGATTCAAGATGTATATTGATTGATGTTACGAGGATAAAATATTGATGAATGACTTTTAAATTCATAGATAGTAGTAGATTTCATTCTCTCACGTAACTCTTCTATGAATTATTATTTCACCATGAATATTGATCCGAAACTTGTTATACATTGTATTTTATCGATTTTTCCTCTGTTGAAGACTAACGATAATTTGTTCTATATTATCTTAGTCATAATATTCTTCTTTATCGGGCTAGTTGAGCTCACCCTTTTCCTTGTCGTTCCATTTTTCTTCTCATGAGGCGAGAATGTAGCGAGTACTAGTCGGGGTATGGAATGATGATTCTAGAAGTTGTTTAGTAGTCCTCACCATTTTTGTATAATACTGTATCAATAATTATGATGAGGATTTATTTGGGTATAGATATTGTCTAGAAGATAATATTTGTATTTAAACTCACAGTTTTTATGATGTATTAATAAAGTTGTAGTTGTTTCTATACCATGTTATTGACAACCTAAAATGGGTGATGTATACCTATTTTGGGGGCGTCACACCCATCCTCCTTACACTATTGTGACTTTAGGACCAATAGGAAGAAGATCAATTGTGAAAAAAGGAATCTTTTATTGATGACGATCCAATATTTACAGACTTTCGGGATACTGACTCGATCTTTATTGAAAATACTTCCGAAGTCTACCAGCATGCCAAGTGTTCTTGATCTCGGATCCGTCCAATGCCTTTAATCGATAAGTTCCTGTCTTCGGAACATCAATTACTTCATACGGTCCTTCCCAGTTCGGCATCAGCTTTCCCAAGTTCTGAGGCGTAGATGCTTCGACTTCCCTGAGGATGAAATCTCCCACTTCAAATCTCTGAAGCTTTACCCCCTTATTGTAATGCTTGGCTACTCTACGTTGATAGGCTGCCAGTTTGATCAAAGCCACCTTTCTGACTTCTTCCAATAGATCCAAGTTGACCTTCAGCCCTTCATCATTGTAGATCTCTTTGAACTGACTGACCCGAAGACGGGTGGATCCAATCTCAACAGGGACTAAGGCATCAGTGTCATAGGCCAATTGGAAAGGTGAGTCTCCCGTAGTAGTCCTCGGTGTAGTCCGATTAGCCCATAACACGCTGAGAAGCTCTTTAGGCCATCTCCCCTTTGCTTTTTCCAAATCAAGGCTTGATCCCATTCAAGAAGTTGCTCGTTGGTCACCTCGACCGCCTGCTTTATCGTGGATGAGCCACCGAAGTCTTTTTGTTGAACCCCCACTCCTTCTTCAAATCCTTCAAACTTGATCCTGGTCAAGCGTCCGTTGTCTAATATCACCACCTTAGGAATTCCAAAACGAAACACTACTGACTCCTTCATAAACTTCAAGCATTCTTGTTCTGTTATGAACCGAAGTGGCTTCGCTTCTACCCATTTGGTCATATAATTGATGGAAACTATAACAAAACTGACCTGACCTTTAGCTTTTGGCAATGGACCCAATATATCTACCCCCCAGACAGCAAAGGGTATAGAAGATAAGATCGAGTATAGCTCTTCTGGTGGCTGATGTGGGATCGGACTGTTGAGCTGACACTTCTCACACTTCTTCACATACTCCGTAGCTTCCTTGAAGATTGTAGGCCAGTAGAACCCCTGCCGAAGTACTTTATAGGCTAATGACTTAGCAGCCATATGGTCACCACAGATGCCCTCGTGAGCCTCCTGGAGAACATATTCAGCTTCGGACGGGACCAAACACTTTAACAATGGTGACAAAAATGCCCTTCGATAAAGATCCCCATCAATAAGAACGAAGTTGGCACTCTTGTATTTGATCTTCTTTGCCAGCATCTAATCCGAAGGAAGGACGCCATCTGCCAGATATTCAATGTAAGGAGTCATCCAACAATTAGAACGTTCATTTCACATCATCGCTTTATGCTGGATACTCGGCTGCTGCAAAACCTCCAAATAAACTGACCCATCGAAAACGCTAGCATCCGTAGTGGCCAGCTTCGACAATGCATCGACAATAGAATTATCGTTGCGCTCTATACCCTGAAACTCATAGGAAGCGAAATACTGAAGCCGATCTTTCAATTCTGCCAAATACTTGATCATTCTCGCCCCACGAGCCTCATAATCTCCTGATACTTGTTTGACGACCAGCTGAGAGTCACTATAAATGACCAACTTCTGAACCTCCAGACTCTTCGCTAAACGGACCCCTGCCAGCACTGCTTCATATTCAGCCTCGTTGTTCGTTGCTCTGAACCCAAATTTGATGGCTTGCTGCACTTTGAATCCCTCCTGACTTGTCAAGATAATCCACCGCCTAATCGACATCCGCAGAGAAGACCCATCCGCATACAACGTCCATGAATTACGGTGTCTTGAAGAATCTGCAATCTGCCGGATCGGACATTTCACTTCTAAAGCAAATTTCGGTGTCACTGCTTCGGAGAATGAACATTCCACCATGAAATCGGCCAAGGCTTGACCTTTGATAGCAGTTCGGGGATGATATTCAATAAAAAATTGAGATAATTCCATCGTCTATGTTGCTAATCTCCCCGAAACTTCTGGTTTTCTCATCACTTTCTTCAACGGTTGATCCGTGTAAACGACCAGGAGCCGACCTTAAAAATATTGCCTAAGCTTTCGACTAGCAATTATCAAAGCAAAGACAAATTTTTCAATGTTCGGGTACCTGGTTTCAGCATCTCTCAGGACATGACTAACATAATAAACCGGATGCTGCTTTCCTCCTACTCCCCGAACTAAAACAGCTCCCACTGCTAAAGAACTAGCAGCCAAATATAGGTACAAGGTCTCAGCAGGAGTATGTTTCACCAATGAAGGAGCCGGAGATAAATACGTCTTTATGCCTTGAAAGGCGTCTTCACACTCCGAAGTCCACTGGAACGTCTTTGCATTCTTCGGTCCCTTCAACGTATCAAAGAACGACAAACATCTCTCTACCGACTTGGACATGAATCTCCTCAAAGCTGCAATCCTCTTGGTTAGACGCTGAACATCTTTGAATGACTGAGGAGTCTTCATATTTAGTGTGGCCTGGATCTTCTCTGGATTGGCTTTGATACCCCTTTGACTGACCAGATAGCCCAGGAACTTCCCTGCACCTAGCCCGAAGGTGCACTTAGTTGGATTGAGTCTCAACTTGTGATGTCGGACCGTCTGAAAGCATTCCTCTAGATCATCCAGATGCTTCTGAACAATCATGCTCTTCACGATCATGTCATCCACGTATACCTCCATATTCCTTCCTAGCTGCTTTTGAAAGACAAAATTCATCATCCTTTGATAAGTGGCTCCCGCATTGATTAAGCCAAAGGTCATCTTCTTGTAGGCATACACCGAACGGTGTGTGATGAATGCTATTTATGGGATGTCTTCTTTGCACATAGAGATTTGATGATAACCTGAAAAAGCATCCATAAAGCTTAGTAATGCATACCCCAAAGTTACATCGATGAGCTGATCAATGTGGGGTAGAGGATAGAAGTCCTTTGGGCAAGCTTTGTTCAGGTCCGTGTAGTCGATGCATACTCGCTACTTTCCATTCTGCTTTTGCACCAGCACTACGTTGGTCATCCACTCCGGGTAATCGATTTCAAAGATGAAGTCAGCAGCTATCAGCTTCGTAATCTCCTCATCAATAATCCTCTGTCACTCAGGTGCAAAGATCCGCCTTTTCTGCCGAACTGGCTTCTTTGATGGATCCACATCTAGTCGGTGCTCAGCAATCTTTCGGCTGATTCCAGGCATGTCTTGTGGCTCCCATGCAAAGATGTTTGCATAGCAGCGAAGAAGTTCCATAAGGTTTGTTCGGAGAGGTTTCGGCAAACCCGAACCTATCTTCACTATTTTGTCTTTCTTCCCCAGAACTAGCTCAATCTCCTCCGTCTCTCCTGCAGGAATAACCAATGGCTCCGAACTGCTTTCAGTGAAGGGCTCGATCTCAATCGCTATGGTTTACTTCTGCTTGTTGACTCCTACTCCCGAGGCAATCACAGCATTCCTGTAGCATCGTCTGGCCAGATTCAAGTCCCCTGCTACCTCTCCAACTCCATGTGCAGTGGGGAACTTGATCTTGAAGTGAGGGATGGAAGTCACAGCTTGGAGAGTTGTCAGAGTAGGTCTACTTAGTATGGCGTTATGCCGAATCTACATGCACAACATAAAATTTATATGTTATTTCTACCTGTTGAGGAGCTGTGCCGAAGATTACTGGTAGTTCAATAGTGCCTGCCACTTTGACCGGATTGTTGTTGAAGCCATATAAAGGAGCCTCCTGCCCCACCTCCATCTTTCGCCCATAAAGATGCATCCTCTAATTAGCATGAGCATGTAGAATGTCAACAGAAGACCCATTATCAATCATCATACGCTTCACATCTACCGAACCCACTTGTGCAGTGATCATCAGCGCTCCTTTATGAGGTTCGATGGGTTCAGCTTACTTAACTTTTCAAGATATATTATCGTCAAATCTTTAGATCGAATGTCATTTTGACATACCGAACTCTCGGAACGGCTTAGGTTATTCAAACCCTAACCCTTAGATTTCGTCGGGTGAATAGTGTCTATTTCGTCTTTTTCCCAGAAATTATTTTTGTTCTAAAAAATTTTTATTTTTGTCTTGAAAATTATTACTGCTCGTTAGGTCTAGCTCGTGGCCGAATCCTCTCCCGACTTATAATCATTCTAGGTTCTAGAACGATTAATAAACACATAAGATAATAATATTATTAATAAAAATTCATTTTATTAATAACTAATTCTTTAAACTTAAATTCGGAAAATCCAAATTTACGAAGTTACATTCTTCCCCTCTTATAAAAATTCGTCCTCGAATTTCTCAAAACTCACACCCATACCGGGGTCATCACATTCACCTTTCTTCTTCAAATTTAGTCCCTCAAATTTTAGCTTTACCCATCTTCTCAACTTCTTTTCAAAGAAGTTCCTATCTTTCAAACATTCTCTCACCTTCACAACTTATCAAGAATTATGAAGTAGAATGAACAACGAGGAATATAAGAATTCCTTTAAAATATTTCATACTTTTGCTGAGGGGTCAAATTAACCATGAACTCTTACTAGCAGTTTACAATCACCAAGAAGGTAAACTACATCTTTCATACGTAGGCGATCAACCCATTGTATAACCCCATTTCGGGGTGTGTTCACCTCAGACTTAATCATTAGATTCCGAACCAAAATAATTTGGATTGGTACAACTTCTCAAGAAAAGCTTGATTTTCTTTTAAACATGACATACCATTTGTCTAGCCGAATCAAGTAGCTTAGACCATACCAATAAATTGGATATCAACGTGAAACATTCGTCTAGTCAACTCAATTGACATCGACTACTTCTTTAAATTCTTTTCACAATACATCAAAACGTTTTATGACGTCATGATACCGTACTTTTCATAGTACGTTGAGGACTTCGTCAGTTTGTGACTTCGTCATTATACATCATACCATAGCGGGTTGTTGATCCTAAGAGCACATCCAACACCAGGTTCATTTGCATTAATAACTCCATCCTTTTACCATCCTTGCATCAAATGCACTGATGATATAAAATTCATTTGATATTTCAAATCAATTTCTGTCTAGCCGAAGCAATTAGCATAGACATACCAGGAATAGCTCTTTTAAAAATTTATTGGTTCCAAAAGTTGAACCAATTCTTTCATTTTCAAAATACGAACACATAAGCACGATTTCGATAAACTTCGAAATCTAGCATAGCTAGATGACTTGAAATATCCTATTATCCATCTTCCTTCATTGTCTTACTGCGACAATACTTAATCTTCACTATCACCTTCAATACTAAGCCTACTGAAAACAACTTGTTGTCAGTCTAAAAATCCTTATACCTTAGTACAGTCCATCAAATTACCACACATTATGAGTTCGAACTTTCCACATAATATGAGTTTAAGAACCATCCCGAATGCACCCCTAAGCGTCCATTCATTTGAGAAGTTCAAAACATACCATATCATTATGAGTCACGAACGCATTACCATAAGCATGAGTTTCAAGAACTCGCACCTACCTTATCGTTCTCTACTATCAAGTATATACGTGAGAAAGGATTCACCTTCCGTCGCCATATACATCTTTGACAGCGACCAATTCCAATGATTATCACCATAATAAGCTAAGCGGTTGTTACACACAAGCACAAACCTCCACCCATAACAAAGGTTCATACAACTCAAATATCATCATGAGTCCCTCAATTGAAATTTTACAACTCCTAAATCTCTCTTAACTAAATACAAATTTTCTTTAATTCATATACTATCCTTTACAACTCAATCTGACTTCTTCTTCCTGTACTAATTCGTAGTACTATAAATCATTCATCGTTTAACAGCTCACCTGTTACTACGATTCACTATAATCATGTGGTGATCT
Source organism: Panax quinquefolius (assembly GCA_020205615.1). Classification (NCBI taxonomy): domain Eukaryota; kingdom Viridiplantae; phylum Streptophyta; class Magnoliopsida; order Apiales; family Araliaceae; genus Panax; species Panax quinquefolius. The sequence continues at coordinate 149,873,243 of CM035153.1, read as the reverse complement.
TCTTATCCCTCTCTCTACGATTATAGTCTTAGATACTCTTACCTAAGATTTATAACCTATCAGCTTTGATACCAATCTGTAACGCCCCGAAATCCGGTCTATCTTCACACCCGGATTCCGTACGTCACGATCCCATCTTCTCCCAAACATACATCATTATATAGCTAAATATAACAACATATACTCTCAAATCCCAGGTTCTAAAAACCATATAACCTTTTTCATTATAAATAATGATAAATACATTATTCATTCCATCTTACAAGAGTGACTTTCATCCGCCACTAAGGATACATAACAGTTCATTAAACTAATCTAAAGTTTATTTAACTTATTTTATATTATAAGTCTTCACTTGATCTTCTCGCTCATCCACATTCTGAATGGCACTTCATCTAGATACCGTCAGCTTGATCTTTACGGGATCCTTAAGTTCTTCTAACATCGTTCACTGAAAATGTTTTTCATTTAAAGCAAGTGTGAGCATTCAATTGCCCAGCAAGTCATAACAGTTGAACAAACATCTTCAAGAATTCAAACATTCTTTTAAGACTTCAATAACCGAACAAAGGTTATGAAGTAGCTTGAATAATAGGAATAGTCTCGATTCCTATCATTTTAAAACAATATTCACTTTAATTTTAAAATACTTTCATTCTTCTACCTTTTTCATACACATTCTATCTGTCTAGAATCATTAGCACAGACTTAACAATAACGGATCATGTATGAACAGAGCATTCTCTTATTGAACAGTTAAATCACAGAACAATTCATCTCATAAAAACACCGAAGTGTTCACATTGTGGCACAAGGCCTCATATGTTCTACCACTTTACACAAATATCGCATATTAGTACATTGACAGAACTTCTCAAGTTCAACATCTGAGAAGTTTAAGAAACTAACGTTCATTTGAAATATGAATGAAGTTAGGAAACTTGCCTTTACGCCTGCTACTTTACGACTTTTACCGAACTACTCATTCTAGTTCCTATGTAGCACATAAGAAAAATAACACATACACTAATTAGTCATACATTTTTTACTTATGCATTAGTTTACTTAACTTTACTTCTTAGGGTTCGCGTTCTTGCAACCTAAGTTTACGCGACCACTTTCATTACCGTTCTACGGCTTCATGACATACGTAGATGTCTTACTTTAACGTTCATCATCTTTGATGTTTTACATCTTATCTTCTTCTTATTACTTCTCTAAGACTCAGCACACATCACTTCTCTGCTAGTAGTCCATATGGTATTCTGAGTGGTTTCCCACAAACAACCAACAAACAAGTTCCCGTCTTGTCTACACTGCCCATAACAGTGAGTTAGATCGGTTACCAGTTTTGTATATACCTTCGCTCTCTGAAGGAATTGTTTAGCCCAGCTCCCATATGTCAACTATCAAAGGTTACGATTGTACTACAACTTAACTTATCTTAACTTATACGAACTATTAAACTATATGATCGTTAAGTTAATTTCTCATTCCTTATAGCTTCCTGGCAACTAAATGCCACCCCTCAGGATTCATTCTTTATCGTCTAAGTCATACAATCTTTTGTATACTCAGAGCGATCATTCCCTTTAATCCTTAACTCGGCTTCGCTACGTTAAACGTTATTATCTTTAATTCAACTTCTTTACCGCTCACGCTTTAATCATTGATCTTCATCATCTTACTTGGCCAAACCATACACGGGTGTAGGTTCTATCCATTTAATATTTATGCACCCTCAACCTTCACGCTTGGTTAAAGTGTTCAACGCTTACATTTTATTCTAACGCTCTCATCCGACTCACATTCTATTCCCCCATTAATCTTATTACCGCTCATTACGGCTTTCTTAATATCATTCATATCTTACTTATTACTTTTGTTATCCATTACCGAACCCCATGTTCATTAGTCATTCTTAATGTCCAAGCCATACTGCTTCATTGTAGATGCTAAGACCGCTTATCAGAATCGCAAAGCACGCTTACGCTTACGCTTATTCTCTTCTTGATCTTTTAATCTCTTTCACCATTTCGCTTTAACTTTTGTACTAAAGGTTTAATTCACTTGTTTAAGTGTTATATTAGTTGAACATTATGTTCTTTATCTTCTCGTACGTTTCCCCCAAGAGTTGAGCAGTTAAAAGCTCTTTTCTGGCTTTTCCCTACACTGGCGCTGCGGCTCCCTTCTATCTCTTACGTCGCGGTGTGAGTTTATAGTACTCTCGTGCTCCTCGGTCTCAGGCAGCATAGCCGCCATACCATATACAGCATGGCATGGTAGGCCATGGCCAAGCCCTAATTCTTGAAAATTTCTTCTAAGTGTTAAATCCAATTTGAGACGCTTACTTCCCGCTTCCATAACTTATTCGTTATAACTCGGAACGAGGTTGTTCCAAAGCCATTCTCTTCATTATCTTACGTACTTCAATAACCCCTGGACAGAACTTCATTCTGAATCCATTAACGTGTCATTCGATTGGCTTGATCTTCACCCTTCGTTCATTTTACGTTTTTAACGCTCTTTTTTTGTTCGTCCGTAATTCGATCATCCGAACTCAGAATTCGTTTGTTCTTGAGTCCACGACTCACGTTTTTTATGTTCTCTTACATTCTTATGAAATCCTACATGCTAGGGTTCATTTACTAACTTTATAATTCTCGTTTGTCTTTTACAAAATTTTCGTCATAACTTCGTTATAGCTAAGTTTTAATCCGTTCTTCATGAACGTTTCTACCATTCCTAACCAAGCAATAAGCATCTAACTTATACGCGATGGTTTTAAACTTGTCCATCAACAACAATTATCCTACACTGGTTTTAAATTTGTCCATCAACAACGTTCTTCGTGTTCTTCGCATGTTCTTCGTTCGTTCTTCATTTTAATCGATATTTTGGATTACGATTTCACTTTTTATTGGAATTTGATGTTATAGATCATCATTACTTACTTATTATACCTACTTATTTATATAATCCACTCGGATCGTTCTAATTCATTACGAATCTTATACTTCCTTAAGAAATTTATAAACTAAACTTCAAATTCTTATTTTCATTATTTCTCATAATTTCAACCATATGAAATCATTCATAACCTCATCTACTTCTTATTCTTATTAAGTTATGTTTTAAACATATAAAATTTAAAGAAAATCTAACATAGAAGTTAGGTTTTAATACCTTTCCTCTTTATTTTTCTTCCGCTAGACAAAACCGGCGATTTGCTAGCTTTTCTATTTCACGAACATTATTGATCCGATCAATCATGCTCATACTCTTCCTTCTCCCTCTCCATCCGAATTCTCTCTCTCTCTCTCTAATGTAGGATTTTCAAAATCCCATTTAAATGAAATAAGCTTCCTATTTATAGATTTTCCAAAGCTAGGGCAAAATAGTAATTTCCCCCCTAACCTCCTTACTATTCACACCTCCTTACTATTCATGACTTAGGTGTTAAGTTAACTTAGCCCTTAAGTCTACTTAGCCTTTAAGTTACGTGGTTCCGCTTTTTGAAGTTTTCGTCGACGCTTTAAAATCACGATTCTCGGAATCCAAATATTTTTGGATATTTCGTCTTTCCTTTACCGATTAACTTTTACGTATTCTTCGGATTTCTGAAAAACTGAAAAACACTTTTTTCCGTTAAGCGTTTTCCTTCACGTTTTTCCCTAACGTAGCTAAACGAATGAAAAGTACACAACAGTACTTTTTGTCGTTTTTATTTCGTCCAATTTCTGCACGTTTTTTGAGAAAAACTTTTATCGGCTTACTTAACTTTTCAAGATATATTATCGTCTAATCTTTCGACGGAATGTCATTTGGACATACCGAACTCTCGCAAACGGCTTAGGTTATTCAAACCCTAACCCTTAGATTTCGTCGAATTGAATAATACTATTTCGCCTTTTTTTCCTAAATTATTTTTGTCCCCAAAATTTTTTATTTTTGTCTTGAAAATTATTACTCGTTCGGGCCTAGCTCAGAGCTTAATCCTCCTCGACTTATAATCATCCTAGGTTCTAGAATGATTAATACACACATATAGATATAATATTATTAATAAAAATTAATTTTATTAATAACTAATTCTTTAAACTTAAATTCTGGAAAATCCAAATTTTCGGGGCGTTACAGAGAAAGTTATCAGTTACCTTTTGCTTGAAGACTTCCTTGCAATGTTATACCTTTTTTTCGGTTTACCGTGCCACCCACTACTATCTGACATAGCCCCCTGATCTGATGGTTCCTGCCGACTGCACACAGCCCACCCACTACCTGAGGTCACTGTTTTCTACCTCCAGTCGTCCTCGGATCCCATTCACATAAATGCATGGCAGATACAACAGTCAACTGTCATGCTTTTTCATCATTACCTGTGACGCCCCCAAAATTAGGTATACGTCACCCATCTTGGGTCGCCACTTACATGGTACATAAATTCAAATACAAACTTAATTATACATCTGTCGTGTAACATACGACCACCACACATAAACCGAGAGTTCTAATAGAATATTGTCATTTAGACAATATCCATACTCAAGAGTCCTCAATACATTTATTGTCACACTATTTAATGTAATAGTGAGGACTACTAATGCTATCTTCGGGACCATCACTCTTTTCCCCGACTCGTCCCAAATATATTCTCATTTCACGAGAGAACGGTGAAAAAAAAAGGGTGAGCTCAACTAGCCCAGTAAGAAATATTATAACTAAGATAATGCAGAATAAATTATCAATAGTCTTCAACAATGTTAAACTGATAAAATACAATAGATAACCAATTTAACTGCAGCGGAATATGCAATCCATTAAAAGAGTCAAGTAGAAAATAAAGTCTACTATCTTTTAGGTTTTAAAAGGTTTTCATCAATTTTATCACTAAGACTCGGCTTTAATGAATAAACCACAATATCTAATCATCCCTGTATACTACACGGTCGGCCAGGATTTTCATCAAATTATCAATGGTCATGACTATACCGAATCACCCCCGGTCATAATCATACCAAAAACTATCCATTACCGCATTACGTGCCAATCGAGGACTTTTGTCACATCATTTATATCAAGCCATGATTATACCGAATGATCCTCGGTCATAATCATACTAAGTTCATCTACGCACGTAAGCCAAAGATAACATAATATAACATGAGGATGATGATAAATGACATAATAATTCAATAAAATAAATTCAAGAATTATTTTATCCAGGAAATTATTAACGTCCAAATTGTCAACACGATATCTTTGTTTTGTAGTAAAATTCAAGAATGATCGTAAGAATATTTCCATGAAAAGATATCGGATGAAACGCAAATATCAAGGATATTCTACTAATTTCATGGAGTATAAAGTCAAAGTTTTAACCAACCGGGTATAATAACGAATGGAATAACAAAAGAAATCACCATACACGATGAGCCGCACAGCGCAAGTTATTCCAACAGAATAATAAATAACTAACCAAGTCCGACGTAAACGCATGCATGTGATGTTCCAATGAATATAATAAAGACGGAACCAGTCCCAGATAAAACACATGCATGTGATGTTCCAATGAATAATAATAAAGATTTTACCGTGTCCTGGTGTAAACACACAGAGCATGTGATGTTCCAATGTAATAATAAAGAAGGAATAATATAAGGATTTCACCAAGTATAGGGGAGTCCGCGTATACAGGTTATTCCAACAGAATAAATAAGAATGGAATAACATAAGGATTTCACCAAGTATTGTGGTATGCCACGTGATACAAAGTTATGTATAGGGTATCTCATGGCGTACAAAGTTATTCCAACCAATAATAAAGAATGGAATAACAGAATTTCTCTTCGTGAATAAGAAAGAATAACACCCCTTATGGGTACAACAAATAATATCCCTTACCTTAGAATAACCGAATATTGGAAAAGTGAAGTAGCAAAATACTTTTCTTCTTTCTCTATAGTTTCTCTCTAGAGTTTCAAAGAATTCGTAAGAAATAATGAAGGAATGAGCTTTCTATTTATAGAAAAAGCCGAGGGTGGCTCTTGGTCTTAACGAAGGGTCAAAATGACTCTTGGTAATATTGAAGAGACAACTACTATTTCATGAAGGGTAATTAACCTTGGAACAATCAAGAGGCGCTTAACTCTTGGTAATATCAAGGGACAACTACTATTTGCGAAGGGGTAATTACTATCGACGAAGGTAATTACTATCGACGAAGGTAATTACTATTGAAGAAGGTAATTACTATCGACGAAGGTAAATACTATCGACGAAGGTAATTACTATTCACAAAGGTAATTACTATTGACGAAGGTAAATACTTATCGACGGAAGGTAATTACTATTCACAAAGGTAATTACTATCGACGAAGGACTCTTAGATGATGACATACGGGCCCCCATAAAATAATCAAACTTACCACAAACGTCTCATATAATGTACTCTTTATATACATAAAGGATCAATAAATATTACCACAAATCATTTTATTTTTAATCAACACATATTTAATCTTTCAACAATTATTAATCATTTATAACTTGTCGTCTCAATTAATAATTTAATAATATAACATATTATCTGTATGATATTGTGACAATAATTGAATCAATAATATAAAAGATATGATGCAAAGAATTATCAGTAGCAATAATTGAGCATAGTGAGTGACTTCTCACGTAAGCATCAATAATCAATATCGTGTGCTACTATACAACTACGCCAGACATCGCATTTTTTTACTACCGGATAGTTCAATGGTTTGACGGTAACACCTCTCCGCCATTATTTTTTTCATAGAAAATAATTTTGTCGCTTTCTAACTACGACAATACTTCCGCCAGGGGGTCCACCAATGATTGAGTCATCGTATCTGATATTCCCGACAAAAAGAATATTCTCTGACCAAACGAATATTTTATAACAACTTGCTTACTTTGCAAAATTTATAAATATTACCCACAACTATAACATTATATCAAATTTATTCCATAATATTCAAAAATAATATTTATAAAAAAAATTCATCTTTATTTATAAAAGCTGGGGTCTTACATTACCGATCAAAGATGAGATATTAAAATATCTAATGGGTCAATTCATTCAATTCAGCCCAAGCCTTTCAAGACTTAACTAAGAAAAGCCAATCGACCATTGTTAACCCGCCAAGCCCAATAGAAACGACCCAAGAGATTTAACCAAATGAATGGGCCCAATCGGGTCGACCCAATATGTGAAATATCATTACCCAACAAGTACTATTTTATTTTTGTGTCTTTAAACGTGGAATTGGATATAGACATAGATATACACATATTAATTTGTTGTCATCTATTGATCCATCAATTTAGATCTGCCAACCCTCAACTAAACAAACCTGTATTTGATCTTTTAATTTTTGATAATGTGGAGTATCCGACCTGCGAATACCATTAGTGCGGATTTGGAGTATCTCAACTCAGATTACCAAATCCGCACTAATCTGATACCATTTGGGGGCGGAAGAAAGGATTAATAAAGATTGCCCAAGCACTCAACAAAAGAATTGATGAAGCCATATATGAGGAGGCTTCGAATCATTCTTCTCAGGGTGATTCAGTCAGTCAATTTGCAGATGATGATGGTCAGTATGATCCATATGGCACCATACCTAGCTAAATTTGGTATCAGAGCCAAGTTCTGTTGTTTCTAGTTGCCAGTAAGATTTTAGTAATCTTTCATTTATACTATTTTCAAAGCTTCTCCTTTATTCTTATTCTGAAATCACCTAACTTACTGTAGTCCACCCTTCATCGTGTCTACCCTTGTAAGTCTCTTGTGCGAGCAATGTCGGGTATTTGGTTATGGGTATGAGTCTACTTCAGGTAAGAGGGTCTGTATGGAAGATAAAGAGTAGAAATTTGTTTTGAATATGGTAAAATGAGTAGATTATTTAGATCTAACTCCTCAGCTAGTCACAGGTCAACTTTGCCACCAGTACCAGACATAGTTAACTAAGAAGAACATAGTTTTGAAAATATTAGTCAAGCTTTACATAATTGGAACATACCTAGAGTTTCTCCTAAAGAAATTTATCAGTCAACCTTTTTAGATAATTTTAAAACTGATTATAATGTTAAAACAGTTGAAAAGGTTTATGTAATAAACAAATAATATGAAACTTGTAGTCTTTTATCCTCAGATATTATTAAAAAACATAGAAAAAGGGCTATAATTTCATTCACATAGGATTAGTTCAAGTTGCAGTAAAACCTTTAAACATTAAGGGAATTAATTCATGTATCTATCTCTGTCTTAGAGATGCTAGGTTCTTGAATTATCACCCCAGTATGATAGGTGCAATGGAGTCAAGTCTGCACAATGGACCTGTCCATTTTAATTGCTTTCCTGATTTCACATTGAGCCTAAGTGATCAACATTTATTAAAAGCTTTAACATTAAACATTAAAACTTCTGGCGAAATCACTCACATGATTGAGGGTTCGCAACCCATTGCCTTAATTTACAGGATTTATTATAAGACCATGAAAACGAATCTAAACGTTCATGCTCTAAATAAAAGTCCTAAAGATTTAACAGTATTAATTCAAAGTTCTACTACTGATGCTAATATTCAAGTCCCGAGAACAATTCTCTGGAAGGATATTACGCTTCCCAGTCAATGGACTTTACCAAATGAAATACCTCAACAGCCTATAGTTAACAATCTACTGAATATAGAAAACATTAGGCAATTTTCTGATGGAATGGTCAAAATAAGTTTTGAGCGTGCGGAAGACCGATCATTATTGAAGATTTCACTAGTTCTTGAAAGACCTTCATTTCACACTCGAAGAGATCTTTGAAGTACTTAGTAATCCTTCAGTTAGAGATGTTAAACTAAAAGGTATCCTTAATCAAGGTCAAGCTAGTCATCCCTGTTATGCTCATAAAGATTTAGTAGAAGAAGAATGTTCTTCTTCTCCCACTTCTTCTGAGATGCCCACTCAGTCAGATTTTGAAATTCTTATTAACAATCAATTAAGAGTTCTTAAAAAAGAGTTCGTATTAGATTGGGACAATCTGGTAACAGACTTTAATTCCAAATCTAATAAAGAAAAAAGACATTTATTTAGATTTAATCACGCCACTGTAAAGGAGCGTGATAAGATAGTCAATAGATGGAAAAGATTTATTGTTAATGAAAAATTAAACATTACATTTTATGATTGGTATGAACAATATCGAAGTAAGTGTAATGTCATTACTAAAACTCAATGGATTAAAGAAGATAGGTCAAAAGTCTCTTCCAGTCATCCCCCTTTAGAAACTGTCCTAATTTCAGTTAAGAATGCTTCAGTTGTTGCCAGCCCATTTAAGATTGCAGATGGCAATAATAATGATAAAAAAATAATAGAACAGTTAAACTTTAGTAATCAATATCTAGCAACCGTTGGAAAACAGCTAGATAGGATCGAAGAAAAATTCGAAGAAAATATTATTAAAAAACCTGATTCAAAGATTGAACATCCTTTAATAAAATTACCAGAAAATAGATATAAACTAGGTCTACCAACTAATGATAACTTTCTAGTTCGATCTATTGATAAGTTATTTAAAAAATTAAAAACTGAACAACCTAGTTCAAGTGGTACAATTGCCATTATTGATCAAGTAGAAACTGATATTGAAAATAGTACTCAATCAGATAATTCTGATACTGTTTCAATACCAGATTTCAATGATCAATTAAACAAATTAACGATTAAAACACCCAAAGATAACCGAGAATTGGTATTCTAGACCTACTCCTCCGGATTTACAGTTCGAAGAGAGAAATCTAGATAAACAATTCTCTGTCTCATCTAATAAAATTTATGAGTGGAACATAGATGGTTTTAGTGAACAAGAAATTTTAAACAAATTAAATCACATGTCTATGGTAGCAAATAGCTATATTACTAAATTCAATAATCTGTCTCAGCCAGATATTGTTGAATTAATAGCTAGTGGTTTCACTGGTATCCTTAGGTCTTGGTGGGAGAAACATCTCACTGAAGATACTAGAATATCAATAATCCATGCTATCCAGTTAGACGAAGACGGCAACCATGCCTTTAATGAAGAGGTTGGAGTTGGCCCGCCAGATGAAGTAAATACACTAATATTTACCATAATAAAACATTTTATTGGCACCCCCAGTAATATTACTGAGAGAATTCACGACCAGTTAAGTAATCTCACTTGTCCCACTCTAAGTGACTTTAGATGGTACAAAGATGTTTTTACTTCTAGAGTTATCTTTCTGAATGACAAAGAATAAACCATTCTGGAAAGAGAAATTCGTCAATGGTTTACCCTCATTATTTGCACATAAGGTTCGTGAAGAATTGAGTAAAAACTTAGGAAATATTGAATATGATAACCTAACTTACGGTGATATAATCAGTTATATTCAAAAGATTGGTTTAAAAATGTGCATAGATTTTAGGTTAGCCAAACAAGCTAGTAAAGACAAGAAGAAAGCTAAATATGAGTTAGGTACTTTACATGAACAATATGGTTTACCTCCGGTTGCTCCCTCTGAAGAAAGCATGCAGCATACACATATTCATTCTCATAAAAGTAATAAACATCATAGGAGAAAACGCAACCATCACAAAGATAAAAATCAAGACAATTATTATAATAAACCCAAAACTACAAATAAAAATTATAATAAAAAATCTAAGTCCAAAAAATATGATAAGAGTAAAATTGTTTGCCACAATTGTGGGCAAAAGGGTCATTACAAAAATGAATGTAAAAGAAAAGAAAAATTAAATCAATTAAATGTCTCTAATGAAGACACTGAACATATATTAGAGCTTATTAGAATTGAGAACGATGTCAGTAATGATGAAGGTTCTAATATCTCTTATTCCTCTAATACTGACAGTAATAAAGAATCAAGTAGTGACGCTGAAGAAGTCACTATTTGTGCTGATAATTGCAATGAACATTGTTGCAATAAAAGAGTTAATGTAATCAACAAAGATGATGAAGAGAGTTCTTTGTTGATTGACCTAATTAGTAAAATCACTGATCCAAACCTAAAGGCTCAGTACACTAAACAGTTAAAAGCTTTATTAACCAAAGACAATAAGGATAATGACAAATTCATTAAAGCTAAAGAAAAGCCAATTTTTAGTCTTAATAAAACATTGGAAAGATTTAAATCTCCAGCTAAAGAAGTCACTCTTCCAGAATTAAATCAAGAAGTTAATAAACTCAAAAAAGAAATTGCTAATTTAAAATTAGAAGTTTTTAATCTAAGAAAAGATTTTGATGACAAAAGGTCTGATCTTCTGATCAACGATTCCACATCTAGTGATGAAAATCAAGATGAACCAGAATCGTCTGGTGCTAAAGATAAACCAGATTTATTTGTACAAGGTCTTACACTTAAGAGAATTAAAGATATTACCATTCAGAAATGGTATGTCTCGATTAACCTGGTTGTTGATAAAGGTTTCTCTATTCAGCTTCCTGCCCTGGTTGATACAGGTGTAGATTTAAACTGTATACAAGAAGGTTTAATCCCAACCAAATATTATAAAAAGACCACTGAAAAACTTAATTCAACTAATGGTAGTCAAATGGAAATAAAATATAAATTGCCTAAAGTTCATATCTGTCAAGATAATATGTGCTTCAAAACATCATTTGTTTTAATCCGCAATCTTACAGATAAAATAATTTTAGGGTTACCATTTGTATATTTGCTCTATCCATTTACCACTAGTAATGATGGTTTAAGCTGTAGACATTTAGGAAAGAAAATAACATTTAAATTCTTATTAAACCCAAAGAGAGAGACTTAAGATTCATTCAGGAAGAATCCATTACAAAATCATTAAACTTATTAAATTGTAAATCAACTCACTTGAATTTCTTGAAAGAAGAAATTAAATACAAAAGAATTGAAGAACAACTTCAAAACAATGAAATTCAGATTAAAATTGAAGAATTAAAAACTTATTTAAAGGACAACCTTTGTTACGATTCCCCTAATGCCTTTTGGCATCGGAAGATGCATCTTTATCGGGCTCCACTTACGCTAAGGAATTTAAAGAGCATTTAATTCCTACTAAGGCCGAACCTATTCGAGATGAATCACGAAACAAATGGAGTTATGTAAGAAGGAGATTAATGACCTTCTTAGAAAAGGTTTAATTAAACCCAGTAAATCCCCATGGTCATGTCATGCTTTCTATGTTAACAATGAAGCAGAGAAAGAGAGAGGCATACCTCGTCTAGTCATCAATTACAAACCGTTGAATAAGGTTTTAGAGTGGATTAGGTATCCCCTTCCCAACAAAGACGACCTTATCAATAGATTGAGTAATGCCACTATATTCAGTAAATTTGACCTAAAGTCCAGCTTCTGACAAATTGCCATTCATCCAGATGATACATACAAAACAACATTCACCACTCCGTTTGGTCACTACGAATGAAATGTCCAGGCATTTGGCCTAAAAAATGCTCCCAGTGAATTCCAAAATATCCTCAATGACATATTAAACCCTTTCAGTTATTTTATTGTTGTCTATATCGACGATATTCTCATTTTTTCTAAGACCATTGAAGAACACTTTAAACACTTGAAATCATTCTTTAAGACAGTTAAAGATAATGGTCTTGTTCTTTCACCTTCCAAATGCAGCCTGTTTCAGGTCCGAATAAGGTTTCTTGGTCTTAATATCTTTAGAGGACAAGTTCAGCCCATTGAACGAGCTATTCAATTCGCTGACAAGTTTCCCGATAAGATAACCAATAAAACCCAACTGCAGAGATTTCTTGGATCGCTAAATTATATTGGCAAGTTTTACAAGAATCTCAGGAAGATCTGCAAACCTCTTTTCTAGCGTTTGCAAGACAATCCTCCACCTTGGACTGACATTCATACTTCTGTCGTCCAACAAGTTAAAAAATACGTCAAGGCATTGCCCTGTCTTAGTATCTCCAATGATTCAGCGTATAAAATTGTTGAAACTGACGCCTCAGATATTGGGTTCGGAGGCATCCTTAAACAAAAGTTAACACCAGAATCCCCAGAGCAAATTGTTCGTTTTCATTCCGGTGCATGGAATATTACATAGTTAAATTACAGTACTATTAAAAAAGAAATACTTTCATTAGTATTATGAATTAATAAATTTCAAAGTGATTTATTGAACCAGAAATTTCTAGTTCGCATTGATTGCAAGTCAGCAAAATATATATTAGAAAAAGATGTTGAAAATCTAGCCTCTAAGCATTCCTTCGCTAGATGGCAAGCTTTGTTAAACATTTTTGATTTTGAAATTGAATACATTAAAGGTAGTAACAATTCAATTCCTGACTTTTTCACTCGAGAATTCATTAATACAGTAATCTTCTCGAAAAACACTATGAGTTTTAGAGGAGCATCATCCTCTCGTGGTGCAGGTCGCCCCTCTTTGGCCCAAGTATTCAACCTGGAGGAACCCTAGTTCCTCACCCAAATAACCCACTCCTTGAAACGAGTAACAAATTCATCATCCCTAGAACCATTACCTGGCAACAACGATTTCGGCATTAAGAAGTCACCCAATCCCAGTTGATCCATTTGCCAATCGATTGAAAACCCACACTCTAAATCCTAGTAATCTTCATTACGAATACATTCACAAATGGACAACCCATTTATTTCACATTGAACCCACAATGAAAAATAGAATCCCGACCCGATCGACTTGGTCGCCAGATTCTTTCCCCTGGATGGAATTTCCAGCCTCTAGCTCCTTATAAATCCCTTGTGTATTATAAGGATATTCTTATTAAAACAGAATCAATATTCATTAAACTGATTTATGCAAACAATGATAAGACCAAAATGCTTTATCATTCTCTGTATATTAAACAGTTTATTTCACTCGCAGAGTGGAGAGATCACCCCTCTGATCTCATGCAACTCTCTAATCAAAATAACTCTTATTGTTATTATGATTATATTGATGCATGGCATCATGTTTTTATTCACCAAAATGAGTCAAACAGTCATTCGTGGTTTGTCCAGTTCGACCACAAGTTCAAGAGTTAATTCCCTTTCTGGTTCGTTCATTGGTGGCACAGATTCGGTTCCACTTATGATCTCCTTCTAGATCTCCTGAAGGTTCAATTTAACCACTTCTGTATCCACAATAAACCCAATCCGAAATATGAAGGTTTTCCCTCAGTCCTTCTATTCGTAAGTAAATATAAGATCCCCTGGATTCTTAGGTGGCAGTATGATATTGATACTCCTCCTAAAGTAACTGATCCTCAGTATATAGTCACACCCTCTTTTGATCCATTTCCTCTTCTTTCCCGTAGTTTTTTCATCAAATGGTGGGATAAGTTTGATGTCAACAGGATTATTAGTCAAGTTCAGTTAGAATTTACCACAGCCCCTCTCAAGGTTTTTTTAGTTTCTTCCAAAGAGCCTTCCAGTCAGTCAAAAGAATCCAAACCCAAAGAGTCTAAGTCAAAAGATCCTAGAGTCAGTCCTACAGGTTCTTCTTGTTCCCGTAAGGTCTCAGATTTCAAAGATTGCTCCAGTAAAGAATTAATAAAGATTGCCCAAGCACTCAACAAAAGAATTGATGAAGCCATACATGAGGAGGCTTCTAATCATTCATCTTAGGGTGATTCAGTCAGTCAATTTGCAGATGATGATGGTCAGTATGATCCATATGGCACCATCAATCTACAGGATGCTCAAGACCCATTCGCCTGAAATCCATAGTATATCGACTTTTCTTTCGAGCTGTGACTCTGCTTTCAGTAAATGACCAATCGACCGAAAGAATCTGCTTTTCCACCAAAAGCAGCTCCAGTCATACACCCCTACCCCAGCAACCTTCAAAGTCAAAAGATGTTCTTTCTTTTCCATCAAAGCGCTTGTTGGTCATATATCTTCATCGACCCTTCACAAAAGTTGTCGAAAGCGTCCATGAATAGTAAAAAGTCAGCACTGTAGCACTATTCATCAATAGTAATGTGTCTGTACTTTTACTTTTGCTTTTACTTAAGTAAAATGTTTCTCCCTTAAGTATTTTGTTTCTTATTTTACCCCACTGAATGTAATAGTTCTCTTTCCTTGTTCTATAAAAGGAAACCGAGCTCATTTGACTAAGCAGACTTCGAAACTTAGAAAGACTCTGAGCTCCTTCTCAGACTAATCTTTAGTTTTTACCACTGTTAGCCTACTTAACCCCTCCTTCTCTTCTTCTCTAAATGTTTTGAGTTAATTGTAAGTCATTTTATATTTCATTTCGTCTGTAAATATTTCAATTATCATTAAAACTGTTTTTATTTAGTGAATTAATTGTGTTATATATATATATACATATGAAAAATAGATGTTTCAAATGTTGACGCTCTAAGATCTTAGAGTTAAATCACCATACGATCGTAAAGTAATCACTTACTGATATCAGTGTAGTCACTTTACTACCGTAGAGACGTAGAATAAATTCTCTTGTAGAGTGTCTTAACTCTATGTTCGTAGAATGTGGACATTTAAAAATCTGCACAATTATATAGCTCCATTAATCCATATATATATATATATATATATATATATATATATATATATATATAATAAAAAGCATTAACCTAATATAAAATACTTCAATCAAATATGTCATCATTACAATTAATCATAGCCTTATATGGCTAATATAAAGATTCTTGCTCCAAATTTTCTCTCTTTCTAAATTAAATCCCATTTGGTTGTTTCACTTTTTCTTTATTTATCAAGTACACAATAGAACATAATTTTTACAAATGAGTTTTTATTTACTTTGGTATCATTAAGAACATAATTACATTATATGGGGATGGGATGACTGGATAGAATCAAACTCCCACTCCCACTCCCACTGTGAGAGTGGTGGATCACCGTGATTCTCAATAAAATTTATTTCAGTAAAGAAAATTATCGAAGAAGATTATGTTTCAATTTTCTTTTGACAACAATGTGTGAAAAATAAAGTGTCTTCATTGAACAGATGAAGTATAACGTGCCAAAGTAAGTACATTTATAGACAGTTGTACCATCTGCTTCATTGAATATACATTCTTTAGCCCAAGTTAGAGGGAGTTCAATCTTCATATATCCACCACCTGAAAAGAGAGGTCATATATCCACCACCTGAAAATTACTGAATTTCTAGATAATTAGCAACAAAAATAACATCGAGTATACAAAAAAGGGGATACGAGAAAAGGAAAACGAAGGGATAAAAACTAACTGTGAAATACATAAACAACTACGTACACTGTCATGCATATTCCAGTAACTGTAAGCTAAAAAATAAATGAGGCTGGCATTGCTATGGCCTTATGGGGCTAGTTGGCCCCGCAACCTATCAACCAAGCACTTTTATCTTAAAAGCCTTATCTGGCGTAGCCCCACTACAAAATGATAGTGTGGTACATTATATATATAGCGTAATTCTCAGCAACATTTCTCTGTCTTGGCTGTTGGGGAAGGGCCACTTGTGAGCTCATGGTCCTCCTATTAAGTTTCCATGTGATCAGCTACCCTGGCCATGGCGCTGTTAATTTTAATATAACCGCTCTTTCTCTCTTTGATCTAAACAATGTGATTATGCCTGCAATATTAATATATTAACACACAAACTGCATAATGATTAGTATTTTCACAAATCAGATCAATATTTTGCATGCAAAAGTACGAGATTACCCATGGTCTTTTGAGCTAAAATTTAACAACTTCTGTTCAAATCTCGGAATAATCTGTGCTAATATGTAATGTCTCCTTGTTTAATGATGTGCACAGAGTAATTAATGACAATATTGACACGTAGTAATACTTGTAGTACATGAATTCCCACTTTGGGCGGAGCAGCACGCTCGCCTTCTTATAATCAATCAACCCTTTGACCAATTTTTACCCTAGTATGAACCGTAAGCTACACAACTTTCTATAGTATCAAACAGAAACTTTTCGGGCATTCTATCCATATGATTGAATAGTTTTTTCCATGAAACCCAGCTTGATTATGTGATCTACAACTTGGTTTGGTTTTAGCAATGGGGACAGCCATCAGCCTGAGAATATAATTGGTTGACCATCAAATCACAGACCCCATCCCCATAAAAATGAAAGCTATAGATATTACGACGCAGACTCGACAATGAAAAGTAGTAACATACAAACATATAGGCGAAAAAGAAAATTTAGCGTGCAGAAACTAATAACAATTTTATGCATTGCCGACACATAATCAATATGCTATGAATATGTCATACAAAGTTTACCAGAGATGTGAAAAAGATCGATGGTTAAATGAAGGTGCCTACATTATAAGACAATAATTCCATATGGCCATAGCAAAGAATAGACAAAGGTTTCATTATGTACATGAATAGTGGAATGGGTGCACAACTGCAAAATCAAAGAAAGAACAAGAATGTGAGAGTGTCTGAGATGTCTGTTGCAATTATATTTATGTACAGTTGGTGAAATGTCTTATTCAGATCACTTCTTGAAACGTTGGGTTCAGTAGGGTCGCACCACAGGGTACCCAGGTCTGCCAGCTCACATTAAGATTCCTACTGTAATCAGTATCCAGTTAGTTGTACTAAAGCTAGGAAAACATTTCTCTCTTTATTTGCCTTATTAGTATTATTTAAAAAAAAAATCAATGCTAGGAAAACCAAACAGTATCCATAACTTGTTTCTTTCAGCCCACATTCATGGGTGACAACTATCAACCTAAATCTGAAGGTAGCATCCAAGTACTTCAACAGTGCTAAGCCTATGTTCTGACTATATACGTACTGTAGCAATATGTATAGTCAGGGAATAAGGAGGAGAATGCATTTTTAAGCACCATATACCAAATAGGCTTAAGGTATGTAGCAAGTAGCAACTGTCTATATTAATCAAGCTGTGATAATCGAACATGAGGCAGAGTGCTTGGATCCACGTGTTGTCGCGTGATCTTCCCTGCGGGAGGCGTCCAGTAATTCTATATGCACAAACAGTATTACCCATGTATTAAATAGTAAAAAAATGATGTTAATTATAAACCTTATCATAATTTAAATGGAAAGACTTGTATACTATATTTTCTTACTATTTGTGCACAACAATTTATGCATAGTTTGTGCACAAAAAAAAGTATTCATATATATACATGTATAAAAATAGCACAATCAGGGACAGAGACCAAGGAATTTAGCCTCCATAAGTAGCTGGATGCATTTGTTAAGTCAAATCTATTAACCTGTAAGACCTGATATGTGATTCTAAGATTATATGCACACAACGACATTACTTTACAGTGTCAATAGGAAACTGTACACCTGACACTGCAGTTTAAAGCCCAAGGACACGGCAGTAAAGTCTTATAAGGTGATAGAAAAAAAATGCAATCATTCAGCCATTCAATTTCATAGGACACTTAAATATTATGGAACTGCAATTCAGGTGCTTACAGCTAAACCCAAAAAAAACACCATTGATGCTCAATGTTTGAAAAAACAAGAGCAATGAAGAAGCTCTTGCTTTACCAGTATTTTGACACCAGCTTTACTATTACATCCATAGAAATTCTTTGGCAGAAAAAAAGCAATGGGACCAAGATGAACAAGTAATACATTAATGATTGTTTTCTCTTTTCTTTACATTTCTTGATCGAGAGACAATTTAAGAAATGCAGTAGATAATACACCCAAAAAAAAATCATAGACCCAAATCATAATGTATAAAATAACAAGAACAAGGCTGAAGGTTCAAACTATTACTTCCTATGTTTCACTAAGATTGTCACAATTGGTATTTCACACAAATGAAAGAAGTCAAATTTAAAAACCAAAATGCTAATTTATCAAACAATCTTCAATATACTTTCGAGATACTCAATACTGCAGTATTGTTTCCTCGACCTTTGAAAGAATGATTTAACTTTTTGAAATAATAAACAAAAATAAAACTTAATTATGACAACCTTTACCTGACAAAGGGAGTATGACTTATGGAACCTTCATAATTGCTTACCTATTGATGTTATCATCTCCTGAAGTTGCTTAGCTTGTATACGCGCAGAACAGCAAACAAAAAATTTGCAGGGAACAAAAGAAAACCTGCAAATTTAGGGAAAATTAACCAAACAGAACTTCTTGCTGCGTCTTATATGACTGTTTAATGTTATCATGTCAATTACTGATACTCTCAAATTTCAAGACCACAAAGCTCTAACCAAGAAATCTGAAATTCTACACAAACAGAAGTTTAGCACAGGAAAGTAACATTTTACCAATAGGTAGCAAAACCAGTTCCAAATGAGTCCATATCTCTGTCTTGCAGAGTTGTTTCTCTATTCGGAAACTCATGGACTTTTCCCTTTGCTACGTTTGGATTGGAGATTGAATGAGAATGGTTCATTCCATTACAAAGAAACAACCAAACACAATTTTTTTCATTCCATTCCCACCTTAATTCCTGCAATCCAAACATAGCATTAGAGATTGGATCCTCATTGATAAATGTTCCATACTTTGAACAATCCCTTATCTGAACTTTAGAAGCTTCAAGCTACATTTGAAGAGTTCTTATGTAGATCACATAAGAAGTCATTGCAGCAATCACCATCTCAGCATGAATTCTCGAAACTCCTTTCATATTTATTAATGATTATGTGACATCCTATAGAGCAGAAGGAAGTAAGTTTGATGAACACATAATTTCATCAATCATTACATATTAACATCAACTTACTCAATTACAGAATGCATATACATATATATAAGGTGAGAGTTGTAAGTTGTGAGTAAACTACGGGTTTTCCTTTTCCATAGTCTGTATACGGGTTCCATTCCCTTAGATGGGAATTTTCCTTTTATTCCTTTCATTAGTAGAAGAATATAATCCAAAACACACACGCACACACACACAGAGAGGAACAATTGCAAAAGAGTTTTAAGATATTATCTACCAACAGTAATTCATCATTGCCCGAACATTAATCATTTAATGCAGAATAACTTCAGAACTACATGGTACTGTAGAATAGAACATGCCTCGTCTTGCTTTACGTAACAAAGAAGAGAAATCAATTCAAGGAACCCCAAGGTATTAGGCAGTTGAAAATTATTGCACTAGCATAAGAATTATGATGTACTGCTTCTATTAAAAACAAGTGTACATGAATACACAAGGCTAGCTGTTGCTAAGTGAAGGAACTTTTGGCCACAATCTAGAGTACCTTTTCAACCAACTTAATATGTCCCTTCACTAATGACATGATATCTATCTTCACCTGTACATAAATTACCAAATACTAGCATCAGCATAAACTATTGCATTCATATAAACTACATAGAGCATATTATATAATATATGAGCACACCAAAATTAAGCATTAAAAATTAAAAAATAAATAAAGTATATTCTCACACTTGTTTGTAACCCTTGTTAATACCCACCTGCTTGCTTAGATTTTACAACCACCATTAGATCGTACAGTTACATTCAGAAATTTGAATCAGAAATGAAGAAGAATAAGCTGCTGAACCTGGAAGAGGCATTGCGGGTAAGTAGCCCCAAACCATAACTTGACAACGCCTTAAAAATATTTTACACTGATGATGGTAAGTTTATTATATAATTTTATCTAATGATTAGAATAATAAATGTTACAATTACCAGTATTATTTAGATAATATACAAAATTTTATGATTCTATTATTAAATTTTAAAATTCATTTATAATAATTTTGAACTTGTAAATATTTTAAAACAGAAGGAATATAATGTTTGGTGTAATTATTTTAAATTTACTTAGGTGATTAGGTACCTATGTTTGATAAATAAATGAAAATGTGTGTTTAAATATTAAATAAACTCTTAGTTGCATAAGCACCTAAATATTAATTTATTATTTTTGTGTTAAAGTTGTTGTACCCAATTTATAATTTAAATGAAATAAAACAAACATAACTTTTCAATTTACATTAGAAATTAACTAAAAGTTGCGTGTCTAGGCGGTGGTGATGTAATTAATATTGTGTTTTTTGAATTTAGAATGAAGAGAAAGAAAGTAAAAGAATATTATGGGATGATCAATTCTCTTGTTCATGAATTTTAAATGAATTTCAAAACAAAACAAATACAAGGTTGTGAAAATGCATAGATAGATATCATATGAGAAAGACATGGTCAACATAGCTACTACAGTGCCTTGCATGAATAGACGTGAAAATTGAACATAAAAATTAAATTTAAATTTTACTTATTTTTATTCATCATGATTAAAAGATAAATAAATAAAATTTAAATATATTCATGTTTTTGCCACACAAAGCATGTGTCCATCTGAATTATACAAAACACAATCTGAATTATCAAGACAATCACAACCGCAGGAAACATGTTACATGTACTTGATGAAAACAAACTTCATACATATATACTAAATAAAAACAATCTTCATACATATACCTTGCCCCTACACAATCCAAAACTCTAAATCTCATCCTTTTGGGATTGTGGCACAAATAGCCTTTAACTTCAACCTCAAAAAATCATCAATAATATCACTAAAGAACTCAGTTTCCGGCTCCCAAAACTGCTACTTCTGATCCAACTCCTCCATTTGCAACCCTTGAAGAAAAGGAAGTCCACAAATCAATGCTGCCTCTGTAAAATCCTAGTTCCTCGATCGCCAATTTCGAACCCGGATCTGAGACCCACCTGCCGACCCTCGTCTTTCCCAATAAGTAACCCTCTGTTGTAGCCTTCTTTGAAACCTTGGTTGAAGTGGGTATCTTCTAGGTTTAGGGAAGAGTCGAATATGTCTTCAATGGAGATGAGTTGTTGAGCATCCATGGACAAGTTTAGAGAGAGATAATTTTTTTGGCGTAATCGGGGCTCCTCTACACTCACCCAAATCGCAAACAAAACCGCACCTGATTAGTTGCGGTTTGACAAATTCAAAATTACACATAAAATTGATTCTGACTGGTGCGATGCAGTTTTGAATCGTGCAGTTTCGATTTCAAAATCAATTGAAACAAAAAAAATTTATCCAACTTTATTCAAATTCGATTCAACCCTCTCAAATGGTGATTGTTCATCTTATATAAAATAGTGTGCAATATCTATTATTATTATTATTTATGTATACCGGATACACGAACAGTTATATAACATTCTTGAATAAATTATAATACGTCTCCTTTTAAAGAGTTTTAATCCTCATTATTTCATGTCCAATGAATTTGTTGTTGTTGCTTTTTACTTAAAATTTGTTGAGCATGTGGGAATGAGACCTTCTTGAACTAATCACAATATATTTGTAGTTTTGAGTGACACCATTAATCATACCCAAGTAGAGTATGAAGGAGTATGTTTTAATCATGGAATGTTGTATTAGGAGGAAATCTAGAAATTTTAAATTAATAATTGTGCTATAGGAATATATTTGATCCAATGTAGTATTTGTAAGACGCCGAATTTTATGAAATAAAAGTATTCAATTTTTCTTAAAATTATTATTCTATTCACTAAATAGTTAAATTCTTATAATTATTATTCTATTCAGTAAATGGTTAAATTTATAAAAGGTTAAAGTTAAGGGAGATATGTGAAAATTTTACAAAGTAAGCAAGTTGTCATAAAATATTCGTTGTGTTTTAATATTCGTTGTGATTTTAGAATATTAAATGACGACAACGCAATTATTCATGAATTCCATAATGTAATAACTCATCACATATAAACGCATGAAATAACCTTTTTTATAAAAATAACGACAAAACTTTTACCATTAAACAGTTGAAATACCCAGTGATAAAAGTACAGTAATACGCGTTATTGCACAGTAACACACGATATTGCATTGTATTTTTGATTATTGATGATTACGTAAGAAGTTACTAAGTTTCATTCAATAATTGTCATAGTAGTTGCAGTATAGTGTGACGCCCCCAAAATAGGTATACATCACCCATTCCGAGTCGCCAGATGTGACGCCCCCAAAACAGGTATACATCACCCATCTTGTGTCGCCAGATACATGGTACATAAATTCAAATACAACTTAATTATACAACAGTCGGGTAAAATATGACAAAACATAGCTGAGAGTTTAAACAGAAATATTGTCTTCTAGACAATATCCACTCTCATATAGAGTCCTCATTATATTTATTGTCACACTATTTTACAGAATAGTGAGGACTACTAATACACCATCTCTCTGACCATTACTCCATTCCTCGATTAGTCCCTTGCCACGTTCTCATTTCCTAAAGAGAACAATGAAAGCAAAAGGTGAGCTTTCAACTAGCCCAAAGAAGAAATATTATAACTAAGATAATGCGAATAAATTATCATTAGTCTTCAACAATGTTAAACCGATAAAATACAATAGACATCAAGTTTAATGCAAGAAATAAATAAGCGAATCCATTAGAAGAGTCAAGAGAGCGTGATATCTACTATCTTCTATGATTTAAAATGTTTTCATCAATTTTATCGCCGAGACTCAACTTTAATAAATAAACCACATCATCGAATCATCCCCGCACTACGGCCAAGATATTCATTAAATCATCAATGGTCATGACTATTCCGAATAATCTCTGGTCATAATCATACCAAAAACTGTTCATCAATGCACTACAGGCCACTTAGGACTTTTACCACATCATTTATAACATTACGTGTCATGATTATACCGAATGATCCTGGTCATAATAATCATACCAAGTCCATCTACGCACGTAAGCGAAAAGATGACTTTCATCACAATACAAGCATAAGGATGATGACAATGACATAATAATTCAATAGAACAAGTTCAAGGATAAATTTTAATGATTTATGATTTAATTTATCCAGAAATCAATAATGTCCAAATTGTCAACATTATACTTTGCTTTATAGAGTAAAAATCAAGAATGCTCGTAAGAATATTTCTATGAAAAGATCTCTGGATGAAGCCTTGAATATCCGTGATATTCTACTAATTTCATGGAGTATAGAAGCCAAAACTTTAACCAACAAAGTATAATAAAATATATGAAATCATGAAATGAATTTTCGCCCACCATGCGAATCCATGTAGTATGCATCATTTCCACAATTTAATAAGGAATGAATATGAAGGATCATTCACTATGCATGTGGTAATCCACATGTACGAGTTATTCCAATGTAATAATAATAAAGAATGGAATAATGTAAGAATTCACTGTATGCGATAGATCGCATGCATGTGTTATTCCAACGAGTAATAATAAATAATAGAACCGTGTCAATGCAGAATCCGCATGCATGTGATATTCCAATGTAACAATAAAGAATGGAACCAGTCATTAAATACGTAATCCGCATGCATGTGATATTCCAACAGATTAATAAATAATGGAATAACGTAAGAATTTCACCACGATGCGGTGCTTAGATGTATGAGCGTTATTCCAACATAATAATAAGTAATGGAATAACAGAAGAATTTCACCATGTATGCGGTACTTCGCATAGATATGTTATTCCAACATAATAATAAGGAATGGAATAACAATAGCTCTCTTCATGAATACGAAAGAATAATACCCCTTACCTCAGAAGAAGATTAGATACTGAAATAGTGAGGTAGCATACTTCTCTTCTTCTTTCTCTCTATAATTTTTCTCTATAATAATTGCTTTATAGCTTTAGTGAATTGGTGAAGAATAATGAAGGAATGAGCTTCTATTTATAGGAAAATATAGTTTCGATAATTGCACGTTTTGGGGCTCAGAATATTACAGTATAATACCTTCCTTTTTTCTTTTATTTTTAATTTAGTCCTGCAAGTATTATCAAATTTGCACCACCTCCCCTAATAGTAAATCATGTGAATCAATAGTTCTAGACATTGTGAAAATACTGAATTACAAAGATAAGTACTCCATCTATACCTCCATTCTTAACTTAGTCATGCAAGTATTATCAATCTTGCACCACCTCCCTAATAAGACAAGAATGTGAATAGATAGTACACATATGTGAACAAATAGTTATAATCATGTGAATTAATAGCAATTAATTGCTCATTTATCCTAAGTTAAATACGATTGGTCAATATAACCTCCAGACATCAATTATTATCGAAATAAATGTCGATTTTCACTAACACTAATAATTCCAACACAATGTAACTATCAATTTCATCTTTAATCAACACGAACTTATTCATCATTAATAATATAATTCACAATATTTAACAACCAATCGCTCCTAAGAAAGAAGGGGCTTTCCGATAAGGATTTCTCCTTATCAGCGCAAATTATATGACCAAACCTCTCCTCGATGTAACTTCTAGATATTGTCGATATTACAAATAATAATATGAATAACTTTGTCGTCCTCAATTATTGATTTAATAATATATCATATTATGCGGATGATACATCGACAATAATTGAATCAATAATATGAGAGATATGATGCAAAGAATTATCGTAGTAATAATTGAGTATAATCGAAATACTTCTCACGTAAGATCAATAACCAATACCGTAGGATACTATGCAACCACGCCAGACATCATTGTAAGACCCCAACTTATTATTAATGAAATTTAATTTTCTATTTATTATTTTAAAATAGTAAGGGTTGATTTGATTAATGTGGATAGTTAGGGTAAAATATGCAAATACTTCAAAATAAGCAAGTGGTTATAAAATATTCATCATTGTTTGGGAATATTCGTTTGGTCGTGGAATATTCGATCGCTTGTGGGAATATTCGTATATTTACTACAATAGCCATGTGTGGGCCCCATAACTAAAGTGATTGGATGAAGAAAACGACAAATATAAGTGGTTTAAAAATAACCACAGTAGTTATTATCAAGAATATCTTGTTAAAATACCCTTGGTTAAAACACAAGAAGATTACCAGATTGCACCAATTATTGATTCTTACGTAAGAAGGCACTACTCAATAATGGTTACGTGAATTACCGCTCAATTTTTTATTGAGTTAATAATTGCTGCGTTAATATTTTATATTCATTGTTGTTTCAATAATTGTCATTACACAAAGATTTTTCATTATCGAAGCAATAATTCATATTATCCTAATAATATTATTAGATAACATTATTGGCAATGTCTAGAAAGTTCTGCCTCTAAGGAGAGGTTTGGTCACCTAATCATGGCGCCAAGAAGAAGAAATTCTTATTGAAAGCCCCTCTTCCTGAAACGCCTGCACAGTCATCGATATTGTGATTCTCATAATATTATTTGTGAATAATTAATTATTGATTCATATGATGAGGAAAATATTGATTTTATGTGGATATAGATGGAGAAAAATTTTAATGTGACAATTGTTGAAAATTGAAATTTTATCTTTTTCTGATAAAATAATTCATTTAAATATATTATTATATTTTAATAATATAATAATGGTGATATTTTTACAACGAATGTGGGATATATGAGTATACGAGGAGGAAGAGTATTTTTGTTGCAATAAATGTTTAAAACATGTTAAACATGTCGGTGGACCCCATTTATCGATCGAAATTTGATTATAAATTGTAAAATCGCCTGCTTGTGGATTTCGGTCAATTTCTATTTGGAATTTGGAAAAACTTTCTTCTGCAAAGTTGTAGAGAATTGAATTTCCTATAAAAACTCACGAGATTCGAATTTTCTGATGAAAGGGCTATTTATTATGAATTATTGAAGTTCCGAAGCTCCGAAATAATTGATTTTTGGAAGTTTAAAATATTTAAAATTAGAAAAATGTTTTTTTCATTATGGTGTGTTACACATGTGGGTTGAATGAGCTGAATTCAGTTCTTGGAAGGTTGGCGTAGGAAATTTTATTATAAATAATAATATTATATTAAATTTTCGCTTTTGTGTTCTAAAGATTTTCCTATAAATAGGTGCTTGGGTTAGAATTGAAAATCACACTAGAAATCAAGTTTTCTCTCTATATTATCGAAATTTATTCTTGTGAGTATTTTGAGTATACTTTGAGTATTGTTAGACCAAGTGCAAGTTCCTTCAAAGACTATATCCGGTATTCCAAATTTAAATCTTAATCTTTCGAGGTAAGGGATGTTATTTTCTTCTCAAATGATATTATTTCTTCAATATCATTATCTTGAAATATTGGTTGAAACTTTTTATCAAATTTGGAACTTTTCCATGTCTGGGTTACTATTCATGAGTTACTATTCACGAGTTACTTTCATTCACGAGTACTATTCAGCGTAAGCGTGAAGATGTTTTTGGGAAATTTCTATCTTTTGGTGTCTGAGTTACTATTCACGATATCTTGACTTTATTCACGATATCTTACAATTATTCAATCGAAAAATAAAATTTCTTATTTTTGTCCAAAATATCTATTCGGATACAAGCTTTGATTGTATCCATGTTTTGATCATTCTTAAATTTTACACCACTATGATTATTTTTTGAGGTATTTTTGAACATGGATAAAACAAAGTACTAATCCTTAATCCTTAATCCTTGTCATTTTGTTTCACCGGATTCGCTTTTTAAAAATATTTTCATCATCCTCGCCTTAAATGATGATATTATTGAATATCTTTGGCACGTAGTGCAAAGATGAATGATTTTTGAAGAATATCTTTGGTAGTAAGTAAAAAGATGAACAGTGTTTAGATGAACATGACCAATCGATGAATATCTTTGGCTCAGAGTGCAAAGATGAATATTTGATTCGGATGTATATCGATTGATGTTACGGGGGATAAAAGATAGATTTATGAACTTTTAAATTCATACATGAAGATAGTAGTTTGCATTCTCTACTTAACTCTTCTAATGAATTATTATTTCACGCGAATATTGATTTAAAATTTGTTGTCTATTGTATTCTATTAGATTTTTCCTGTTGAAGACTAATCTGTAATTTGTTGTATATTATCTTAGTCATAATATTCTTTATTAAGGCTAGTTGAGCTCACCCTTTTCCTTTTTGTTCCATTTTTCTTCTCGTGAGGCGAGAATATAAATGAAAATGAAGCCTATATGGAATGAAGGTTTTAAAAAGAATTATTTAGTAGTCCTCACCATTTTTGTAAAATAATGTATCAATAAATGTGATGAGGATTTATTTGAGTATAGATATTGTCTGAAGATAATATTTGTATTCAAACTCACGCTTTCTTGTTGTAATAATAAAGTTGTAGTTATTTCGCACCATGTATTGACCACTCGTAATAGGTGATGTATACCTATTTTGGGGGCGCCACAATTAATATCGAGCTTAGGGATATGATCTCTCCGGAGATCGGGAATAGAACTAGAGGGAGAGACGAGTAAATCCTTCGCTAAAGTGTGTCCTACCTAAGCTTATTTTTTAGTTGGTCAAGATATAAGGATATTATGTGATATATTGATTTCCTTAATTAACCCTTGTTTTATGACAAAGATTTGAGAATGTCGATCGAGAATATTAACAATGGAAATGAGACCGTGGAGACGCTTGTACTCACTCACCAACGAGGAGAACGTGCAACAGTCGCAATGTGTCCTCCCGTGAACAACACCACTGGCGAGAGATGATGAACGAGGGATGTTTAGAAGCTTTTTGCGGTTCATGCAAAATCGATTTGGGAGACTCGTGTTCAAAATACAGAGGAAATGATAGCAATTATTCACGGGTTGTCACAACCAAGCGAGCTTCAAAGAGTTGGGACCACCGAATTTAAGGGAAAGCCGGATCCGATCACGGGCGGAAACACGGGTCAAGCAAATTACCAAGATATTCGATGTCTTGGGATGCACGGAGGAACGAAGGTTCCATTCGCCACCTTTATGTTCCGTGGCGAAGCGAGATCACCGGTGGAGTCTGCGTGAAGCGTACCCATCCAAATTCGCACTCGGATGTCTTGGGAGACGTTTGAAACTATTTAATGACAAATACTTTCCGAAAGTGTTAAATCATATGAAGGAAGTGGAGTTTATTAGATCGAATGAACAACACGACGGTGTCTCTCAAGACGAGGCAAAGTTTGCGAGTTATCCGTGTTTGCACCTCATTTGGTGGAGAATGAGGAACGATGACGCGGATGTTTCTTAGAGGTTTGAAACCCTAAGATACGCCAAGATCTCATTTCTCATAAATTTTCTCTCTATTCGGATGTTGTAAGAAATGGGCTCAATTATTAGAGCGAGATAACGAAAGTACGGTCAACCGAGGGACCACAACCGTGATCGCACTGGAGATAGCGAATCAATGTAATAATGATAACCAAATGAGAAAGAGAAATGACGGACAAAAAATGGTAACCACTCGGTGGTAATCATAGCCATGAAAATAGAAGAAGCGAGTCGAGAGGAGATTTTAAAAGAGGAGATTTAACAATGACCATGTGAAGACGATAAAGGTCTGCAAGAATCGGTTCTAAGGGAGGAGAACGACCACCGGTTATATGTTACAAATGCGGAAAGAGGACATATCACCAAACCGCCCACAACAGTTCAAGGTATGCTATAATTGTGGAAAGGAAGGACATATCGCCGAGATTGATGCAAGAGCAAAACCTAGTTCAATGGGGACGGTGACTCAAAAGATCGTCCCGTAAAAGTCAAAGTCAACGATTCTGGGAAGAGCGTTTGTTTGTGGATCGGTCATAATGCGAGAACCCAAACGAGGTGATCACGGTAAGCTATTTATAAATTCTTGCGAAGTTTATACCTTACTTGATACCGGTGGTACCCATTCATTTATCTCTCTGCATGTGCTCAACGCTTAAACTTGACTCGGGAGAAATTAGACTTTGACCTATCTCGTGGAAACTCCGTTAGAGAAACTTTTATCACATCCAATCGCTTATAAATCTTGTTTGATTCAAGTTGGCACCATCACCTTACCTGTTGACCTTATCTCTTTAAAGATACTTGCTTTTGATGTGATTTTAGGGATTGATTGGTTAACTACTCATCATGCCAAAATTGATTGTTTTCGTAAGGTTGTTAGTTTTCATATTCCTAACCAACCCGTTGTATGCAATTCAAGCAACTAAACCATTAAAATCAATCACCGCTATATCTAATCATAAAGTTATTCGCTTATTGAAAAACGGATGTCAAGCTTTCTTAGCCCATGTTATGGATTTGAATAAAGACACGCCAAATTTGAATAATATTCCCGTTGTTATTGACTTTCCGACGATTTCTGAAGAACTTCCCGCCTACCCCGTAACGTGAAGTTGAATTCTTTATTGATCTTGAACCCGCACAAAGCCCATTTCTAAAACCCCATATCGAATGGCTCCTATTGAACTTCAGAGTTAAAGGTCCAACTACGAGAATTGTTGGACATCGGTTTCATTCGTCCTAAGACATCTCCTTGGGGTGCTCTGCTTTTATTTGTAAAAAAGAAAGACGGGAGTATGCGACTTTGTATTGACTATCGGAATCGAACCATGTCACCATCAAGAATAGGTATCCTCTACCTCGTATTGATGACTTGTTTGACCAGCCATAAGGGCACAATTCTTTTCAAAATCGATCTTCGCTCGGATATCATCAACAAGATTAGAATCGAGGATATTCCAAAGACCGCCTTTAGAACTCTAAGAGACGGGCATTATGAATTCTTAGTCATGTCTTTCTGACCGACTAATGCTCCTACGGCTTTCATGGATATGATGAACCGAGTATTCAAGGAATATTTGGATCGGTTTGTTGTTGTTTTTTATTGATGACATCCTTATTTATTCCAAAAGTCGTGAAGATCATGAGCACCATTTGAAGTCGGTACTCCAAAGGCTTCGTGAAAACAAACTATATGCCAAATTGAAGAAATGCGAGTTCGGCTTGAGGAAGTAGCATTCCTTGGGCACGCAGTGTCGAAACATGGAGAGTATCTGTTGATCCCACCAAGATTGAAGCAATACAAAGTTGGAGCAACCAAGTCGGTGGTGATCAAGTACGAAGCTTTTGGCTTAAATGGTTATTATCGGAGATTCGTGGAAGGGTTTTCTCGAATCGCTACTCCATTAACTCAAATTTAACTCCTCGGAAGGATACAAAATTCGCTTTGGAGCGAAGAATGCGAGAAGAGTTTCCAAGAGCTTAAGAGGAGACTTATTTCAAGACTGTTCTCAACAATACCATCTCGTTCTTGATGGATTTGTTATCTACAAACGATGCTTCGTGCAAAGGGTTAGGATGTGTTCTCATGCAACGCGGGAAAGTCATAGCTTTATGCCTCGCGACAACTTAAAGAGTATGAGAGGAATTATCCTACTCATGATCTAGAGTCAGCGGCAATCGTTTTGCGCTTAAAGATATGGAGGCACTATCTATATGGGGAGAAAGTGGAGACATATTCGCACCATAAAAGCCTTAAATATTTCTTCACTCAAAAAAAGAACTCAACACGCGGCAATGACGCTGGCTCGAGCTATTGAAAGACTACGACCACACTATTCAATACCATCCTGAAAAAGCGAACGTGGTAGCCGACGCTATTGAGTAGAAAGATCATATGCGAGAACGAAAAGGATGATGTCAAGTATACGATAGAGCCAACTTTAATAGAAAAAGTTAAGGTTACTCAAGCCACCGACCCGGAGTCGATGCGCGCATGAAGAAGAAAGTACAAGAAGGAGCTATTCCGTGCGGCGAGAATTGATGAAGAAGTAATACTTGAGTCCACTCTGAACTTTGTGTTCCTAACGACTGATTTGAAGTACAAGATTATGATGGAGGCACACAATACACCATTTGCAATCCATCCGGAAGTACTAAAATGTATCGTGATCTTCGACATACATTTTGGTGGAACAATATGAAGAGAGAGATTGCAAAGTTTATCTCAATGTGTTTAACTTGTCAACGTGTAAAGGCGGAGCATCTAGTACCTAAGGGTCCGTTGCAACCACTTGAGATTCCGAAATGGAAGTGGGAACACATTACCATGGATTTCGTTATGGGTCTTCCTACGGTTTCTCGGCATCAATGCTATTTGGGTTATTGTTGATAGATTAACCAAGTCTCGCTCATTTCTTGCCGATACGGAGACTTATTCACTTGAACGCCTTGCTAGTATGTGACGTGAATGAGATTGTGAGGTTGCATGGCATGCCTCAGATCCATAGTTTCGGATCGTGACCCAAGATTCACTTCAAGATTTTGGGTTAGCTTGCAAAAAGCTATGGGCACGGATTTATTTATTCAGCTTCAAGATACCATCCTCAAACGGACGGACAATCGAAGCGGACTATTCAAACTCTTGAAGATTTATTAAGACTCATGTCCTAGAATTCAAGGCGCTTAGGATAAGTATTTACCATCGGTGAAATTCTCCTACAACAACAAAGCTTATCGTGCAAGTATAGGTGTGGCTCCATTTGAAGCATTATATGGGCGAAAGTGTCGCTTCCAAAGATGTTGGGACGAGGTGGGTGAAGCAACACCGTTGGGACCCGAGTTAGTACGTGCATGACTACTGAAAAAGATCCAAATGATTCGACAACATATACAAACGGCACAAGATCGACAAAAAAGAGTTATGCGGATCTTCATCGAAAGGACGTGGAATTTAGTGTAGGGATCATGTATTATCATGAGTTGCTCCATGGAAGGGAGTTACTAGATTTGGGAAGAAAGGAAAGCTCAATCCACGATTTATCGGTCCATTTCAAATTCTTGACCGTGTAGGAAATGTAGCCTATAGACTCGCGTTACCTCCGAGTATGTCTCATGTTCATAATGTGTTTCACATATCCGTATTTCAGAAAATATGTGAAAGACCCGAACCACGCGATAGAGTTAGAACCGGACGAGATAGCCAAGACTTAACGATGTGAGGAGGTACCACCAAGATTTTGGATAGGAAGGAGCATGTCCTCCGCACAAGAAAGGTCATACCACAAGTTAAAGTTTTGTGAAGGAATCATGTTATAGAGGAAATGACACGGGAATTGAAACGGAAATGAAAGCGAGGTATCCTCACCTTTTCAAACACCAGTATCGTACGTCCAATTTCGAGGACGAAATTTCATAAGGAGGGGAGGTTGTAAGACCCCAACTTATTATTAATGAAATTTAATTTTCTATTTATTATTTTAAAATAGTAAGGGTTGATTTGATTAATGTGGATAGTTAGGGGTAAAATACGCAAATACTTCAAAATAAGTAAGTGGTTATAAAATATTCATTGTTGTTAGGGAATATTCGTTTGGTCGTGGAATATTCAATCTGCTTGGGAATATTCGCATGACGACGTAGCTACCAGCCATGTGTGGGGCCCCATAACTTGAAAGTGATTGGATGAAGAAAACGACAAATATAAGTGGTTTAAAAATAATAACAGAAGTAGTTATTCAAGATTATCTTGTTAAAATACCCGTTGGTTAAAACACAAGAAGACACCAGATTGCACCAATTATTGATTCTTACGTAAGAAGGCACTACTCAATAATGGTTACGATAATTACCGCTCAAATATTTATTGAGTTAATAATTGTTTGCGTTAATATTTTATATTCATTGTTGTTTCAATAATCGTCATTACACAAGATTTTTCATTATCGAAGCAATAATTCATATTATCCTAATAATATTATTAGATAACATTATTGGCAATGTCTAGAAAGTTCGCATCTAAGGAGAGGTTTGGTCACCTAATTGCGCGCGCCCAAGAAGAAGAAAATTCTTATTGAAAGCCCCTTTCCTGAACCGCACTGGTTGTCAATATTGTGATTCTCAGTAATATTATTTGTGAATAATTAATTATTGATTTATATGATGAGGAAAATATTGATTTTATGTGGATATAGATGGAGAAAAATTTTAATGTGACAATTGTTGAAAATTAAAATTTTATCTTTTTCTCGATAAAATAATTCATTTAAATATATTATTATATTTTAATAATATAATAATGGTGATATTTTACAACGAATGTGGGATATATGAGTATCTGAGGAGGAAGAGTATTTTTTGTTGCAATAAATGTTTAAAACATGTTAAACATGTCTGCGGACCCCATTTATCGATCGAAATTTGATTATAAATGTAAAATCGCCTGCTTTGTGGATTTCTTCCAATTTCTATTTGGAATTTGGAAAACTTTCTTCCGCAAAGTTGTAGAGAATTGAATTTCCTATAAAAACTCACGAGATTCGAATTTTCTGATGAAAGGGCTATTTATTATGAATTATTGAAGTTCAAGTTCAAAATAATTGATTTTTGGAAGTTTAAAATATTTAAAATTAGAAAAACGTTTTTTTCATTATCGTGTGTTACACATGTGGGTTGTATGAGCTGAATTCAGTTCTTGGAAGGTTGGCGTAGGAAATTTTATTATAAATAATAATATTATATTAAATTTTCTCTTTTGGTGTTCTAAAGCATTTTCCTATAAATAGGGTGCTTAGGTTAGAATTGAAAATCACACCGTAAATCAAGTTTTCTCTCTATATTATCGAGCGTATTTTTGTGAGTATTTTGAGTATACTTTGAGAGTATTGTTAGACGGTGCAAGTTCCTTCAAAGACTATACCCTAGATTCCAAATTTGAAGTCTAATCTTTCGAGGTAAGGGATGTTATTTTCTTCTCAAATGATATTATTTCTTCAATATCATTATGCTAAAATATTGGTTGAAACTTTTTATCAAATTTGGAACTTTTCCATGCTCGGGTTACTATTCATGAGTTACTATTCATGAGTTACTATTCACGAGTTACTATTCACGAGTACTATTCACGTAAGCGTGAAGATGTTTTTTGGGAAATTTCTATCTTTTGGTGTCCTGAGTTACTATTCACGATACTGACAGACTATTCACGTGATACTGCACTATTCATTGAAAAATAAAATTTCTTCTTTTGTCCAAAATATCTATTCGGATACTAGCTTTGATTGTATCCATGTTTTGATCATTCTTGAATTTTACACCACTATGATTATTTTTGAGGTATTTTTGAACATGGATAAAACAAAGTACTAATCCTTAATCCTTAATCCTTGCCATTTTGTTTCAATCGATTCGCTTTTTTAAAAATATTTTCATCATCCTCGGTCTTAAATGATGATATTATTGAATATCTTTGGCCTGTGGTAGTGCAAAGATGAATGATTTCTCAAGAATATCTTTGGTAGTAGTGCAAAGATGAACAGTGTTTAGATGAAATACGACTAATCGATGAATATCTTTTGGCCCAGTAGTGCAAAGATGAATATTTGATTCCGTATGTATATTGATTGATGTTACAGGGGATAAAAGATAGACGATGAACTTTTAAATTCATACATAGAAGATAGTAGTTTGCATTCTCTACTTAACTCTTCTAATGAATTATTATTTCCACTAAAATATTGATTTAAAATTTGTTGCCTATTGTATTCTATTAGATTTTTTCCTGTTGTCAAGACTAACGATAATTTGTTGTATATTATCTTAGTCATAATATTCTTTCTCGGGCTAGTTGAGCTCACCCTTTTCCTTTTGTTCCATTTTTCTTCTCGTGAGGCGAGAATATAATAGCACGCAGCCTCTGGTATGGAATGAAGATTTTAGAAAGAATTGTTTAGTAGTCCTCACCATTTTTGTAAAATAATGTATCAATAAATGTGATGAGGATTTATTTGAGTATAGATATTGTCTAGAAGATAATATTTGTATTCAAACTCACAGTTTTACTGTTGTAATAATAAAGTTGTAGTTGTTTCTGTACCATGTATTGACAACTCAGAATAGGTGATGTATACCTATTTTGGGGGCGTCACAACTGTACTTTTACTACTGGGTATGTGACTCCCCCAAAATTGGTATACATCACCCATCTTGAGTCGCCAAATACATGGTACATAAATCAAATACAACTTAATTATACAACTGTCGTGTAAAATACAACAAAACATAAACTGAGAGTTTAAACAAGAATATTGCCTTTTAGACAATATTCACTCTCAATGGAGTCCTCATAGACAATATACAAACTCAAATTCAGTCCTCATTACATTTATTATCACACTATTTAACAGAATAGTGAGGACTACTAATGCTATCATCCGATCATCGATAACTGCTCTCGACTCGTCCAAATTTATATTCTCATTTCCTGAAGATAATAGTGAAGGAAAGGGTGAGTTCAACTAGCCCAGTAAGAAATATTATGACTAAGATAATGCAAAATATATTATCATTAGTCTTCAACAATGTTAAACTGATAAAATACAATAGACATCAAGTTTAACTACAGCGGAACAAGCAATCCATTAAAAGAGTCAAGTAGAGAATAAAATCTACTATCTTTTATGATTTAAAAAGGGTTTTCATCATTTTTATCTCTGAGACTCAGCTTAATAAATAATCCACATCATCCCTGCACTACGACCAATGATATTCATTAGTATTACGACCACAAATTATCCATGCACTACGGGCCAAGGATATTCGTGTATTCATCAATGTTCATGATCATGCCATAAAACAATTCTTCTTTGCACCCTTGGCCAAAGAGAATCCATAGCCATAATCATATCAAAAACTGTCCATCAATGCACTACGGGCCAATGAGGACTTTTTCTACATCATTTGTAACATTACGGCCATGATTATATCGAATAATCCTCATTCATAATCATACCAAGTCCATCTATGCACTACAGTGCCACGTATTGACTTTCAACATAATATAAACATGAGGATGATGACAATGATATAAGAATTCAATAAAACAAGTTCAAGAATTAATTTATCCAAAGAATTAATAACATCCAAATTGTCAACATAATACTTCTTTGTAGAGTAAAATTCAAGAATGCTCAAAAGAATATTTCCATGAAAAGATCTTCGGATGAAGCACAAATATCAAGGATATTCTACTAATTTCATGGAGTATAGAAGTCAAAATTTTAACCAACCGAGTATAATAAAGAATGGAATAACAAAAGAAATCACCGAGCATGCGATAGAATCAAGATGCATGTGTTATTCCAATGTAATAATAAATAACGGAATCAGTCACGCGAACGCATTACGCATGTGATATTCCAATAGAATAATAAATAACGGAACCAGGTCAGGCGAAATTTGCACCGACAGGATGTTCCCACAGAATAATAAATAACGGAACCAGGTCATGTGTAAACGCACAGACAGGATATTCCGACAGAATAATAAAGAATGGAATAACAACATAATTCACCATGCATAGGGTAGTTCCCGTATACAGGTTATTCCAAAAATAATAAAGAATGGAATAACAGAAGTTCTCTTCATGAATACGAAAGAAATAATACCCCTTACGAGTACAACAAATAATATCCCTTATCTTATAAAGAAGAGTACTCCGACGAGTAGGGCGAGGATATACTTGAAGAAACTTGCACTACGCTCAAAGCTTTCTTAAGCAGAAAATACGCTCAAGATTATAGAAGAAGAATTCTCTACAATTTCTCTCTCTAGAGTTTCAGTGAATTTGTAAGAAATAATGAAGGAATGAGTTTCTATTTATAGAAGAATGAATTGAATAGTAACTAATTCATGAACGGTCCAGATTGATTCACTTTTAAACGAGACATCTGATTGATTTAATAAAATATTCTAATAAAACAAAATCTTTTTAAATAAAATATAATATATTCTATTTATAATCTAATTAAACGAATAACTTTATAAAAGTATTCTATTTTATATAAAAGATTTTACTACGCATTTACTATGCAAAACACTATGCATAATAAAATATAATATATTCTAATTATTGCTTAATAAAACAAATAACTTTATAAAAGTATTTTGTTTTATATAAAAAGTTTTTCTGTTTATTACATTAATAATACTAATAAAACAAACTTCATCATCATTATTATAATTCACACTATTAATCGACCAGTCGTTCCTGTGAAAGAGGTGGTTTTCCAATAAGGATTTCTCCTATCATGCCGCAATTATTAGGACCAAACCTCTCCTTGGCGTAACTTCTATACATCGTTAATATTT
Organism: Panax quinquefolius; assembly: GCA_020205615.1. NCBI lineage: Eukaryota > Viridiplantae > Streptophyta > Magnoliopsida > Apiales > Araliaceae > Panax > Panax quinquefolius. Next base: position 149,835,232 of record CM035153.1, on the reverse strand, counting down.
TAAATAATAATATTAATAACTATGTCATCTCAATTATTGATTTAATAATATATAAAATATCGACAATAATTGAATCAAATAACGTGAGATACTATGCAATAATTACTGAAACTATAATTGAACAAAATTGAGTGACTTCTCACGTAAGTATCAATAATCAATACCGTTTGCTACTATGCAACCAATGCCAGACATCGTACTTTTTACTACCGATTAGTTCAACAGTATTAACGGTAAAACTTCCGCCGTTATTTTCATAAAAATATTTTTTCGTTTTCTCAATCTGATAATAATTTCGTTGTGGGGTCCACCAATGATTGTGCCGTCGTACGAATATTCCCCGACCAATCGAATATAATATAACAACTTGCATACTTTGCAAAATTTATAAATATTACCCACAACTATAACATTATATTAAATCTACACCATAATATTTAAAAAAAAAAATTGAGAAATTTAAATTTTTATTCGTAAAATTTGGGATTTTACAGTTTTCCTTCATCCAATCGCTTTCCATTATGAGGCCCACACAAGGCTGCGCCGTCGTATGAATATTTTTCGACAGTAAGAATATTCCACGACCAAACTAATATTCCCAACAACAATGAATATTTTATAACCACTTGCTTATTTGAAATATTTGTGCATTTTACCCATAACTGTGACGCCCCCAAAATAGGTATACACAACACCCATTCTGAGTCGCCAAATACATGGTACAAAAAGCAAACTACAACTTCAATAATACAAATGTCGTGTGAAATACGACAATATATACTGTGAGTTTAAATATAATATTGTCTTCTAGACAATATCCACATGCAAATAAATTCCCATCATAATTATTGATTCATTATTTTACAAAAATGGTGAGGACTACTAAACAACTCTCTCTAGAACCTTCATTCCATACCCGACTAAGACTCGCTACATTCTCGCCTCCCGAGAAGAAAAATGGAACAACAAGGAAAAGGGTGAGCTCAACTAGCCCAAGAAAGAATATTATGACTAAGATAATATACAACAAATTATCGTTAGTCTTCAACAGGAAAAATCATAGAATACAATAGACAACAAGTTTCGGATCAATATTCGCAGCGGTGAAATAATAATTCATAGAAGAGTTACGTAGAGAATGAAAACTACTATAATCTATGAATTTAATAGTCCATCATCAATATTTTATCCTGTAACATCAATCAATATACATCCGGAATCAAATATTCATCTTTGCACTACAGCCAAAAGATATTCATCACTGGGTCATGTTCATTTAAACACTGCTCATCTTTGCACTACAGCCAAAGATATTAATCAATCTGGTATGTTCATCTCAACACTGCTCATCTTTGCACTACAGCCAAAGATATTCTTAATAAATCATTCATCTTTGCACTACTGGCCAAAAGATATTCCATAATATCATCATTTAAGACCGAGGATGATGAAAATATTTATTTTTTTTTAAAGAAACGAATCCAAAGAAACAAAATGACAAGGATTAAGGATTAAGGATTCGTACTTGGTTTTATCCACGTCCAAAAATACCTCAAAAATAATCATAGTGGTGTAAAATTCAAGAATGATCAAAACATGGATACAATCGAGTTAGTATCCGTAATAGATGTTTTGACGAAAAAGAAGAAATTTTATTTTTCTATGAATAATATCAGATATCGTGAATAGTCTTCGTATACGTGAATAGTAATTCCAGACACCAAAAGATAGAAATTTCACAAAAACATCTTCACGCTTCATGAATAAGTACTTTGTGAATAGTAACTCGTGAATAAGAACTCATGAATAAGAACTCGTGAATAAGAACTCATGAATAATAACCCATGAATAGTAACTCCCAGACATGAAAAAGTTCCAAATTTGATAAAACTTCAGATCAACATTTCAAAGATAATGATATTGAAGAAATAATATCATTTGAGAATAAAATAACATCCTTACCTCGAAAGATCAAGATTTCTTTTTGAAACACCTGATATAGGCTATGACTTGAACTTGCAATCATATAAGAATACTCAAAGTATACTCAAAATACTCACAAGAATACGCTTTATAATATAGAGAGAAAACTTCAGCTTTAAAGTGTGATTTTTCAATTCTAACCCAAGACCCTATTTATAGAAATTGCTTAGAACACCAAAGCGTAAAATTTAATATAATATTAATATTTATTTTCCAAAACCTCATACGCATTACTTTTGCCAACTGAATTCAGCTCCTACACATGTTAAATGAGGCCACCTAACATTCCAAAAACGTTTTTCCTATTTTAAATATTTTAAACTTCCAAAATCAATTATTTTGAGCTTCGTAACTTCAATAATTCATAAATAAATAGCCCTTTCATCAGAAAATTCGAATCTCGCGAGTTTTTATAGGAAATTCAATTCTCTACAACTTTGCAGAAGAAAATTTTTCCAAATTCCAAATAGAAATTGACCAAAATTCACACAAACAATGATTTTACAAGCTATAATCAAATTTCTATTAATAATTGTGTCCACACCAACACACAAAACATGTGTTAAACATTTAATGCCACAAAATACTCTTCCTCCTCATATACTCATATATCCCACATTCATTGTAAAAATATCACCGTTAATATATTATTAAAGTAATATATTTAAATGAATTATTTTATCGTAAAAAGATAAAATATTAATTTTCAACAATTGTCATTTTAAAATTTTCTCCATCTATATCCACATAAAATCAATATTTTCCTCATCATATAAATCAATAATTAATTATTCACAAATAATATTACGTAATCACAATATTGACAACCGTGCGCTTCCTGTGAAAGAGGGGCTTTCCAATAAGAATTTCTTCTTCCTGGCAGCAGCAATTAGGTGACCAAACCTCTCCTTAGATGTAACTTTCTAGACATTGCCAATAATGTTATCTAATAATATTATTCGGATAATATGAATTATTGCTTCGATAATGAAAAATACGTGTAATGACAATTATTGAAACAACAAAGAATATAAAATATCAACGCAAAGAATTATCAATCAATAAAATAAAATACTTGAATAAAGAATTATCAGTAACCATTATTGAGTAGTGCCTTCACGTAAGAATCAATAATTGGTGCAATACCGCAAATCTTCGCTCAACAACGCGACATTAGTGTGTTTTAACCACCGGGGTATTCCAACAAGATAATACTTGATAATAACTACGCCAGTTATTTAAAAACAACTTATATTTGTCGCTTTCTTCATCCAATCACTTTCCGTTATGGGGCCCACACATGGTCAAGCGCCATCGCATTTAATATTCCCCGACAAGCATTTAATATTCCACGACCAAACGAATATTCCCCACAATAATGAATATTTTATCACCACTTGCTTATTTAAAATATTTGCGCATTTTACCCCTAACTATCCACATTAATCAAATCAACCCTTACTATTTCAAAATAATAAATAAAGGAAATTCCTTTTTATTTAAAAATTTCGGGGTCTTACAATAACTAACCACATTAATTAAATCAACACTTACTATTTTAAAATAATAAATAGAGGAAATTCAATTTCATTAATAATAAGTTGGGGTCTTACATTTAACGGTAACACTTTCGCCGTTATTTTTAATAAAAGATAATTCTGTCATTTTTTTACTACAACAATACTCCCGTTGTGGGGTCCACCAATGATTGTATTATCGTATGAATATTCCTTGTTAAAATGAATATTCCCCGACTAATCGAATATTATATAACCACTTACTTACTTTGCAAAATTTATAAATATTACCCACAACTATAACATTATATCAAATCCATACCATAATATTCAAAAAAAATATTTCGAGAAATTTAAATATTTATTCATAAAATCTGGGGTCTCACACCAAATACATGGTACAGAATTCAAATACAACTTAATTATACAACTGTCGTGTAAAGTACGACAAAATATAAGCTGGGAGTTTCAACACGAATATTGTCTTCTAGATAATATCTAAACTCAAATTTAATGTGACGCCCCCAAAATAGGTATACATCACCCATTCTCGAGTTGTCAATACATGGTACGTAAACAACTACAACTTTATTATTACAATAAGAAAACTGTGAGTTTAAATACAAATATTATCTTCTGCATAATATCTATACTCAAATAAATCCTCATCACATTTATCGATACATTATTTTACAAAATGGTGAGGACTACTAAACAACTCTCTCTAGAACCTTCATTCCATACCCCACTGTTGCACTCGCTATATTCTCGCCTCCCGAGAAAAAAAATGGACAAAAAGAAAAAGGGTGAGCTCAACTAGCCCAAGAAAGAATATTATGACTAAGATAATATACAACAAATTATCGTTAGTCTTCAACAGGAAAAATCTAATAGAATACAATAGACAACAAATTTTAAATCAATATTCAATGGAAATAATAATTCATTAGAAGAGTTAAGTAGAGAATGCAAACTACTATCTTCTATGTATGAATTTAAAAGTTCATCGCTCTATCTTTTATCCCCAGAACATCAATCAATATACATCCGAATCAAATATTCATCTTTGCACTACAAAAGCCAAAGATATTCATCACTGGGTCATGTTCATCTAAACACTGCTCATCTTTGCACTACTACCAAAGATATTCTTCAGAAATCATTCATCTTCGCACTACAAAGCAAAGATATTCAATAATATCATCATTTAAGATCGAGGATGATGAAAAATATTTTTAAAGAAACGAATCCAAAGGAAACAAAATGACAAGGATTAAGGATTAAGGATTCGATTTGTTTTATCCATGTCCCAAAATACCTCAAAAATAATCATAAAGTGGTGTAAAATTCAAGAATGATCAAAACACGGATACAATCAAAGCTAGTATCCGTAATAGATATTTTGGACAAAAGAAGAAATTTTATTTTTCTAATGAATAATATCGATATCACGTGAATAGTGTCGATACGTGAATAAGAATCTCACACCAAAAGATAGAAATTCCACAAAAAACATCTTCACGCTTAATTAATAGTACTTTGTGAATAATAACTCGTGAATAAGAACTCATGAATAAGAACTCGTGAATAAGAACTCATGAATAGTAACCCCGACATGAAAAAAGTTCCAAATTTGATAAAAAGTTCCAACCAATATTTCAAAGATAATGATATTAAAGAAATAATATCATTTGAGAAGAAAATAACATCCCTTACCTCGAAAGATTAAGACTTCTAAATTTGAATACCGGATATAAAGTCAAGGAACTTGCACCGCCTAACAATACTCAAAGTATACTCAAAATACTCACAAGAATACGCCGATAATATAGAGAGAGAAAACTTCGCTTCAAAAGTGTGATTTTCAATTCTAACCCAAGACCCTATTTATAGAAATCGCTAGAATACCAAAGCGTAAAATTTAATAAATTAATAATATAATTATATAAATTTTCTACACATGCCTAGAATCTGATTTCAGCCATCAAACACATGCCACATTCTAGAAAAAGTAAGAAAAAACGTTTTTCTAATTTTAAATATTTTAAACTTCCAAAATCAATTATTTCTGAGCTTCTAACTTCAATAATTCATAATAAATAGCCCTTTCATCAGAAAATTTGAATCTCATGAGTTTTATAGGAAATTCAATTCTCTACAACTTTGCAGAAGAAAGTTTTTCCAAATTCCAAATAGAAATTGACCGAAATCCACAAACAGACGATTTTACAAAGCTATAATCAAATTTCAAATAATAAATGGGGTCCAATTTATGTTTTAACATGTTTTAAACATTTATTGCAACAAAAATACTCTTCCTCCTCAGATACTCATATATCCCACATTCGTTGTAAAAAATATCACCATTATTATATTATTAAAATATAATAATATATTTAAAAGAATTATTTTATCGTAAAAAGATAAAATTTCAATTTTCAACAATTGTCACATTAAAATTTTCTCCATCTATATCCACATAAAATCAATATTTTCCTCATCATATGAATCAATAATTAATTATTCACAAATAATATTACGTAATCACAATATCGACAACCGTGCGCTCCTGTGAGCAGGGGGCTTTCCAATAAGAATTTCTTCTCATCAAGCAAGCAATTAGTGACCAAACCTCTCCTTAGATGTAACTTTCTAGACATTGCCAATAATGTTATCTAATAATATTATTCAGATAATATGAATTATTGCTTCGATAATGAAAAATACCGTAATGACAATTATCAAACAACAACAATATAAAATATCAACGCAAAGAAATTATTAACTCAATAAAATAATCGAATAAGAATTATCGTAACCATTATCGAGTAGTGCCTTCACGTAAGAAGAATCAATAATTGGTGCAATACCGCGCAAGCTACGTGTTTTAACCACCGAGTATTTTAACAAGATAATCTGTAAATAACTACGCAAGCTATTTTTAAACAACTTATATTTGTCGCTTTCTTCATCCAATCGCTTTCCATGGGCCCACACACGGTCATACCGTCGCATTTAATATTCCTCTGACAAAGATTTAATATTCCACGACCAAACGAATATTCCCCGACAACAATGAATATTTTATAACCACTTGCTTATTTTGAAGTATTTGCATGATTTTACCCTTAACTATCCACATTAATCAAATCAACCCTTACTATTTCAAAATAATAAATAGAGAAAATTAAATTTCATTAATAATAAGTTGGGGTCTTACAACCTCCCTCCTTATGAAATTTCGTCCTCTAAATCGACGACGATTCGTGTTTCAAAAGGTGAGGATACCTCGCTTTCATTTCCGCTTCCAATTCCCGTGTCATTTCTCTATAAAGATGATTCCTCCACAAAACTTTAACTTGTGGTATGACCTTTTCATACAGTAGGACATGCTCCTTCCTATCCAAGATCTTGACAGTACCTCCTCATACGTTAAGTCTTCTTCGCTATTTCATCCTGTTTCTAATTCTATAACGTGGTTCGGTCTTTCACATATTTACTGAAGTACGTATATGTGAAACACATTATGAACACGAGACATACTTTGAGGTAACGCAAGTCTATAGGCTACATTTCCTACTTCTACCAAGAATTTGAAATGGACCAATAAATCGTGGATCGAGCTTTCCTCTCTTCCCAAATCTTGTAACTCCCTTCCATGGAGCAACTCGCAATAATACATGATCCCCACACTAAATTCCACGCCCTTTCGATGAAGATCCGCATAACTCTTTTGTCGATCTTGTGCCGCTTTGTATACGCTTGTCGAATCATTTGGATCTTTTCCGTAGTCATACGCATTAACTCGGGTCCCAACAATGTTGCTTCACCCACCTCGTCCCCAACATATCGGAGAGCGACACTTTCGTCCATATAATGCTTCAAATGGAGCTACACCTATACTTGCTCGATAACTGTTGTTGTAGAGAATTCCACCAATGGTAAATACTTATCCTAACCGCCTTTGAAGTCTAGGACACGTAGTCTTAATAAATCTTCAAGAGTTTGAATAGTCCTTCTCGATTGTCCGTCCGCTTTGAGGATGGTATGCCGAATCAATCGAATCAGAACTGCGCTCCATAGCTTTTTGCAAGCTAACCCAAAATCTTGAAGTGAATCTTGGGTCACGATCCAAAACTATGGATACAGTATGCCATGCAACCTCACAATCTCATTCACGATATACTAGCAAGACGCTCAAGTGAATAAGTCTCCGATTTGCAAGAAATGAGCGGACTTGGTTAATCTATCAACAATAACCCAAATAAGATTGATGCCTCGAGAAACCGTAGGAAGACCCGTAACGAAATCCATGGTAATGTGTTCCCACTTCCATTTCGAATCTCAAGTGGTTGCAACGGACCCTTAGGTACTAGATGCTCCGCCTTTACACGCTGACAAGTTAAACACATCGAGATAAACTTTGCAATCTCTCTCTTCATATTGTTCCACCAAAATGTATGTCAAGATCACGATACATTTTAGTACTTCCGTGATGGATTGCAAATGGTGTATCGTGTGCCTCCATCATAATCTTGTACTTCAAATCGTAGTCGTTAGAACACAAAGTCTAGAGTGGACTCAAGTATTCCTTCTTCATCAATTCTCGCCTCCTAATAGCTCCTTCAGATTTTTTCTTCATACGCATCACCCGGCCTGCGGGCTCGAGCAACCTTAACTTTTTCTATTAAAGTCGGCTCTATGCGATACTTGACATCATCGCACTCGCTTCTCGATATGATCTTCTTCTACTCAACGCGCACCCTACCACGCTCGCTTTTCCGTGATGGTATCAATAGTGTGGTCGTAGTCTTCAATAGCTCGAGCCAACGTCACCGCCGCATGTTGAGTTCTTTTTGAGTGAAGAAATATTTAAGGCTTTTATGGTCCTAATATATCTCCACTTTCTCCCCATATAGATAGTGCTCCATATCTTTAAGCGAAAACGATCACCGCTAACTCTAGATCATGAGTAGGATAATTCCTCTCATACTTTTTTAAGTTGTCGCGAGGCATAGGCTATGACTTTCCCACGCTGCATGAGAACACATCCTAACCCTTTGCACAAGCATCATCAGAGATAACAAATCCATCCGAACCAGATGGTATTGTTAGAACAGTCTTAAATAAGTCTCCTCTTAAGCTCTTGAAACTCTTCTCGCATTCTTCGCCTCCAAACGAATTTTGTATCCTTCCGAAGTTAGTTGAAGTTAATGGAGTAGCGATTCGAGAAAACCCTTCCACTAATCTCCGATAATAACCAAATAAGCCCAAAAGCTACGATTTCACCACCGACTTCTGCTGTTCTAACTTTGTATTGCTTCAATCTTCACGGATCAACAGATACTCCATGTTTTGACACCACGTGCCCAAGAAATGCTACTTCCTCAAGCCGTAACTCGCATTTCTTCAATTTGGCATATAGTTTGTTTTCACGGGCCTTTGAGTACCAAATTTCAAATGGTGCTCATGATCTTCACGACTTTTGGAATATATAAGGATGTCATCAATAAAGACAACAACAAACCGATCCAAATATTCCTCGAATACTTTGGCTCATCATATCCATGAAAGTCAGAGCATTAGTCAATCCGAAAGACACGACTAAGAATTCATAATGCCCGCATCGAAGTTCTAAAGGCGCTTTTGAATATCCTCGCCTTCTAATCTTCACCGATGATATCCGTAATCTAAGATCGATTTTTGAAAAGAATTGTGCCCCTTGAATCGGTCAAACAAGTCATCAATACGAGGTAGAGGATACCTATTCTTGATGGTGACATGGTTCAATTCCCGATAGTCAATACAAAGTCGCATACTCCCGCTTTTCTTCTTTTTACAAATAAAACAGAGCACCCCAAGGAGATGTACTAGATTTAATGAAACCGATGTCCAACAATTCCTCGTAGTTGGACCTTTAACTCCTCAAGTTCAATAGAGCCATTCGATATGGGGTTTTAGAAATGGGCTTTGTACTCAGTGTTCAAGATCAATAAAGAATTCAACTTCACGCTCGGGGTAGACCGGAAGTTCTTCTAGAAATACGCCGTGAAAGTCAATAACAACAGAATATTATTCAAATTTGACGTGTCTTTTTATTCAAATCCATAACATGGGCTAAGAAAGCTTGACATCCGCTTTTCAATAAACGAATAGCTTTTATGATTAGATATGACAATGATTGATTTTAATGGTTTAGTTGCTTGAATTGCATAAACAAAGTTGGTTAGAATATGAAAACTAACAACCTTACGATAAAAACAATCAATTTTGGCATGATGAGTAGTTAACCAATCAATCCCTAAAATCACATCAAAAGCAAGTATCTTTAAAGAGATAAGGTCAATGTAAGGTGATGGTGCCAACTTGAATCAAACAAGATTTATAAACAAAGGATGTGATGAAAGTTTCTCCTAACTGAGTTTCCACAGATAGGTCAAAGTCTAATTTCTCCTGAGTCAAGTTTAAACGCTGAGCACATGCAGAGAGATAAATGAATGGGTAAAGCACCGCAGATCAAGTAAGGTATAAACTTCGCAAGAATTTATAAATAGCTTACCCGTGATCACCTCGCTTGGGTTCCTCGATATGACCAACCACAACAAACGCCTTCCTAATCGCTGACTTTGACTTTTCTCGATAGTTCTTTTGAGTCACCGTCCCTCATTAACTAGGTTTCGCCATCGCATAATCTCGAGCGATATGTCCTTCCTTTCCACAATTATAGCATACCTTGAACTGTCAGGCGCTTGACCGATATGTCCTCTTTTCCGCATTTGTAACATACGACCGGTGGTCGTTTCCTCCCTTAGAACCAGCTTCTTCAGCCAAGACCGCTGCCTTCACATGGTCATTGTTAAATCTCCTTTTTAAAATCTCCTCCCGACTCGCTTTCTTCTATTTTCACGGCTATGATTACCACCAGAGAGTGGTTACCATTTTTGTCCGTCTCGCTTTTCTCCGCCGGTTATCATTATTCTGCTGATCGCTATCTCTCGGTACGATCCTCGGTTGTGGTCCTCAACGACCGTACTCAAGTATCTCGCCTAATAATTGAGCCTCATTTACAACATCCGGTCAGAGAGAAAATTTATGAGAAATGAGATATCGACGTATGCCGGTTTCAAACCTCTAAGAAACATCCGCCATATACGCTCTCATTCTCCACCAAATGAGGTGCAAACTCGATAACTCGCAAACTTTGCCTCGCATCGAGACACCGCCATGTTGTTCGCTTGTTCTCTAATAAACTCCACTTCCTTCATACGACGAACACTTTCGTGAAAGTATTTGTCATTAAATAGTTTCAAACGCTCCCAAGACATACGCCGAAAAGTACCGGATGGGTACGCTTCACGCACTCCCACCAAGAGATCCCTTCGCCACTTTAACATAAAGGTGGCGAATGGAACCTTCTGTTCTCCGCATCCCAAGACATCGAATATCTTGGTAATTTGCTTGACCCATGTTTCCGCCATGATCGGATCTCGCTTTCCTTAAATTCGTGGTCCCAACTTTTGAAATCGCTTTGCGTGACAACCCGTGAATTGCTATCATTTCTCCTCAGATTTTGAACACGAAGTCTCCTCGTCTGATTTTGCATGAACCGCAAAAAGCTTCTAAACATCCCCTCGCTCATCATCTCGCTCAAAGTGGTGTTGTTCACAGAGGAACATTGCCACCACAGAGTTACTCGCTCTCCTCGCTGGTGAGTACAAAGCGCCTCCACTCTGGCCTCATTTCCATTGTTAATATTCTCAATGACATTCTCAAATACCGCTATAAAACAAGGGTTAATTAAGGAAATCAATATATCACATAATATCCTTATATACCGACTAACTAAAAAATAAGCTTAGTAGGACACACTAGCGAAGGATTTACTCGCCTCCCCTCCTAGTTCTATTCCCCGATCTCCGCCAGAGATCATATCCTTAAGCTCGATACCAATCGCGACGCCCCAAAAATAGGTATACATCACCCATTCTCGAGTACAATACATGGTACGTAAAAATAACTACAACTTTATTATTACAACAAGAAATCTGTGAGTTTGAATACAAATATTATCTTCTGATAATATCTATACTCAAATAAATCCTCATCACATTTATTGATACATTATTTTACAAAAATGGTGAGGACTACTAAACAATTCTTTTAAAACCTTCATTCCATACCCCGACTGCATCGCTTATATTCTCGCCTCCCGAGAAGAAAAATGGAACAAAAAGGAAAAGGGTGAGCTCAACTAGCCCAAGAAAGAATATTATGACTAAGATAATATACAACAAATTATCGTTAGTCTTCAACAGGAAAAATCTAATAGAATACAATAGACAACAAATTTTAAATCAATATTCGCAATGTGAAATAATAATTCATTAGAAGAGTTAAGTAGAGAATGCAAACTACTATCTTCTATGTATGAATTTAAAAGTTCATCGCTCATCTTTTATCCCCAGAAACATCAATCAATATACATCTCGAATCAAATATTCATCTTTGCACTACGTGCCAAAGATATTCATCACCGTCATGTTCATCTAAACACTGCTCATCTTTGCACTACTACCAAAGATATTCTTCAGAAATCATTCATCTTTGCACTCACAGCCAAAGATATTCAATAATATCATCATTTAAGATCGAGGATGATGAAAAATATTTTTAAAGAAACGAATCCAAAGGAAACAAAATGACAAGGATTAAGGATTAAGGATTCAGATTTTGTTTTATCCATGTCCAAAAATACCTCAAAAAATAATCATAGTGGTGTAAAATTCAAGAATGATCAAAACATGGATACAATCAAAGCTAGTATCCGTATTAGATATTTTGACAAAAAGAAGAAATTTTTTTTTCTATGAATAAAGGTCAGATACGTGAATAAAGGCCAGATACGTGAATAAGAACTCCGACACCAAAAGATAGAAATTCCACAAAAAACATCTTCACGCTTCATAGACTTTAATAATATAGACTCGTGAATAAGAATCGTGAATAAGAATCTCTCGTGAATAAGAATCGTGAATAAGAATCTCATGAATAGTAACCCCGATATGAAAAAGTTCCAAATTTGATAAAAAGTTCCAACCAATATTTCAAAGATAATGATATTGAAGAAATAATATCATTCGAGAAGAAAATAACATCCCTTACCTCGAAAGATTAAGACTTCTAAATTTGGAATACCGGATATATAGTCTCAAGGAACTTGCACCGCCTAACAATACTCAAAGTATACTCAAAATACTCACAAGAATACGCCGATAATATAGAGAGAGAAAACTTCAGCTTCGTGTGATTTTCAATTCTAACCCAAGACCCTATTTATAGAAATTGCTTAGAACACCAAAGCAGTAAAATTTAATAAATTAATAATATAATTATATAAATTTCTACATATGCCTAGAATCTGATTTCAGCCATCAAACACATGCCACATTCTAGAAAAAGTAAGAAAAAACGTTTTTCTAATTTTAAATATTTTAAACTTCCAAAATCAATTATTTCTTGAGCTTCTAACTTCAATAATTAATAATAAATAGCCCTTTCATCAGAAAATTTGAATCTCATGAGTTTTTTATAGGAAATTCAATTCTCTACAACTTTGCAGAAGAAAGTTTTTCCAAATTCCAAATAGAAATTGACCAAATCCACAAACTGACGATTTTACAGCTATAATCAAATTTCACCAATAAATGGGGTCCACCGACATGTTTAACATGTTTTAAACATTTATTGCAACAAAAATACTCTTCCTCCTCCTCAGATACTCATATATCCCACATTCGTTGTAAAAATATCACCATTATTATATTATTAAAATATAATAATATATTTAAAAGAATTATTTTATCGTAAAAGATAAAATTTCAATTTTCAACAATTGTCACATTAAAATTTTTCTCCATCTATATCAACATAAAATCAATATTTTCTCATCATATGAATCAATAATTAATTATTCACAAATAATATTACGTAATCACAATATCGACAACCGTGCGCTCCTGAAAGAGGGGCTTTCCAATAAGAATTTCTTCATCTTGCGCCGCAATTAGGTGACCAAACCTCTCTTAGATGTAACTTTCTAGACATTGCCAATAATGTTATCTAATAATATTATTCGGATAATATGAATTATTGCTTCGATAATGAAAAATACCGTAATGACAATTATCAAACAACAAAGAATATAAAATATCAACGCAAAGAATTATTAACTCAATAAAATAATCGAATAAGAATTATCATCGTAACCATTATCGAGTAGTGCCTTCTTACGTAAGAATCAATAATTGGTGCAATACCGCAAAGCATCGTGTGTTTTAACCAATTTAGTATTTTAACAAGATTAATCTGTGAATAACTACGCCAAGTATTTTTAAACAACTTATATTTGTCGCTTTCTTCATCCAATCGCTTTCCGCTTATGGGCCCACACACGGTCACTACTGGTCGCATTTAATATTCCCCGACAAAGATTAATATTCCACGACCAAACGAATATTCCCCGACAACAATGAATATTTTATAACCACTTGCTTATTTTGAAGTATTTCACTTATTTTACCCTTAACTATCCACATTAATCAAATCAACCCTTACTATTTCAAAATAATAAATAGAGAAAATTAAATTTCATTAATAATAAGTTGGGGTCTTACAATCAAAAATGATTTGGACCGAAAAGAAATCAATTTTTATCATGAATAGTACCATGGGTGAATAGTAACTGAGTAAATAGTACCCCGTGAATAGAACTCCGACATAAAAAAGTTAAAACTTATCAAAAATATTCAGAATAATATTTCCATGAAAAGATACTTGATGAAACGTAAATTTCAAGGATATTCTACTAATTTCATGGAGTATAGAAGCCCAAAACTTAACAAAAATGAGCATTAAATTCAAAATCTGAAACGAAATAATATTACTTACATACTATAAAGTATGGAAGAAAATATTATTTCATTCGAATATTGCATAAAAATAATATCCATTACCTTAAAAAGTAGAGTATTTCAACTGGTATAGCGGGGATATTCTTGAAGAAAACTTGAATTGTTTTCTACGCTCAAAGCTTCCTTAAACTCTAAAAAAATAAGATCAATATTATAGAAGAAGAATTATCTGATTCTGGTGTAATTTTCAATTCTAACTAAGCATCCTATTTATAGAAGAATGGAAGAGGTAGCGTTTGAAATTCTCACGGACTGCACAGTATCAAGGATCACGGGCGCAACGAATCGTCTGAATAATTTTTTGAATTCACTATGCAGACACTATACAAACACTATACATAATAAAATATAATATATTCTATTTTTCATAAAAAACAAAACTTGTTATAATATATATATATATATATATATATATATATATATATATATATATATATATATATAACCTAATAACCTCCTATATAAGGCATTCCACCCCTCCCCCGTGAATCAGAATAATTCCCCCACCCCAATTTCATTTTTCTTACGTGGGCCCCCACATGTCATCATCACATGTGGGTTCCACCTTCTATAATGAATAATTTTTTTACAGATTATTTTGAAAAATGAGTAAGTGGGAGTTTATATAATAAGCAAAATTACACATAAAAATACCCTCAATATTTTTAACAATATTTATTCATCATTATTATAACCCGCAATATTAACAACTAGATCGTTTCCAAGAAAGAAGGGGCTTTCCGATAAGGATTTTTCCCTATTGGCGCCCAATTAGGTGACCAAACCCCTTTCCTCGATGTAACTTTCTGACATTGTTAATTATGCAAATAATAATATGAATAACTCATTATCTCAATTATTGATTTAATAATATAAAATATTGTGACAATAATTGAATTAATAACGTGAGATCTTATCGCATAATTCACTGTGTAATAATTGAACAAAACTGAGTGATTTCTCACGTAAGCATAAATAATCAATACCGTGTGCTACTATGTAACCACACGTATTACTGTATTTTTACCACCAGGTATTCCAACAACAGTTTAACGGTAAAACTTTCGCCGTTATTTTTATAAAAAGATATTTATGTCGTTTTCTAATTCTGACAATAATTTCGTTGTGGGGTCCACCAATGATTGTGCCGTCGTATGAATATTCCCTGTTAAAACGAATATTCCCCGACCAATCGAATATTTTATAACAACTTGCTTACTTTGTAAAATTTATAAATATTACTCACAACACAACTATAACAATATATCAAATCCAAACCATACTATTCAAAAATATATTTCGAGAAAAATTAATCTTTATTCATAAAAATTGGGGTTTTACATTGTATCAAAATTTACTCATTGGTAATGAAGTTATTGGTATTATATCGATATTTATTCCTCCCATATTTGTAAATTGTACAATAATATTTATTATTGTTATTCAAGAATATATGAAAATATATTGATCTTCCGTTTTTTAATATAAATCGTTTTAGATAAATATTTTGTTTTTTTTAATATTTGTCGTTTGAAAATTTCAAGTAAACATTAATGATTTAGTTTCCAATATTACCTAAAAGTATTAAATATAATTTTGATCTTCACTATTTTCTACATTCAATCAATAACACTATATATTTTCAATATATATATATATATATATAAGAACAATATAAATAATTTATATTATATTTAATAATAATAATATATAATTATTTTTTTAATATTTATGCACATCACTTATATTAACGAAGACGGAATATGCATTATATGGGGGGTGGGGAGTAATTTGCAACTATTTTTGGCCTTGTTTTATCCTAAATATTTATTGAATAATACTTATTAAAGTGCGTTGGACAGACAAGTGACATATGTTAGTAGTAGAAGAAACAGAGCTAGCAACCGGTAATAACAATACTACTATACTATATTGAGTGGGTGGTTACAACGTCCCAAGTACGAAATGAATATATAAAACAAAGGAGATTATATAGAGAGAACTGATGCATGTATTCCTCAATATATATATATATAATAATAATAATAATAATAATAATAATAATAATAATAATAATAATAATAATAATAATAATAATTTACTTGTTAATTGTGCAGGCCAGGCCTCGAGGAAAATAATTAAACATGGGTTGTTTTATTTACTAGCTGCGGGTAGAGCTGACAGTTTTCGGGGCCGGGGTATAAAATAAAAGACATGCAAATGGCTGTTGAGTTGTGATAAAAAGATGAAAAATGTTTTTATGTTGAAATTGTTGGGCATGCATGCATGCATTCATTATATGTCATCTCTATTCTCTGGAGGGGAGGGGAGGGGAGCATTCATAACATGCATGCATGCGGGCAACTGTGGCATCCATACACATAGTAATGGTAATGGTAATGGTAGCTATCAATTCCAATTCCCCATTTTCAACTACGTACACTTCACGCTTTTATTTTATTCATTAATTAATTCCATTCCATCGATAATGTTGCTGTTTTAATTGATTGACTAGTATCAATATGACACTTATACTAATAGTGAAACTTTAGTTTTCAACATGCATGTTGGCTGTTGCTTTCAAATTCGCCTAAATAAAATATTTTCAACTTAAACACCAACATAAACAACTTACATCAACATCAATCACCCTTTAAAATTGATCGTTTTAATATACTCCTTAAAATACAACAACATAAGAAAGACAAAGCATTTGTTTTGTGAGAGGGAACGCAAGGTAGGTGGTTTTCGTTGACTGTGAAATTTCTCGACTTTACCACCACCACCCTCCTCGACAATTCAATAATACTACTACTACCTCTCTTTACTTGCTTTATCCTAATCCCACTCATAATCGACTAGGATTATCAACATAATACTACCTCTCTCTCTTTACTTACTTTATCTCTTTAGTATTTATAACCAACTCCCTCTGTCATACCTCACTTCAATGTGTAACCATGTAGTTAGTTTTATGATAACTTGGTAATTGATTAATATAGTGTGCTTACACGTACACAGAGATTACCTTTTGACCTGCGTGTCAACACTGTATTAATTTAAAATTAACTTCATACTAATTACTTCTGTATAATTGTTGTAATGTCCATATTTAAAAAATAAAATAAAATAATGTCACGGATCTTTCTCATTTCTCATTCTTACCAAATTTAGGAGAATGAGAAATGGGCATGGATAAGGGTGTAAACAAGCCGAATCGGTGCGAACAGAGAGTTACTAGAATTCGATTCGAAGTGATAAATTCATACTCGAATTCGAATTATATTTAAAAAAATTTTCTCAGATTCAACTCGACTCGAATATTTAATACTCGAATTCGATCCGACTCGACTCGAATATTTATTCAAACTACTCACATGAGGCAAATTCAGTTTCAATTCAAGTCTCTACATAATAACTAGTTTTATGATAAATATAATTATAAATTGAATTAGTTATTTTACTTAAAAATGAGAAAATATATTTATTATTACACTTTACAAATATAAAATTATAATTAAAATTAAAAACAAAACAAAATAATAACTAATTATCCTAATTTGATTTAAATTTGTATATATTATAAGAGAATGTATCGAATATCTAATCTAATATGATAACCGAAAGATGTATCGAATCACAATAAAAATTCGAGTAGAATGAAATTTCTAAATTAATGATTCGAACAGGCTCGTTTACAGTCAAGGCACGGATCTTTCTTTCTTCTTTTTTTTTTTATTATTTTTAATATCTTTGGGGGTAAAAGGGTCAATCGTGTGGCAAGAAAAGATTGGATTGGATAACCTGCATCAGCAGCCAACTTTATTGTGGTATACAGACAATCCCGGCCCATATTTGTGACTTTTTGGACACCGAGACAAACAGAGTACAAGTCAGTCTTCAACTTTTTTTTTTTTTGCTATATTCCATTGAAATTTAACAAGTCAGTCTTTTATAATTGAGGCTCGAGAGCAGATCTTCTGTCTCTAAATTTTCTATTTCTTTTGTGTTCCTCACTTAAATTTTGATACATATTTTTTTATTTAATCTTAAAATTAATTAGTATTCCCTCCGTCCCAAATTAATTGCTTAGTTTTGACTTTTTTAAGTCAAATTGACTAATTTTAGAATTAATAATTAAGTATATATAAATATATTTCTAAAATTATAAAAATTGGGGTTAGTAATAAATTATATATACTTTCTTTTGGTTATAATTTATTCACCTATATTTTAGAAAAAAATAGTAAAAAAATTAGTTTTAAAAATGGTCAATTTAACTTAAAAAGTCAAAATTGAGCAATTAATTTGGGACGGAGAGTGTATTAAATAAAAAATTAAATATCAAAATTTAAATAAAAAAACACAAGAGAATAAAGAAATTGAGTACAGGAAATCTGCTCTCGAGGCTCTCAATCTTCAACTTGCGTTGGCCTATTGTCTCTGTCTTAACATTAATTTGTTTTCGTTTTATCATAATCCCTTAATTTTACTATGTAACCTCACCATTTAGACAAGTCTTGTCTTGTTTCCAAAATAATTAAATCCTTTATTTTAGAGAATAATAATTTTAATTATTTCAATTTCATCTACTTTTCTTTCAAAATGTTAGGGGTTGAGCTACTTCTTCATTATAATATTCCTCCGTTTGTTAATAATATTTTTATAAATCATTCTGTAACTCTACCTTAATATTACTCGCGCTTCTCGTCTATTTTTTTTATATACTCCGTCTGTTTCAAAATTAGAGATACAATTTATTTTGTCGTCAAATGACAATATATTAAAATTTCAAATTGATGGGAATTTATTTAATTTTGGTTAATATAATTATTAAATATATAATAAAAATTAAAAATTTATTTCATTCTAATTTTTTATGAATCATATAAATTTTAAAATTTAATATGTCGAAGGTCAAATTGTATCTTTAAATTTAGAATGTATTAGTTTTGTTGTTCTAAAAACAAGGATATAGGATCAGCCCCATAAAATTTGCACATGTTAATTTATTACTAGTGCTATGTATAAAAATATACTAATGTGTTTCATAACCCTTGAGGGATAAAATTGTATGGGCCCTATAATGAATTCCAAATCTGGTGGAATCATAAATTCCCTCTTAATTACAAAGCTCGCTTGCTATGTTATCCTTGCATTTATTGCTAAATATATATATATATATATATTTGCATTTATTGTGGAGTGAAATCATTGTTTAAAAAGACCACCCGGCCGTTGTATTACAATTAATTGTTTTGTTTTATTTCGTTATTGATCTACTTATTTTGCATAGTATTTTATTTATTTATCAGCTGTGGTAAATCTCCTTATCCGTATTTTATAGTAGTAATATTGAAACATCTATTAGTTAAGGTTTATTATTTGGATGGCTCGTGTATTTCAACATAAAAATGAATGTTATGCTAAGTTATAGTAGTAGTATTGATTTAGTAATATACAAAATCGACAACCAACTTTATAGTGTACATGATATGATGTAGAGGTGGCCCATGGAATTGTTTCAACAAATGATGAATTAAAAAAAAAATCTTTATAAGACTTGAGTGCATGAAATTTTAAATTTCAATCAAATATAACAAAAAAATAATATATATATATTTATAAAACTCGAGTGCATGAAATTTTGAAAATTATTATTCTTTAAATTTCAGTTGAATATAATAGAAAAAATAATATATATATATAGAGTATCCAGTTTCTGTAAGGGCTCTCTTATTTTGTTAAAATACAGAATTTATACATACATTTTTTGGTATAAGTATTCAAATCACGCCCAAAACATTGTATTATGGAAAAATTCCAGTTCCATAAAATATTTAAAAAAAAATTAGTTGTTTTAAAAAAAAAAAAAAAAAAAGTCTGGATTTTAACAAAGTAAGAAAGCTCTCGCCTTATCGGTTATATATATATATATATAGTATGCTGTTGGCAAAGTACCATCAAACGACGTCGTTAGCATTGTCGTAATCAGTTACAATTCCTTGACATTAGAGATCTGACGGACCTCAACTATTTCATTTCCACCTTCTCGTTCTTTCGCCGTTTCGCGTACCATCAGTCTCAGTGCATAATAACCCACACCTCTCCGTTTCTTTTCTCTCCCTCTCTTCTCTCTACGCGATATCTCCGTCCATTCGTTCGAAGCCCGGCCCTGAAATCTCTCGATTTTGGTAATCCGATCGTCTATCTCCTCTCTCTTTCTCTCTCTAGATCTAAATCTGTTGAATTCTTCGTCAAACCCCTCGATTTTATTGACACCAAAGCCCTAATCGTCGAATTCACCCGTTTCTTGCTTCTCAATTTTGGGGTTTTTGTTGTTCTAAGATACTTCTATCCATCTAGGGTTCCAAACCAGCTGGAATTGACAAATTACGAAGACCTAGGGTTTTAATTTTAAATAAAGAAAGGGGATCAGAGAATTGCTGTGCTTTTGATGGTTCTCGTCAAGGTTGAAGGCTCGATTGATCTAGAAATTGGCGGTGATGATGGAAGGATATTATTATGCGTGGGTACGAAGGTGAGAAGCAGAAGTTACACCGTTGTCACATTTGGCCGGTAGCTGCTTCGGCCACGTCTTCTGTAGCTGCTACCAATTTCATTCAAGTACCCCCCGATTGTCTCTACAAAGTATAATACTTTATCCATTATCTAATACATATATCCATATGTTCATGTTTATCTTCATGTAATTGTTTATATTTGAGGTTCCTGTATGTCGTTTCTTGTGTTGAAGTTGAATTCGTTTATTTTCTGATTCTATCCCATTGGCAATATTTTTTTTGGTTAGGGTGAATTATTTATTCGAGGTGTTGAACTTTCTCCAGCGATATCCTCATTTGAGTGGATAATATTGAGAATAGGTGGTTATTTTGACTAACTGGCCTAGATTATGTTAATGTGAGTAACTTGTTCTTACATATTTTATATAGTGTACCTTTATTGATCATTATTAGCTTGATTGGAATTATAGTCTTCTTAAACGCAGGAACTTCAGGAATAAGTAGATCAACTATTAGACAAGACACAAGTAGAAATGCATGTAGAATCGCAGTCAGGAGGTCGTTCTCCAAAAACATTAAATGGTGCCGCACAATTAAAGCCTGGTTCAGATAATGCACAGAACAGTTCATCTTCGTTCCCTACTCCAGGTAAAGGGAAGAAGAGGGAGCTGGGGGTTCAAGGTTCTGATCCTGTGAAACGAGAGCGTACAGTTAGAGCAGACGACGCAGAGTCTGGTCAGCTTCGACCAGAACATATGTTAAAGTCTGAGATTGCTAAAATAACAGATAGAGGTGGACTTGTAGATTTTGAAAGTGTTGAGAAATTGGTGCAACTCATGAAACCTGACAGTGTGGATAAGAAATTAGATTTGACTTGTCGAATTATGCTTGCTACTGTAATATCCGTCACAGATAGGTTTGAGTGCCTTACTCGGTTTGTTCAGCTTAAGGGTTTGCCTGTGTTGGATGATTGGCTCCAGGAGGCCCATAAGGGGAAGATCGGTGATGGTAGTTGTCCCAAGGAAAGAGATAAATCTGTTAAGGAATTTCTATTGGCGTTACTTCGTGCACTTGACAAACTGCCGGTAAACCTTCATGCACTACAAACCTGTAATGTTGGCAAGTCGGTGAATAATTTACGTACTCATAAGAATTCTGAAATTCAGAAAAAAGCCAGGAGTTTGGTTGACACATGGAAAAAACGTGTTGAAGCTGAAATGAATATTATTGATGCAAAGTCTGGCTCAAGTCGTGCTGGTTCTTGGCCGACCAAGTCTGTAATTTCTGAAGTTTCAAATGTGGGTGGCTGGCAGACTGGAGGACCCTCTGATCCTGGTGTGAAGTGTTCCAGTATACAGTCTTGTGCATCTAAAACACCACCACCTGCTAAGCTTGGTCCTGGTGATAAGTTCTCATCAGCATCTCCTGGTTCGTCAAGACCGTCAACATCAGCGACTGCTACATCAGGTGTTTCTAGCACAAAAGATCTGAATTCTGTAGCAGTAGTTGGTGCGGGATCATCTGATCTTCCTCTCACAACTATTAAGGAGGAGAGGAGTAGCAGTTCTAGTCAGTCTCAGAACAATAGCCAGTCTTGTTCAAGTGATTATGGAAAGACAATGGCTTGTCGGGAAGATGCACGGAGCTCAACTGCTGGATCAATGAATGTTAATAAGATTTCAAGCAGTGTTTCACGCAATAGAAAGTTGAGTAATGGCCTTCACGGTACAGCTATCGTAGGTGTTCAAAAGGAAAATAGTTTCGGAAAATTTAGTTCTATAAATAGGAGTTTGTCTTCTGAAAAGGTATTGCCTGATGGGCCCCTTGTGGATAATAGTCACAGCCAGCGACTCATTGTCAGGTTGCCAAACACCGTTCGTAGTCCTGCAAGAAGTGCCAGTGGCGGATCTCCTGAAGATGTGTCCGCTACATTTTGCAAGGGTTCTCCAGTGGCACATTCTGAGAAGCTTGAGCACCAGGTTCGGAAAGTAAAGGGAAGAAGTGAAGCCCTGGGGAGCAATAGCGCTTCAAATGCGAACATGGATTTGTGTCTGGGCAAAGATGGATTGGCTGGGCGTGATGAAGTTAACGTTACATCTGTTGTTGCTCTTGGTGACGAACAGAGCAGGGATGGGGAAGGTTCTGATGAACTGACAGAAGCATCTAAAGCTACTGGTTCTCCTTCTGGGATTACGGCCAAACCTAGGAAATTGTATGAGGCTTCATTTAGCTCTATAAATGCCTTGATTGATAGTTGTGTTAAGTTTTCTGAAGCTAACGCGACTGCATCCGTTGCATCAGTTGGGGATGATCTTGGGATGAATTTGCTTGCTAGTGTGGCCGCTGGAGAGATATCAAGATCTGATGTCTCACCTTTGGGTTCTCCCCAGAGAAAGTCTCCAGTACAGGAGGATTCATGCTCTGGCAATGATGTTAAGTTGAGGAAAACAGATGAAGATCGAGCTCAAAGTGAGGATAATCGTAATGATGAATCTAATGGTGATCCTATGACAGATCAAGGTAGCTCTGTTAATTCTTTGCTTGTTAAGCCCGGAGTCCAACACAATGACACACATATGTTAACCAACCTCTCTGGTAACAGCAAAGTTTCTTTGTTTGGCGGTGAAGAGAAGACAGGGGAGTGTAGTGCACAATTGAATTCTTCCAGTATGGATTTGCCCCATCATGGCAATAGTGCAGCATTGTCTTCTGATCTCAAGTTGCCTGAATCAGTCTATGAAGATTCTGCAGCTATGTCATCTGTAGATGTTAAGAAAGATGCAGTGGGGGAAGGAGCTGAGCGGTTTCAGGTTCTAAGAAAGTTGGGTCATACCTGGGCAAGAGATGGCAATGCCTCAAATTTGAAACTTAAAGTGAGTAGTCCATTGCCTGATGAAGGTAAGAATATTGGTTGTGTTAATGATAAATCTACGGTGAACGGTATAGAAATTTTACCAGAATCTGCTTCTATATGTGCCAAAGTTGAGGCTGAGGCTAATGAAGAATCAACATCTTGCTCGTCCTCTGATAGATGTGACGACAACAAGAAAACAGTGAATTTGTCAGGTAGCTGCAACTTAAAGGAGCAAAGTCCTCCCCATATTGCACTACCAAGTGGTTCCTGTACTTTCTCTGGCGCGGAATTGAAGTTTGAAAAGGATGATGAGATGAAGTCAGCATCTCACACAGAACAGAGTGAGGACCAAAGGTTGGATATAGGTTCATCTACTTTCGATCATATGAGTAAAATTTCTAATGGAAATCTGGAAAAGAAAGAGGTTACTGGTATTTTTTCTGGTGGACCAGCTCCCATCGAATCTCATGCACTGCCTTTACAAGAACCAGAACAGACCGTGAAGTCTAGTAGATGTAAGTCAGATGGAGCAGAAGAACCTTCTTCTGCGCCAAATCACTCTTCTGTCACTGCATCAGGGTCAGATACGACTGTAAAGCTGGACTTTGATCTTAATGAAGGTTTGCCTGCTGATGATGGGAGCTCGGGGGAGCTTGTTAAATTGCCAGTTTCTGGAAACTCATCATCTGTCTGTTTGCCATTCCTCTACCTATTTCAGTTTCTTCCTTGCCTGGGAGCCTCCTTCTTCAGTTACTGTGACTGCTGCTGCCAAAGGACCATTTGCCCTCCTGAGAACCCACTGAGAATAAAGGGCGAACTAGGGTGGAAGGGATCTGCTGCTACCAGTGCATTTCGGCCAGCAGAGCCTAGAAAGATTCTGGATATGGCATTTGGCACAACTGATGGCCTACTTGTTGATAACTCTTCCAGCAAACATGGTCGCCCTTTTTTGGACTTCGATTTGAATGTTCCCGACCAGAGAGCACTTGAGGACGTGGCTTCCCAAAACACTGTTCCAGCGACATATGCGGAGTCTAGTACTGGTGAACGTAGTGGTGGTGGACTTAATCTTGATTTGAACAGATGTGATGAGAACCCTGAAATTGGGCAATTCTCATTTAGCAACAGTTCTAGATTGGAAATTCCAAAGTTGCCTGGACGGTCAACACTATCTGGTGGATTGTCTATTGCTGAATCATTAGCGTCAAGGGACTTTGATTTGAATAATGGACCTGGCCCAGATGAAGTGGGTAGTGAAACTGCACCACATGGTAAAAATGGCATGCCATTTCTTTCTTCAGTTCCTACTGTTAGAATGAATAATATGGAACTAGGAAACTTCTCATCTTGGTTCCCACCAGGAACCTCTTATTCAGCCATCACAATGCCACCTATTCTTCCAGGTAGAGGTGAGCAGAGTTATCCCATTCTCCCAGCTGCTAGTTCACAGAGATTCTTGGGTCCCCCTTCTGGCAACAACTCTTTTGGTCCTGAAATTTTCAGGGGTCCAGTCCTGTCATCCTCTCCTGCAATTGGCTTTCCCCCAACTACTACATTTCAATATCCAGGGTTCCCATTCGAAACCAATTTTCCTCTCTCCTCAAACTCGTATTCTGGGGTTTCAACACCCTATGCTGATTCATCATCTGGTGGTCCACTCTGCTTCCCTGCCATTCCCTCACAATTGATGGGGCCTAATGGCGTGGTGTCAACACAATTCTCTCGGCCCTACATTATGAGCCTTCCAGGTGGCTCAAGTAACATGGTTCCTGAAAGTAGAAAATGGGGAAGTCAAGGTCTAGATCTTAATGCTGGCCCTGGGGTTGCAGATATCGACCGGAGAGATGAAAGGTTGCCTTCGGCATTGAGGCAGCTTCCTATTACTGGTTCACAAGCCTTGGCAGATGAGCAAATGAAGATGTATCAGATGGCAGGTGGGGTGTTGAAAAGAAAGGAGCCTGATGGTGGATGGGACGGAGATAGGATTAGCTACAAGCATCCGTCATGGCAGTAGAATATGCTTTGGGTAATGTGTCAAACCTTGAAAGACCTGGTGAGATTTTCTTTAGTTTTTGAAGTAATTTGGATGATAATGATGGGACAGTTCAGGTCTTGTATAGATTGCTCATGAAGATTAAAATTCAGATGTGTTTATTTGATATCTGTAGGGATACTGTGCATCTTCTAGAATAGAGCCAATACAGGAGGGAAGCCATCCACGCCATATTTATTGTAAGAATGTAATTTTTACTTTTTAAAGGATGCTGTACATGCGATGAAGTAAATATGAGAAAAATGAGAATTGTTTAATATTTTGAATAAGCATGCTTTTCTTTTCTTGGTAGCAAGTTTATTATGTTAGCATGAAAATAATGTTTCTTTTATCTTTTCCTCGTACGGTCTTGTGCTTTTTAGTTCTCATTATAGTTTTATCAATTGCTTAACAGGTGGTTTATGGAATTGTGGGCATCAAATCCCTCTTGTGGTTAATACAACCTGGTTGGATGAAGAGCAGGCTGAAAATAACAGTAATTTCTCTGTTGTATAACTCGCTCTGACTTTGGAAAACAGTTGGGGTCCTGGGAATGTCTGTGTTGCTCAAACTTACTCAGACAGAATGGCCATTGCAGATCAGTACCCCTCTGTAGATATTTAACTTTAGAGCATATGCTGGCCAGAACTAGAGGAATTGGGGGCTGTCATTTATGTATTGAGCCAGTTCTCGCAACCACAGTCCTTGCCCAATTCTTTTAATTTAAAGAGGATTGGATGTACAAAAACTGGCCATTCTGGTTTGTATGTTTGTTAATTGTTTCTCTCTCCTTTTTCTTGTTACATACATAGTTGTTACTCTAGTGCTGACTGCCAAAGTTTGGTATTCTATCAAATCTGGATAATGAAATTGCTTTGACCAAAGTCTGTCCGAGTGTAAAATGTATTTTTCCTGTTTGTTTTTGTATTATAGACCACAATCCTGGTGCAAATGTAACTTGGTAACATCGTTAAAAGTTTTTATCCCCTGCCTTTTTCTATCAATCTTTTACTGCGAGTCCTTGATTTCAAGTCAGGTAGGGTTCGTGTAATCCCGAAATTTTAAAATCAAATTACACATTTTATTATATTGTACAATTGCCTCTTTGAATTTTAATAGATTAGTTAATTTTAAAAGTTTTGAATTTGTGAAGGTATAAGGACATAGACATTATTTTGATTGATTTTTGTGCATGTAATTAAGTTGCTCTAATGTTCTTAAAATGTGTAGATGATCACTTCTTGTCAAGTATTTATTATAATTTTATTGTGTAAAATTTCTTGTAGTATAAGTGAATATTGGAAAATTAATTAGTATATCAAATGTTTTGATAATTTAATTTTAAGATTTAGGTGCTGATAACTTCCTGAATGCTTCAGGTTTCTAACATAATAAAAGAAAGAATTTTTTGGGTTAAATAAAAGAATTTAATAAAGTTTTGTATAAAATTAAAATTATTACGTGTTACTGAAAAAATGTTCTAAAAATGTTACACCTTGACATTGAAATTTTGATGTAGGACAAAATTCTAACATTGATTTAAATCTTTTATTTAAACATCGCCTCAAATGATATCAAATGATATGTCGTCATTATTCTTTTTAGATACATTAAAATTTTAAAGACTTATCATTTGAGACTTTTTTGAGAGTAAAAAGTTGAGACTCCAAATTATAAAGGGGTTAAATAAACTTTTCCCATTTTACTCGACCTCGTTTATAAATGCATTATTGAAGTGAAATTTTTTATAATCGACTCATTAAACTACAAAATTTTATCAAATCGTTACAAATTCCGATAAATGGATTGACTTTTAATAGAAACATGTGACATCAGATAAAACCTACCCTACTTCTAATGACACATCATTTACGTCACGTGGGTTAGTCCTAGTCATGGTCACGGTGGAAACTCAGTCGTTAAAACCAATTTTGTCGAATAAAGGCCAGACAGAGACAGAAAAGGAAAATGCGCGAAGGAGTGAATGAGAGAAGGAGAGAGAAGATTCAGGCGCGAATTTATCTTCTTGCTGGCGAATCTTGGTCTTTGATGCGAATATTGGTCTTGGATACGAATCTACTTGTGCGAATCTTCTGTGAGGTATGCTAGATTTCTTTAATTTAGGGTTTGTGCACATGGGTTGGTTGGGAATGGGTACGGTTAAATTAGGTGTTTTTAATATGTTGTAGTCATCTTGTTAGTCTTGATATTTTTTCCATCTTTCTGGACTTTATATATCCGACATGTGGTCCATAGGATTTTATTTTTGCCATTGTTGTCTTCTTCGGTCCCCCCATGTACTGCAAATAATATTTTTTTAATTATTTTTGTATTTTTTTGTTTTCATAGAATGAGTGGATTTTGTCAGTTGCATGTTCACTATGGGGGCAAATTTGTGAATCAGCCTAAAACAGAGTACAAAGGAGGTAAGGTTGAAATTTATCCCTGTGTTGATGCTGATTTCATCTGCATGACTGCAATTAAGTCATTTGCTTAAGCTTTAGATTATGATAGCAATGCTAAGGTTTATTTTAAGAATAATGGTCAAACTAGTGAAAGTGGTTATAGATTGGTGCATGATGATGACAGTATTAGAGACATGGTAAAAGTATGTCTCCCTTTTGGTGTGATTGAATTTTTTGTTGATCATATATTTGTGAATGAAGGAGGAGTTGTAATTGAACCACCTGATGTTAATGAACAAGTTGCAACATCTATTACTCAACCTCCCAATACAGAAGATAATAACAAGGGGAGTACTAGTGCAAATGCTAATATCGCGATGTCAAAGAGGACTAAGCAAAGGGCGTGTTTAAAGAAACAGACTATGAATAAACAGAGGAGGAAGAGTAATAGAATTAAAATGAATCAGAAATCAAATAAAAAAGTGATGATACACCAATTGTGATTGGGGACTCGGATAGTAGTGATGCACAAAGTGATGGTGAAATATTAAGTAGTGATGAAGAATTATTAGAGGCTAGGAGGAGTTGCAGGGAGTACAAAGCAGAGATGGCTAGAGTTGAAATAGAGGCAGGTGAAGGTGATGAAACAAACTTTGTTGATGGGGATGTAGGTGATGGTAATACTAAGGGTGTTGAGGGTGATGTAGTTGAGGGTGATGTTGAGGGGGCAGATCAAGGTGAGGAGGTTGAAGAAACTGGGAATGAGGGAGATGATGAAGGGGCAGAAGTTGGTGAGGATGGGGGTGATAAAGGTGCAGAAGGTGTTGAGGCTGAAGGTGATAGGTTAGTGAATGAGGGTATGGAAGAGGTTTATAGAAATAGTGATGGAGATAATATCAGTGACTCTGACGATGATAGTGATTGGCACAGTGAGTATGAGGACAGTGATGTATTAAGGTCCCCCTCAGAAAGCAGTGAAGATGAGAACCTTAGTTTTGTGGGTTCCTCAGAAAAAAAGAAAAAGCACATACATCAGGATGTTTTTAACCCAAAAACAAAGAGAAAGCACATAAAGTTTGCACACTATCAGATTTTCACCAATTTCAAAGAATTCAAGACTGCCATTAGAGACTATTCAATTGCTAATGGCAGGAAGTTGTGGTACAAGGTAAACGACAAGGAAAGAGTGCAGGTTAGGTGTGATAAAGGCTGTCCTTGGAAACTGTGGGCCAGTTATATTCAAGGGACTGAGAATGTCTGGCCCACAGTTTCCAAGACATGTCATTGGAAACTGTGGGCCAGTTATATTCAAGACATGTCTGAATACTTCAATGCTTGAATTATCAAAGCTAGGTACATTATTACTAACTTGCCATATAATCAAGTCACACATTTAAAATGTCATTTACACTTACACTTATATTAATATTGTCTAGGTACATGCCAGTTCTAACAATGCTTCAGGAAATTCATGATCAAATCATGGTTAGATTGCATCAGAAAAGGGATGCTATGCTTAAGTCAGAGGATTTAATTTTTCCAAGAATTAAGAAGAAACTTGATGCAGCCATCATTGCCTCTGCCCATTGTGATCCACTTTGGGATGGAAAAATCTCATTCCAAGTCAAGGAAAGAGGTAGAACATTTACTGTGAATCTTAATGATAAAACTTATGCTTGTAGAGTGTGGGACCTTACTGGCATCCCATGTTGTCATGCTGTCTCAGCAATTCAGTTAATTTATCAAAATTCAATAGACTATGTAGCTCATTGGTATAGTAGAGATACTTACCTCAAGACTTATAGTCATACTCTTGAGGTGTTAAATGGAGAAGATTTCTGGGAATACACAGACTGTGACATTATGGGGCCTCCACCAATACCAAAGAAACTGAGAGGCAGACCACAGAGGCTGAGAATGAGAGAAGGTTGGGAAGACAAAGAAAATAGTGGTCAAGTGAAAAGGGTGAGTAAAGTAGGAAGGAAAATGCATTGTAGCATTTATAAAAAGTCTGATCATCGAAGGAACAAATTCCCAGTTAAAGAGACCAATGCAGAGCTCACAAGAGAGCCAACTAATATATTTAATCAAGAACCCACTGCACATCCTATTACAGTACCTGATATAGTAAATAGAGAGGGAGACCAGGTCAACAAAGCAAAGGAACCAACACCTAATGTAAGTTTCCATTTAGCATGTTCAACTTTACTGATAATGATAAAGACTAACTATGAGATATATGTTACAGTACACAAGTAAAGGTAAAGAAAAGGTGGGATGCTCTAATGAAAAAGGGAAAGATAGACTTGACCAAGCATTTGTGTTTGTAAGTAAAAGCATACCTATATTCAAATACTTTCCATGTTATCATTTAATTGCTTAATGCTTTATAGAGATTTTATATTTTATAGATGCCAACTCCACGTGTGATGAGTACTACTGATTTTCCTATCAATAATACCCCTCCAGTCAGTACCCCACCAAATGAAGCATACCCCAGTGGAATGGGCTTCCAAACACCAAGTTTAAGCTCAGTTTCTTCCAAATTTCAAACTAGAAGAGGGGGGGAAAGGAAGATAAGCTCAGGTGGCAACCAAGAATCTACAAGAGGGAGATACAAAATTCCAAAGAAGAAGGATGGAGCAAAGTTAGATAAAAATTAGGATTTTTATCTTTTGGGACTGACTTTTGGGATATTAAGTTATTAGGTTTCTTATCTTTTGGGACTGATTATGCTACTGAACTGGATGATTGTTAATATGGTTCTGTAATGCTAGATAATGCATTTTGGTTATGTGTTTTTGGTGAATGCTTGGAATATGTAATGGTCTGTAATCTTCCATTGAGTTAATGCTTTATCTTTTATAATACAAAAGCTTTTGTTATTGTCTAAGCATTATACCTAAAAATGCAATAAGTATTGGTGTATGATATTAGTACTAGTTCATGTATGCAGTACCTGAATATGGTGGATGCATTGTGATGAGTTTTATGATATGGTGGATTCTACATTACTTCTAACTGAAAAATTGCCTATTGTTTCTTGTTTGTTAACAATGTCCAAGTAATGTTTGTTATTACTGCTACCACTTTAATTCAATACTCTGCTTCAACATGGAGTCATAATGAACCAAACATTAATTCAATGCGCTGCTTCAATAAATAAGCATTCAATTCAATACTACTCAGCCAAATCAACATTCAATACATACTTGCCAACCATCAAAATCAACATTAAGCATTCAATACATACATGCCAAAATAACATTCAATACATACTTTAATCATCCTTTACTACATCAGCTTATACAGATCTACACATTTGGTTGTAATATAGTGAAAAACAAAATCCAAGAAACAATTTAACCAATCCATAATTTCTTCTCTATCGAACTTTGCTTGTCAATTTTCTTCCTCAACTGCTGCACCAAAACCTCTTTTTCTTCATTGTTTATCTCACCTTTTCTTATCAATGTGTTCTCAGTTTCCATCTTCTTTATTACTTCCATCAAACTCTCAATTTGTTCATTGCTTCTTTCTATCTTTCCCTTTAGCTGCAATATCACTTCCCTTGATCTCTCTGTAAATGAAGGATCACACCATTTAAAGAACCTACAACACAACTTGTTATCCTGCAACCAGTTGCAAACAAATTCATCCATCAATCCATAACAGATCATATGTTTTTACAACATACAACAAATTTCTGGGAACTTTATATATCAGTAACTTTTTATAGAATAAGTTGAAGTTGTTGAATCTTAGACTCCCATAGTATATACAGTAAAGTAAGTGAATAGCTTTAAATGTTTATAATTTACAAAAATTGTAACTTCTACTCATATTTGGTGATCTAAGTGTGTAACAGTAAGAAAATCATTCCTGTCTTTGAAATCAGCAGCTTTTAAAATCTTCAAATAACTCCTCCTCAAAACATCTAATACTCAAATATTTAACAACAAAACATCAAATCAACTTTTGGTGGTGTTAAATATTATTACAAAAATTAGGTCCCTGAAGCCCAACTAGAAGAAAATAAGTTACATACCTTGAAACGAGCACAACCAATGAACCTTCTTTTCGGATTAGCAGTTTCCTCTTTCCAAGCTACCCACATCGGTGCGACAATCCCACATCGGCATGTCACTGGAGTTCTGGGCATCTCCTATTCTTCGACGCGATTTGTGAAACTATTTTCGCTGGAGCTCATGTTAGTTCCACTCTTAATTGTCTTCTTTTTCTTCGTCGATCTATGTGGATGATGCTAGAGTTGGAATCGATTTGGATCTGATTTTGGGGATAAAGTGTTTTGATTCCTCTAGCAAATTATTTGGGTCTGATTTTGGGGATTTAGAGATTTAGGTATTTAGTCTGTTTAGGGCTTTTGGAATAACGTTAACATCCACGTAATACATTTAATCAGTTGCCACGTATTGCCACGTCCTTTATCTGTTAAATTGTTAACAGACATAGACGGTAAAATCATTTTTTTGTAAATAATGTATAGTTCATTGAGTTGACCGTAAAAAATTTCACTTCAGTGATGCATTTGAAAACCGAGGTCGAATAGAGTGGGAAAAAGTGTATTTAACCCAATTATAAAGTCATGACTTATTTATAATTTCACAATTTTAGGAATATTACTACTCTAGACTTGTGTGTTATGTTTGTTTGTAATAATTATACTTGAGATTGAATTATTAATTTTAAATCTTTTGTTTATTTTTAAAAATAGACTTGGGACTATTAATCCCAAAATAATAAAATATCTTAAAAGAGAGACTATTTAATACCATGTCCAACTAGGTATTATAATCCCTATTATTTGAGACTAAAAATTTATGGATAAAATTTACTTTTAATGTTGTTTAAAAAGACCGATGAACTTATACTATCTATCTACTATCTATCTGAGACTCAAACTAACGAGAATATGATATCTTTATTATTATCAATATCTTTATTATTATCACAGAATTAATAATTTTGAGATTATAATGCATGAAAATATAGTTTCGGGATTATAGTTATTGCAAACAAACATGATCCTAGAGTTGGTAATTGTATTAAATGTAACACCCTTCCCGAATAGGAAAGGGAGGTCACGCACAAAACACAACAAAACTAAAAATAAGTAAACAGAACACTAATAACTTCAAAATATTTAATAGTTGGTAATCCATCAATGTCAAATTAAATATAATTTTCCAAAAATTGACAGAATAATCAAAACCTAAAATCAATTAAACCTAGATGGTCAGATGTAACTCTCTTCACACGAAATCCTAAACCGCCCCTGCAAACTTGTCGGAAGAAAAATATAGCATGAGTTAAATGCCTAGTATAAATATAGAGTTGAAAAATAATGAATTGAAATAACTAACTCAATTAATTGAACCGAACTAAAATGAACAAGACTAAAACAACGAAATAATAGGCTGAATCAAAAAGGTTGAATGTTATTTCGTACTGAGCTTAGAATAAAACATAAATATACTTTGCCACACATACAATAACACATCGGACTGCGAAATCTAGATGCATGAAAAATTAGAAGGCGTGTTTGGTACAAACATCACCAATCCGCAGAACAAAACAAAACAGAAAACTAGGATCGACTAATATGTCTCCTGCATCAAAATCACCAAATGACCAACTCCTACTGAAACACAAAACGAAGATGTCATGGACTGATCACACCGTCATGAAAGGTGTCATACCTCGGTGTCAAGATTGTGACGCCCCCAAATTTGGGTCTTTACTGTAAGACCCCAACTTATTATTAATGAAATTTAATTTTTTCTATTTATTATTTTGAAATAGTAAGGGTTGATTTGATTAATGTGGATAGTTATGGGTAAAATACGCAATATTTCAAAATAAGCAAGTGGTTATAAAATATTCATTGTTGTCGGGGAATATTCGTTTGGTCGTGGAATATTCTTGCTGTCGGGGAATATTCGTACGATGACTCAGTCTTTTGTGGGCCCCATAACGGAAAGCGATTGGATGAAGAAAACGACAAATATAAGTTGTTTAAAAATAATCTAGGCGTAGTTATTACGCTTAATCTTGTTAAAATACTCTGGTTAAAACACAAGAATACACCAGGTATTGCACCAATTATTAATTCTTAAGTAAAAAGACACTACTCAATAATGGTTATAGTAATTATTTATTCGATTATTTTATTGATTTAATAATTGTCGTTGATATTTTATATCAACATTATTTCAATAATTGTCATTACACGAAGATTTTTTATTATCGAAGAAATAATTCATATTATCTCAATAATATTATTAGATAACATTATTGGCAATGTCTAGAAAGTTCTCATCTAAGGAGAGGTTTGGTCACCTAATTGCGCCACCAAGAAGGAGAAATTTTTATTGAAAGCCCTCTTTCCTGAAACCGCCTCGGTTGTCAATATTGTGATTACGTAATATTATTTGTGAATAATTAATTATTGATTCATATGATGAGGAAAATATTGATTTTATGTGGATATAGATGGAGAAAATTTTTAATGTGACAATTGTTGAAAATTGAAATTTTATCTTTTTCGATAAAATAATTCATTTAATTATATTATTATATTTTAATAATATAATAATGGTGATATTCTTACAACGAATGTGGGATATATGAGTATACGAGGAGAAATAGTATTTTTTGTTGCAATAAATGTTTAAAACATGTTAAACATGTGGTGGGACCCCATTTATTGATCGAAATTTGATTATAAACCGTAAAATCGTCCGTTTGTGGATTTCGATCAATTTCTATTTGGAATTTGGAAAAACTTTCTTCTACAAAGTTGTAGAGAATTGAATTTCCTATAACAATTCCTGAGATTCAAATTTTCTGACAAAAGGGCTATTTATTGTGAATTATTGAAGTTCTGAAGCTCCGAAATAATTAATTTTTGAAGTTTTAAATATTTTTAATAAGAAAACGTTTTTTGAGTTAAGCAAGGTGAGTCACTCTTGGTGGTGATGGTTTGAATCAGATTTTGGTGTGAGGAATTTAATAAATATATATTAATATATTATTAAATTTTTTGCTTTGGTGTTCTAAGCATTTTCCTATAAATAGGTGTCTTAGGTTAGAATTGAAAATCACACCAGAATTGAAGTTTTCTCTCTATATTATCGGTTTATTCTTGTGAGTATTTTGAGTATACTTTGAGTATTGCTATACTTTGCAAGTTCAAGTTATAACTTATATCCAAAGATTCCAGGTTAAGTATTCCATGGAAGGGAGTTACAAGATTTGGGAAGAGAGGAAAACTCAATCCACGATTTATCGGTCCATTTCAAATTCTTGACCGAGTAGTAGAAATGTAGCCTATAGACTTGCGTTACCTCAAAAGTATGTCTCGCGTTCATAATGTGTTTCACATATCTATACTTCAGAAATATGTGAAAGACCAAACCACGCTATAGAGTTAGAACCGGGACGAGATAGCCAAGACTTAACGTATGAGGAGGTACCACAAGATCTTGGATAAGAAGGAGCATGTCCTACGCAAGAAAGGTCATACCACAAGTTAAAGTTCGTGGAGGAATCATGCTATAGAGGAAATGACCGGGAATTGAAAGCGGAAATGAAAGCGAGGTATCCTCACCTTTTCAAACACCAGTGCGTGACGTCCAATTTCGAGGACGAAATTTCATAAGGAGGGAGGTTGTAAGACCCAACTTATTATTAATGAAATTTAATTTTCTATTTATTATTTTGAAATAGTAAGGGTTGATTTGATTAATG
Source organism: Panax quinquefolius (assembly GCA_020205615.1). Taxonomy (NCBI): domain Eukaryota; kingdom Viridiplantae; phylum Streptophyta; class Magnoliopsida; order Apiales; family Araliaceae; genus Panax; species Panax quinquefolius. The sequence continues at coordinate 149,799,177 of CM035153.1, read as the reverse complement.
TGGATAGTTATGGGTAAAATACGCAATATTTCAAAAATAAGCAAGTGGTTATAAAATATTCATTGTTGTTTGGGAATAATCGTTTGGTCGTGGAATATTCTTGTTGGCTTTGGGGAATAATCGCATTTACGACGCAGCCTTTTTAGGGCCCCATAATGGAAAGCGATTGGATGAAGAAAACGACAAATATAAGTTGTTTAAAAATAACGGCGTAGTTATTACCAATATTACTCGTTAAAATACTTTGTGGTTAAAACACAGAAGACACTCAGTATTTGTGACGCCCCAAAATTAGGTATACATCACCCATCTTGGGTAGTCGATACATGGTACGTAATTTAAATACAACTTTACTAATATAACTGCGTGTACAATACGACATAAACCGTGAGTTTGAATACAAATATTGTCTACTAGATATTATACAAACTCAAAAGGAGTCCTCATTACAATTATTATCACACTATTTCACGTAATAGTGAGGACTACTAATGCTATCCTCCGGACCATTACTACGCTCCCCGACTCGTCCTAGCTATATTCTCATTTCAAGAAGAAATAAAGAAAGAAAGGGTGAGCTCAACTAGCCCAAGAAGAAATATTATGACTAAGATAATGCGTAATAAATTATCCTTAGCCTTCAACAAAGGTTAAACCGATAAAACATAATAAACATCAAGTTTAATCAAGCAATGAACAAGCAATCCATTAAAAGAGTCAAGTAGAAAATAAAATCTACTATCTTTTATGATTTAAAAGGTTTTTCATCATTTGTTATAGTTTGAGACTCGACTTTAATAAATAATCCACATCGTCGAATCACCCTCGCATCTACTACGGCCAAGGATATTCTTTAAGATCACGACCACAATTATTCACGACTACTGGCCAAGAATAGTTGTGTATTCATTAATGGTCATGATCATGCCAACAACTCGTCCATCAATGCACTACTGACCAATCGAGGATTTTTTCCCACATCATTTGTAACATTACGGTCCATGATTACACCGAATAGTCTCTCGTCATAATCATACCAAGTCCATCTATGCACTACAGAGGCCACGGATGACTTTTACCACATCATTTGTAACATTACTACCATGATTACCACCGGATAGTCTCGGTCATAATCATACCAAGTCCATCTATGCACTACAGTGCCACGATGACTTTCAACATAATATAAACATGAGGATGATGACAATGATATAAGAATTCAATAAAATAAGTTCAAGAATTAATTTATCTAGAACCAATAACATCCAAACTGTCAACATGATATCTTTTTAGAGAGTAAAATTCAAGAATATCTTGAGAAGAATATTTCCATGAAAGGATATCGGATGAAGCGCAAATATCATGGATATTCCACTAATTTCATGGAGTATAGAAGTCAAAGTTTTAACCAACCGTATATAATAAAGAATGGAATAACAAAAGAAATCACCATGCATGCGATGAGATCACACAAACAAAGTTATTCCAATGTAATAATAAATAACGGAATTCGTGTCCCACAAAAACGCATGCATGTGATATTCCATTCCAATGTAATAATAAAGAATGGAACCAGTCCCAACAGAAAACACATGCAGATGTAATGTTCCAAATGTAATAATAATAAAGATTTAAACCAGTCCCAGGTGTAAAACACATGCATGTGATGTTCCAATGTAATAATAATAAAGATTTTAAATTGTCCGTGTAAAACACACGCATGTGATGTTCCAATGTAATAATAGAAGAATGTCACCAAGTATATAGGTAAATCACAGATACAAAAGTTATTCAATGTAATAATAAGCAATGGAATAACAACAGCTTCTCTTCATGAATAAGAAAGAATAACACCCCTTACGAGTACAACAACAAATAATATTCCCTACCTTAGAAGAACCGAATATTGGAAAAGTGAAGTAGCGAATACTTTTTCTTCTTTCTCTATAGTTTCTCTCTAGAGTTTCAAAGTGAATTCGTAAGAAATAATGAAGGAATGAGCTTTCTATTTATAGAAAAACCGAGGGTGGCTCTTGGTCTTAACGAAGGGTCAAAACGACTCTTGGTAATATCAAGAGACAACTACTATTTATGAAGGGGTAATTACTATCGATTTAAGGTAATTACTATCGACGAAAGGTAATTACTATTGAAGAAGGTAATTACTATCGACGAAGGTAAATACTATCGACGAAGGTAATTACTTATCAAGAAGGTAATTACTATCGACGAAGGTAAATACTATCGACGAAGGTAAATACTATTCACAAATGTAATTACTATCGACGAAGGTAAATACTATTAACGAAGGTAAATACTATTGTGAAGGTAATTACTATCGATTTAAGGTAAATACTATCGACGAAGGTAATTACTATTCACAAAGGTAATTACTATCGATTTAAGAGACTCTTAGATGATGACATATGGGCCCCCATAAAATAATCAAACTTACCACAAACGCCTCATATAATGTACTTTTTATATACATCAAGGATTGAATAAATATTACCACAAATTATTTTATTTTTAATCAACACATATTTAATCTTTCAACAATTATTAATCATTTATAACTTGTCGTCTCAATTAATAATATAACATATTATACGATGATAATCTTGTGACAATAATTGAATCAATAATATAAGAGATATGATGCAAAGAATTATCAGTAGTAATAATTGAGTATAGCTAAGTGACTTCTCACGTAAGCATCAATAATCAATACCGTGTCTTACTACGCAACCACGCCAGACATCGTATTTTTACCACCGGGTAGTTCAACAGCTTTTAACGGTAACACCTCCGCCAAGTTATTTTTATAGAAATATAATTTTGTCGCTTAACTACGACAAATACTTCCGTTAGGGGTCTACTAATGATTGAGCCATCGTATTTAATATTCCCAAAAAAAGAATATTTCCCACCAAACGAATATTTTATAAAAACTTGCTTACTTTGAAAAATTTATAAATATTACCTACAACTATAACATTATATCAAATTTATTCCATAATATTCAAAAATAATATTTATAGAAAATTCATCTTTATTTATAAAAGTTGGGGTCTTACAACCTCCCTTCTTATGAAATTTCATTTCTCAAATTAGGGTACGACTGGTATGTCAAGAGGTAAGGATACCTTGATTTCATTTCGATTCTAACTCCCAAGTCATTTCCTCAACATCGTGGTTCCTCCACAAAACTTTGACTTGAGGTATAACCTTGGAGCGCAGAATATGTTCCTTCTTATCCAAGATTTGAACAGAACCTCTTCATACGCCAAATCTTCCGCTATTTCGTCCCGGCCTCTAACTCAATAATATGGTTCGGGTCTTTCACATATTTACGTAACATGGATATGTGAAAACGTTATGAACACGAGACATATTTCAAGCAGAAAGTTTAGTCTATAGCCACGCTTCCTACTCGATCGAGGATTAAAATGGACCGGATGAATCGAGGATTAAGTTTTCCTCTCTTTCCAAATCTTGTAACTCCTTTCCATGGAGCAACTCTTAACAACACACGATCTCCTATATCGAATTCCACGCCCTTTCGATGAAGATCAAGATAACTCTTTTGTCGATTTTGTGAGGTTTTTATACGTTGTCGGATCGTTTGAATCTTTTTCCGTAGTCATACGCATCAACTCCGGCCCCAACAACGTTGCTTTCACCCACCTCATCCCAAAGATACCGAGAACGACACTTTCTTCCATACAACGCTCAATGGAGCCATGCCAATACTTGCTTGATAACCGCTGTCAGAGGAAAACTCCACCAATGATAAGAACTTGTCCTAACTCCCTTGAAATCAAGGACACAAAGTCTTAATAGATCTTCAAGAGTTTGAATAGTCCTCCCACTATCCGTCTGGCTCTGAGGATGATATGCCGAGCTAAATCGTAAGTCCGTGCCCATAGCTTTTTGCAAACTAACCCAAAATCGTGAAGTGAATCTTGGGTCTCGATCGTAAACTATGGATACCCCAAGATACCATGCGATCCTTACAATCTCGCTTATGTACATACGAGCAAGATGTTCAAGTGTATAAGTTTCTCGATATCGGTAAGAAATGAGCGGACTTGGTCAATCTATCAACAATGACCCAAATCGCATCAATGCCTTGAGAAACCTTAGGAAGATCGAGAATTGAAATCCATGGTAATGTGCTCCCACTTCCATTCTCGAATTTCAAGTGGTTGCAATGGACCTTTTGGTACTTGATGCTCCGCTTTAACTCGTTGACAAGTTAGACACCTTGAGATAAACAAATATCTCTCTCTCTTCATATCGCTCCACCAAAATGTATGACGAATATCATGATACATTTTAGTACTCCCGTGATGGATTACAAATGGTGTGTTGTGCGCCCATCATGATATTATACTTTAAATCGTGGTCGTTAGAACACAAAGTCCGGAGTTGACTCAAGTATTCCTTCTTCATCGATTCTTGCTTCCTAGTGATAGCACCTTCTTGCACTTTCTTCCTCATATGCATCACCCGTGTCCGTAGCTTGAGCGCCTTTAACTTTATCGATTAAAGTTTGCTTCTACTCAGTATACTCGCTATCATCACACGCGTCCCCTCGAGTCTTTAACTCTATCTCCATCCTTTACAAGTCACACAAAATGGGCTCATACGACAATAACGCACTCAGATTTCATATATGATCTTCTACTCAATGCGCCGCCTACCACGCTTGCTTTTCCAGGATGGTATTGGATGGTATGATCATAATCTTTCAATGTTCAAGCCAACGTCGTTGTCGCATGTGGAGTTCCTTTTGAGTGAAGAAATATTTGAGGCTTTTTATGATCCGTAAAGATCTCCACTTTCTCCCCATACAAGTAATGCCTCCAAATTTTAAGTGAAAGACAACAATGCCAACTCTAGATCACGAGTAAGATAATTCCTCTCATATTCTTTGAGTTTTCATGAGGCATAGGCTATAACTTTTCCATGTTGCATGAGAACACATCCCAACCTTTGCTCCAAAGCATCATCAGATATGACAAATCCTCCGAGCCGATGGTATTGTCGTAACAGTCTTTGAAATAAGTCTCCTCTTGAGTTCTTGAAAACTCTTCTCACATTCTTCACTCCAACCGAACTTTGTATCTTTTTCGAGTCACCGAGTCAATGGAATAGCGATTCGAGAAAATCCTTCCACGAATCTCCGATAATAACCAAATTAAACCGAGAAAGCTACGTGCATTTCTGGCCATCGATTTAGGTTGTTCCCACTTTTAATAGCTTCAATCTTTGTTTGGTCAATAGATATTCCATGACTTGATACCACGTGCCCAAGGAATGCTACTTCTTCAAGCCAGAACTCGCATTTCTTCAACTTTGCATAAAGCTTATATTCACGAAGCTTTTGGAGTGTCACCTCAAGTGTTGCTTCATGATCTTCACGGATTTTGGAATAAATAAGGATGTCATCAATAAAGACGACCACAAAGTGATCTAAATATTCCTTGAATACTTTGGTTCATCATATCCATGAAGGCGTTAGGAGCATTAGTCAATCCAAAAGACATGACTAGGAATTCATAATGCCCGTATCGAGTTCGGCGTCGCTTTGGAATGTCACGGTTCTAATCTTCAATTGGTGATATCCTAATGAAGATCAATCTTTGAAAAGAATTTGGCTCAGAATCGGGTCAAACAGTCATCAATACGTGGCAATGGATACCTATTTTGATGGTGACATGATTCAACTCCGATAATCAATACAAAAGTCGCATACTCCCATCTTTCTTCTACACGAATAAAATAGAGCACCCCAAGGGAAGTACTAGACGAATAAAGCCAATGTCTAACAATTCCTCAGAGTTGGGTCTTTAACTCCTCGAAGTTCAATAGAGCCATTCGATATGGGGCTTTGGAAATAGGTTTTATAACGGGTTCATGGTCGATACAAAATTCAATTTCATGCTCGGGGTAGGCCAGAAGTTCTTCTTGGAATACGTCAGAAATTTATTAACAATAGAAATATCGCTCAAAACCCACGTATTTTTGTTTAAATCATGATATGAGCTAAGAAAGCTTGACATCCGCTTTTCAATAAACGAATAGCTTTATGGCTTGAGATGACCGTGATTGATTTTAATGGTTTGGTCGTTTGAATTCGCATAATAGGTTGATTAGGAATATGAAAGCTAACAACCTTACGAAAACAATCAATTTTTGCATGATGAGTAGTTAACCAATCAATCCCTAGAATCACGCCAAATGCAAGTATTTTAATGAAATAAGATCGACAGTAATGTGAGGGTACCGATTTGAACCAAACAAGACTTATAAACAAAGGATGTAATGAAGGTTTCTCCCAACTGAGTTTCCACAGATAAGTCAAAGTCTAATTTCTCCTGAGTCAAATTTAATCGATGAGCGCAAGTAGAAGAAATAAAAGAATGGGTAGAACCCAGATCAAATAAAGTATAGACTTCATTAGAGTTTATGATAAGCTTACCCGTGATGACCTCATTCGGGTTCCTTGCTTCTCTGGGAGATCACAACAAACGCCTCCCTCAGACTACCGGCTTTTGACTTTTCCGGGACTACCTTTGGTGCCTCCATCCTAGTTGAATTTGTCTTCTGTGGCGACAAAAATCGAGCTAAGTGACCTTCTCTTCCACAATTATAACATGATTTGGACGGCATGGCGCAGCTTTGACCGATGTGTCTCTCTCCTCCGCATTTGAAGCATATGATAGGTGGTCTTTCTCCTTCCTTAACAACGGGTCTTTGGTCTTGACGCTCTTTCCATCATCATTGAATCTCCGTTTCTTGAAATGTCCATTCTTATTGTTTTGGCCTCGATTACCACCGAAAGTGGTTACCATATCCGCCTCGTTGATTCCTCCACGCTTGTTGTCACCGCTTGATGACTACTCGCTGGTATTATAATTTTGCTTACCGCTTCTTTAGTCATATTGACTCGTTATCGCGCTTCCACTAATCGAGCCCTATTTACAACATCCTAATACAAACACGCTTTATGAGAAATAAGATGTCGACGATCTCCTGCTTCAAACCTCTTAAAAACATTCGCGCATTCTTCTCTTCATTATCCACCTAAGGGGACGAAACCGTGATAACTCCGCAAATTTTGCCTCGTAATGCGACACGGTCATATTGTTTTGTTCCAACTTGATAAACTCCACCTCCTTCATGTGTGGCGAATACTTTCGAAAAAGTATTTGTCGTTGAATGACTCCCGAACTTCTCCCAAGATATCTCGTGGAAACTCCGTTAAGACAAAGAAGTTTTCATTGTTGTAATAATAAAGTTGTAGTTGTTTACATACCATGTATTGACAACTCGAATGGGTGATGTATACCTATTTTGGGGGCATCACAGTTGGTATCGAGCTTAGGATATGATCTCTAGCGGAGATCGGGGAATAGAACTAGGAGGGAGAGACGAAAATCCTTCGCTAAGGTGTCCTACCTACCTAAGCTTATTTGTTAGTTGGTCAAGATATAGGATATTATGTGATATATTGATTTCCTTAATTAACCCTTGTTTTATGACAAGATTTGAGAATGTCGAATGAGAATATTAAAATGGAAATGAGACCGTGGAGACGCTTTTCAGACTCACCAACGAGGAGAATGTGCAACAGTCGGCAATGTTCCTCCCGTGAACAACACCACCGAAAGCGATGATGAACGAGGGGATGTTTAGAAGCTTTTGCGAGCTCATGCAAAATCGATTTAGGAGACTCGTGTTCAAAATACAGAGAGAAATGATACCAATTCACGGGTTGTCACAACCAAAGCGAGCTTGAAAGAGTTGGGACCACCGTAATTTAAGGGAAAGCCGATCCGATCACGGCGGAAACATGGGTCAAGCAAATTACCAAGATATTCGATGTCTTGGGATGCACGGAGAACATGTAAGGTTCCATTCGCCACCTTTATGTTCCGTGGTGAGGCAAACCACCGGTGGAGTCTCATGAAGCATACCCATCCAAATTCACTTCAAAGATGTCTTGGGAGACGTTTGAGAACTATTTAATGACAAATACTTTCCTCGAAAGTGTTCGTCATATGAAAGGAAGTGGAGTTTATTAGATCGAATGTAACAACACGACGGTGTCTCAAAGACGAGGCAAAGTTTGCAGAGTTATCTAGGTTTGCACCTCATTTGGTGGAGAATGAGGAACGATGACGCGGATGTTTCTTAGAGGTTTGAAACCCGATACGCCAAGATCTTATTTCTCATAAATTTTCTCTCTATTCAGATGTTGTAAATGTGGCTCAATTATTAGAGCGAGATAACGAGTACGGCCAACTGAGGGACCACAACCAGGATCATACCGTAGAGATGGTAGTCAACAAAACAACGATAACCAAATGGAGAAAGAAAAGACGGACAAAAATGGTAACCACTCCGGTGGTAATCATGGCCATGAAAATAAAGAAGCGAGTCGAGAGGAGATTTTAAAAAGAGGAGATTTAACAACGACCATGTGAAGACGACAACAGTCAAAAGAATCGGTTCTAAGGGAGGAGAACGACCACCACTCATATGCTATAAATGCGGAAAGAGGGACATATCACCAAACCGCCCACAACAGCTTCAAGGTATGCTATAATTGTGGAAAGGAAGGACATATCACTCGAGATCATGCAGAGCGAAAAACCTAGTTCAATGGGGACGGTGACTCAAAAGATCGTCCCCGTTAAAAGTCAAAGTCAATCGGTTCTGGAAGAGCGTTTGTTGTGACTAGTCAAATGCGAGGAACCCAAACGAGGTGATCACGGTAAACTATTTATAAATTCTTGCGAAGTTTATACCTTACTTGATACCGGTGCTACCCATTCATTTATCTCTCCTACTTGTGCTCAACGTTTAAATTTGACTACTGAAAAATTAGACTTCGACATATCTTCAAGACAAAGAGTTGAGTACGCTTTTATCGATTCTCACCAAGAATCGCCTCTCCGCAACATAAAGGCGTGAAAAGGAAACCTTTTGCTCTCGGAGCATCCCAAGACATCAAATATCTTGGTAATCTGCTTTATCCGTGCTTCCGCCGTAAGTGGTTTTTTGCTCTCCCTTAAACTCCGGTGGTCCCACTCCTTGAATCGCTTAAGCGGTGACCGCCGAGAGTTTTCTCTGTTTCCACCTACGTTTTGGGCAGAGTCGCTTCGCTTTCATTGCCGAGATAAATCAGATAAAGCCTCCGAACATTTGATCATTCATCATTTGGTCGTTGTTGTTGTTTGCATGAGGATTGTCGCCTTCCCGATGCACATTATCCTCGATTATTGATATGTGGTGAATCAACGATCGCTTTTGGCTCCATTCTATTCTCAACATTCTCGGATGTCATTTTCGACATCGCCACAAAACAAAAGGTTAATTGACATGTAACAAATTATCCCTATATTCGACCGACCAATAAAATAGCACATAAACTTAGGTAGTCATACTAATGAAGGTATTCCCCGCCTCCCTCCTAGTACTATTCCCATATCTTAGCGTGGATCATATCCTAAGCTCTGATACCAACTGTGACGCCCCAAAATTAGGTATACATCACCCATCTTGGGTAGTCAGATACATGGTACAGAATTTAAATACAACTTACTAATATAACTGTTGTGTACAATACGACATAAACTGTGAGTTTGAATACAAATATTGTCTACTAGATATTATACAAACTCAAAAGGAGTCCTCATTACAATTATTATCACACTATTTCACAGAATAGTGAGGACTACTAATGCTATCCTCTGGACTATTACTCCGCTCCCCAACTCGTCCCAAATATATTCTCATTTCATTTCAAGAGAAAACGGTGAAAGAAAGGGTGAGCTCAACTAGCCCAAAGAAGATATATTATGACTAAGATAATGCGAATAAATTATCCTTAGCCTTCAACAACGATGTTAAACCGATAAAACATAATAAACATCAAGTTTAATCTGCAATGAACAAGCAATCCATTAAAAGAGTCAAGTAGAAAATAAAATCTACTATCTTTTATGATTTAAAAGGTTTTTCATCATCGTTTATAAATTTGAGACTCGCCTTTAATAAATAATCCACATCGTCAATCACCCCGCACTACTACCAAGGATATTCTTTAGTATCACAACCACAATTATTCATGCACTACTGACCAAGAATAGTTGTGTATTCATTAATGGTCATGATCATGCCAACAATCGTCCATCAATGCACTACTACCAATCGAGGATTTGTACCACATCATTTGTAACATTACTACCATGATTACAATCAATAGTCTCTCGGTCATAATCATACCAAGTCCATCTATGCACTACAGCCACGAGATGACTTTTACCACATCATTTGTAACATTACGATTCATGATTACAATCAATAGTCTCTCGGTCATAATCATACCAAGTCCATCTATGCACTACAGCCACGGATGACTTTCAACATAATATAAAATATGAGGATGATGACAATGATATAAGAATTCAATAAAATAAGTTCAAGAATTAATTTATCTAGAACCAATAACATCCAAATCACAACATGATCTCGCTTTGTAGAGTAAAATTCAAGAATATCGAGAAGAATATTTCCATGAAAGGATACTTTGGATGAAGCGCAAAATATCAAGGATATTCCACTAATTTCATGGAGTATAAAGTCAAAGTTTTAACCAACCGTGTATAATAAAGAATGGAATAACAATAGAAATCACCATGCATGCGATGAGATCGCATACGCAGTTATTCCAACAGTAATAATAAATAACGGAACCGAGTCCCACGTAAAACGCATGCATGTGATATTCCAATGAGAATAATAAAGAATGGAACCAGTCCCATGTAAAACACATGCATGTGATGTGTTCAAATGTAATAATAATAAAGATTTTAACCAGTCCTGTAAAACACACGTATACGATGTTCCAAATGTAATAATAATAAAGATTTTAACCAGTGTCCGTGTAAAACATGCATGCATGGATGTTCCAATGTAATAATAGAAGAATGTCACCAAGTATATAGGTAAACCACATTATACAAAAGTTATTCCAATGAATAATAAGCGATGGAATAACAACAGTTCTCTTCATGAATAAGAAAGAATAACACCCTTTACGAGTACAACAAATAATATTCCCTACCTTAGAAGAACCTGAATATTGGAAAAGTGAAGTAGCGAATATACTTTTCTTCTTTCTCTATAGTTTCTCTCTCTGAGTTTCAAGAATTCGTAAGAAATAATGAAGGAATGAGCTTTCTATTTATAGAAAAAACCGAGGGTGGCTCTTGGTCTTAACGAAGGTCAAAACGACTCTTGGTAATATCAAGAGACAACTACTATTTCATGAAGGGTAATTACTATCGATGAAGGTAATTACTATTGACGAAGGTAATTACTTATCAAGAAGATAATTACTATCGACGAAGGTAAATACTATCGACGAAGGTAATTACTATCAAGAAGGTAATTACTATCGACGAAGGTAAATACTATATCGACGAAGGTAAATACTATTCACAAATATAATTACTATCGATTTAAGGTAAATATTATTAACGAAGGTAAATACTATCGACGAAGGTAATTACTATCGATGAAGGTAAATATTATCGACGAAGGTAATTACTATTCACAAAGGTAATTACTATCGATGAAGAGACTCTTAGATGATGACATACGGGCCCCCATAAAATAATCAAACTTACCACAAACGCGTCATAATGACTTTTTATATACATCAAGGATTGAATAAATATTACCACAAATTATTTTATTTTTAATCAACACATATTTAATCTTTCAACAATTATTAATCATTTATAACTTGTCGCCTCAATTAATAATATAACATATTATACGATGATAATTTGTGACAATAATTGAATCAATAATATAAGAGATATGATGCGTGAATTATCAGAAGTAATAATTGAGTATAGCTAAGTGACTTCTCACGTAAGATCAATAATCAATACCGCAAGTGCTACTATGCAACCACGCCAGACATCTTGTATTTTTACCAATAGGGTAGTTCAACAGCTTTAACGGTAACACCTCCATAGTTATTTTTATAGAAAGATAATTTTGTCGCTTTTCTAACTACGATAATACTTCCGCCAGGGTCCATCAATGATTGAGCCGTCAGACGAATATTCCCTGACAAAAAGAATATTCCCCACCAAACGAATATTTTATAACAACTTGCTTACTTTAAAAAATTTATAAATATTACCCACAACTATAACATTATATCAAATTTATTCCATAATATTCAAAAATAATATTTATAGAAAATTCATCTTTATTTATAAAAGTTGGGGTCTTACAAAGATTGCACCAATTATTGATTCTTACGTAAGAAGGCACTACTCAATAATGGTTATAGTAATTACTGCTCAAAGATTTTATTGATTTAATAATTGTCAAGCGTTGATATTTATATTGTTTATTGTTTCAATAATTGTCATTACACAAAGATTTTTCATTATCGAAGCAATAATTCATATTATCCTAATAATATTATTAGATAATATTATTGGCAATGTCTAGAAAGTTACGCCTAAGGAGAAGTTTGGTCACCTAATTACGCTACCAAGAAGGAGAAATTCTTATTGAAAGCCCTCTTTCCTGAACCGCCCGGTTGTCGATATTGTGATTCTCGTAATATTATTTGTGAATAATTAATTATTGATTCATATGATGAGGAAAATATTGATTTTATGTGGATATAGATGGAGAAAATTTTTAATGTGACAATTGTTGAAAATTGAAATTTTATCTTTATCGATAAAATAATTATTTAATTATATTATTATATTTTAATAATATAATAATGGTGATATTCTTACAACGAATGTAGGATATATGAGTATACGAGGAGGAATAGTATTTTTTGTTGCAATAAATGTTTAAAACATGTTAAACATGTCTCATGGACCCCATTTATTGATCGAAATTTGATTATAAATGTAAAATCTCCCGTTGTGGATTTCGATCAATTTCTATTTGGAATTTGGAAAAACTTTCTTCTGCAAAGTTGTAGAGAATTAAATTTCCAATATAAATTAGCGAGATTCGAATTTTCTGACAAAAGGGATATTTATTGTGAATTATTGAAGTTCAAGTTCAAATAATTAATTTTTGAAGTTTTAAATATTTTAATAAGAAAAACGTTTTTTTGAGTTAGGCAAGGTGAGTCACTCTTGGTGGTGATGGTTTGAATCGATTTGGTGCGTAGGAATTTAATAAATATATATTAATATATTATTAAATTTTATAACTTTTGTGTTTCTAAAGCGTTTTCCTATAAATAAAAGTCTTGGGTTAGAATTGAAAATCACACCGTAAATTAAAGTTTTCTCTCTATATTATCGGCGTATTCTTGTGAGTATTTTGAGTATACTTTGAGTATTGCTATACGGTGCAAGTTCAAGTTATAGCTTATATCCAAAGATTCCAGCTTAAATCTTTGCTTTTCCGAGGTAAGAGATATTATTATTTTTTCAGTAATGATATTATTTCTTCAATATCATTATCTTCAAATATTGATCCAAGTTTTATCAAATTTGGAACTTTTGGTGTCGAGTTTATTATTCACGATATCTGCACTATTCATGTATACTGAGACTATTCACGAATACGGCACTATTCATCGAAAAATAAAAAATTTTCCCTTTTCGTCTAAAATATCTATTGTGGATACTAGCTTTGGTTGTACTCTTCAACCAAGGCAACTTTGTTATAGGAAAGCTCATCTCGTATTAAACTACTCCCTCCGTTCCTTAATATAGGTCGTTTTAGAGTTATGCACAAGTATTAAGAAATGATTGTAAATCATTAAATATACTATCAATTGTCTATATTGCTCTTTTATTGAAAAAAGAGAGTTTATTTATTAGGCAAAAAATACTTAGAGAACCAAAATTATATTTAATACTTGGGGTAGTATGGGAAACTAAACAATTAATACTTACTTAAAATTCTCAAATGACTTATATTTAGGAATAAAAATATTTTTCTAAAACGACTTTTATTAAGAAACGGATGGAGTATTTTGAACTTCAACGACATAAGTTTCATTTGGGAGCGGCATTGGAGAATAATCTTTAAGACTTTTTCCATTTCTTTCTGACAACTTCTGAATCTCTGCAAGAATTAGATCTTTAACCTCCATATCACTAAGTTGCAAATCTAAATGCATTAAACAGGTAAATGTAGAGGGTGAGAATTATATTAATTTCCAATAATAACTAAATTGATGAAAAATATTGGAATGAGGGATTAAATGGATTATAATGAAGTTGCAAAGTTGCCTTGTATTTGTAAAATACTTCTTTGTTTGTGAAGCACATCTTCTCCGAACAATGACCACGTTTGTTCCCTTACAAATTCAGGTCTAGACATGCAATTCGACAAAAACAGAGTAACAAATAGATTTCTAAGGTAATATGTTGAACCCCATAAGCTTGTTTCTTTGAGACATCAACATATTCTCTATCATCAAGCAAGCAATCCCAAAGCATAACACTCTTCTTTAAAGGAAGAATATCGAACTCCATTGATAGTTCTAATATCTTCATAACACATGGGACCTTAATTTGACAACATTCAACATAATCCTCAGATAATGCATGTCACCACAACCTGAATGTACATAAAACAACCTTCCAATTGAGAATCCTCTTTTCCTTGGGAACCATTTACGCTCTTGTTGTTTTCATACAAATTTTGTTGAAAATTCAGCATATGAGAGATTTCTAGCTTCTTCATATTGTTGATTTGCATCCATCCAAGCCATAAACATTGATTGTTGAGATTTTTTCCTTGTCAAAACATCATCTATTGCTTCATCATCAGGAAAAACAATAGTTTGCGCATTAGGAAGATGGAAAGAGAAACGATCAACTGGAGGATTTCTGTAATGAAGATCAAATGCAAAAATTCTCCAAGATGCCTCACTGGGAGATACATATCTACAATCATAGTACATCTTAATCTCATCTATATTATATTCTCCTTGATCAGTT
The DNA here is from genome assembly GCA_020205615.1 of Panax quinquefolius. Classification (NCBI taxonomy): domain Eukaryota; kingdom Viridiplantae; phylum Streptophyta; class Magnoliopsida; order Apiales; family Araliaceae; genus Panax; species Panax quinquefolius. The sequence continues at coordinate 149,784,151 of CM035153.1, read as the reverse complement.
CTTTGGCTTTGATAGAAGGTAGCATTATCCCTGTCATGACCTTTATTCACATATTTAAATAGATATTTGATAGATCTTGACTGATTACACCATTCAACATTGATATGAGCATGATACTTCTTCAAAAGGAATGCATTGTATGGAACTATAAACCTGTTATCGATTTCAATTCATTTCTTCTTAATTATTCTACCATTATCCCTTCTTTTGTAGATAGGATACCCATTTGAGTCAATGAATGTTTTGTCATTGAATTTTTTATGAAATTTCATTGTACACTTTGCGTTCTTCATGCACGGCGAACGTGTGTTATAACTTCCACAAGGTTCATGGATCATGTTCTTCTTCACAAGCTCATATAACTGAGGACCATCTTCCATATTTGGAATCTCAGTAGAAATGATCTTATCAATATCATCGCCGCTTTCTACTTTGTTGCTCGGATGCAAGAACAACAAAATATGAGCATGTGGAAGACCACGTTTTTGAAATTCAATTGTGTACATGGCTGCATTTACAAAAAAACTTCGATTTAATAATTTTGTAGTAAATAGTATAAAATTCATTTTAATTACAAAACATATATTCTAAAAATAAAGTTCGATCCAAATAATATACTTACCTGCACTAACAGCTCCAAAAATTAGTTTTTTTTCTTCAAGTCACTCATCAATTCTTCCAATTTAATCTTGAAAACTCTACATAATATATATATATATATATATATATATATATATATCTGGTCTATCCTCAGGTCTTAAACCTTTCCCATTGCAAAATCTTACAATTTCTTCCCATTTTGGATTGCAAGTGAAACTTATGAACAAATCAGGGTATCCATTCCACTTACAGATAGCCATTGCATCTTGGTAATTTTGAATCATATATCTTGCTCCACCAGTAAACGACGATGGAAGAATCACTCGTTTTCCCATAGATGAGGGACTTGTTTCTCTCCTCAACACAACTTCAGACAATCCTTTATAAATATCCGCTCTCAATTGTTTTTGATGGCAACGAATGAAACAGAAACGTTATGATTCAACCAAGGTGTAAGAATCAACAATAAATGGTTGGAAAAGCTTCCTAGAGCATAATATGGTGTCGGCTTCAGAATTTCTATCTTGAATCCTATATGAAAAAAACTATCGCATTGTTACTTTTACTCCTCTTCCGTGAGGAAGAACCTTTTTCATCATTTAGTGGAACATCATCACTGTACCCATCTTCACCTTTAGGAAAAAGCAATGGATATTGCAAAGGCAAGTATGCAGTGTGTAATTCACTAATGCGTCTCAACAATCCACTTTGTGTTTCCAAAATAATATCTCTTTCAAAATTATTAGAACCAATATCTCCGGGAATAAGAGCAGCAACTTCACAAGCTGTGGGTAGATTGTATCTTCTTCCATCAGATATTTAATTTCGAATCAATCTAAGCTTCATATTCACAAGACCTTCTGAATTAAACCTATCTCTGGCCATCCTAAATGATTTTGCTAGAACATTTTGTTCATCCAACATTTTTTTAAGATCACGAACTATTTCATGATTAAATGAACGAGAACTGTTACTCAACCTGAAAAATATGTTTATATAAAATTATAAATAAATGAAGATCATGACTAGTAAAAAAATGTAAAAATTTAATAATTGATTTTTTCTATTATAACTTTTTCAATATTTAACATACCTAAGTAGCATTTATTCTATTTATCATAGATATATAGTTGAGCAAATTTTGGGGAGGAACCTGACGTGAAGAGCAAGCTTCCGATTAAGTGATGATTTTGTCCATTGAGAACGAAAGAATATGCTCTTGCATGATAGTCCAATCATCATATATATACATAGCTCATAAATAAATACCGAGAAATTTTTGAAAACTCCTCCGAATTAAAGATAGAAGACGAATATAATAGATCCAATTATATGCAGGTTGATTCAAAATTCACAAAATTATCTAACAAAATACCCTTTTGTTTTCTCGACAATAAATACTATATATGCAAGAAGAGAAGATGAAAAGATTTGTGAATGAGGCTAATTGGGTTAGGACATCTTCAAAAATGAAGTGTAAAAGCCGAATGTGAAAGGATTTTGACTGGGTTAGGGCAATGAAGAGTTAATACATGTAAGCCAAATCATCAAATGCCCAATTTGAGTTGAATCTAGTGTGAAAATAGAAACTGGTTATAAATGCTATTAATGGTGATAAATAACATTAAAGAAGGAAAGTCAAATACTACTTTCTTGTTAAATAGGCAATGATATAAAAGAAATGAAGAGTTTTTTTTGTCAAACGTGTAAAAAGTAAAATAGGAAAAGGGGGGGGGGGACTGTGTGTCATTTTTTTTTTGGAGGGAAAAATTTAGCTTCAATGTATTTACTTTTATATATAGTATGAAGCCGAATGTGAAAGAATTTTGGTTGGGTTAGGGCGATGAAGAGTTAATAGCGTGTAAGCCAAATCATCAAATGCTCAATTTGAGTTGAATCCATCGTTAAAATAAGAGAAAAAATATATATATGATAGTGTAAGGTTTGGGGGAGGGAAAATTTTAGCTTCAGTGTATTCTACTTTTATATATAGTATGTTAATATTCATTAAGTATTATTTTATTTAATAATATTTCACAAAACTTAATTATTAAGCTAAGTGAAATTTCTCAATCGTTATAAAAAATCTTAGACCAATCACTTCTCAAAATTCATAACAAATCATACATTAATATTTAACGATTCAAAATGGTTAAGTATATTCTCAACTTATATATGTATAATGTATCCAAAAATTATATTGATCCAATGATCGGATTAAAAGATATAACTCACGCAATAAACCTTAAAATATTGAAACTGATTTTCAGATTTTTACGTTTACATTCAATCAAATTATATTGCTTAATATAAATTTATCTTCTATTTTCGATTATCATAATATCTAATTTCATGTCTATATTTTATATAAAAACAATATCTAATTCTTTGTTCGTCTTTCTCCAATACGCAGCAGTAAAAAATCTAACTTTCAAGTCTTCTACAATCTTCAAAATCTATTCATGTCTTCACGAAAATTCTAACTCTTGAAAAGATCCAGGAAATATGTTCAAGAATCACTCGATTAAGAGTTTATATGACTGAAGTATAAATTTTCAAAATTAGGGTTGAAAATAGTGACGGGAATCAAGATATATTGCGATTTTTAGCAATTTAAGGCATAGAGATGACGTCAAATAACTTCTCTTTCTTTTCATAATTGTAGAGGATGAAAAAAAATGAATAAATAGGCTTTGAATTCACTCAATTCTAACATCGAATGAATTAATTATGATTTTTTTCTAAGACATCGAATGAATTAATTATGATTTTTTTTCTAAAAGACTGCAGTGCGTATAAGTTTTCTACTTGAGAATTCAACTAATTAAATTAGAATAGAATTATGGTTACACCTCCATTCTTTAAATATAAATAGGAAACAATATAGGAGTTGCAAAAAAACTAATGGACTCTTCAATTTTAATTAAATTAATTATATAATTATCTATTAAAAGAATTTAACTTTCCAAACGACATAAGGAAGAAAAGAAAAAAATAACAACTTATCTTTTTCAATTTAATTACACTTTTATAAAATAAAATAAATTAATATTTAATTATTAACAAAAATCTAAATTATTACATTAAAATTCTATTCCCGACCTGCTATGGGGTTCTGTAATTTTTGTCCTTGTTTTCCCTTCTTCGTTTAAATACCTCATACATGTCCCATTAGATCCGTCGGGTTTGATAGGTGTCAATATTATAATGATTAATATTGATTTTTTAAAAATTAATTTAAGATACTTTTAAGTTTTAAAATAATAAATCTTACTCCCTCAATTCCAAAATAAACATCCTAATTAGTTTTGACACTCTAATTAATAAAGTTTTTTGTTACCAAAATTACCCTTTTGATTTAATTGAAGTATTTTTTCATTTTCTATGACTCAATAATTATTTTTTCACTTTTTTATGACCCCAATAATTACTTTTTCACTTTTCTATGATCCTAATAATTACTCTTTCCTATGTCATTTAATTTTCTAGATACATTTTTTGTAACTCACATTCTCAATAAGTATATTAAATAGATTATGAAGGTATAAGAGTAAGAATATGATAAATATAGTTACTAATATAAAAATAGGATATTTATTTTGAAACATGCTAAAAATAAAATTAGGACATTTAATATGTAACTACTTTTTAGGGATATTCATAATTAACATAAACTACATGAATTCATTCATGTCAATTTTAAAATTGAAAATATTTGAAATTGAATTTTAAAAAGTCAATATGAATATGTCAAGAAGTTAAATAGGGCTTAATCTTTGTACATAGGAAGTAATATATTAAACCAAAGAGTAAATGAAAGATGACAACAGTATGCATGCTCAATTTAGCATCACACATCCATCGACTGTAAACTATTATTTTCAGCAATTATCCATATAGGAGGAAGTACCAACCATAGTCGAAAAAGATGATGATGAGGAAGATAGCTTCCAAACAGAGTTTCAATTCCCACAACTTCACCCTCACGTTCCTCAGGTCGATCTTCGTAGTGAATAGTGAAGAAATAATCATCAATGGTTCTTCCTCCGGTTCATTCTGTTAGGTTTGTAATATTCATGAATGCAATCAAATTGCAAAAATAAGCGGAAACGTGTAAAAATTAGAGTTTAAAATTTTTACAAACCATATATCCTGATCACCCTTTATTACGCACAATTATTAATTAAACGAAAAAGATGAATAAAAACATACACTTGAAGATCCGAAACTCTCGCGACAAGTTCACCTCCAATCCTTTTCGCTTCAACTTGAATCCACCGGCTTTGGTTCCTTCCTTTGATCAACGTTAGCCATCCAAGTGTTTGGCTTTCTAGAGGTGATCCACCAAAGAAAAAAATTTCAAGAAGAAGGGTGGTTGGCTAAACCCTAGTTTTTCTATCTCTATGTAAAAAAAGAGCGTACTCTCCAACTAATTGGAATTATTACAGATATCTAGGATATCCGATATAAGACTCTCTTATATAGATATCAAATAATCCTATTAAAATAAGGTATTATTTAATTAAACTCTTTTAATTAAATGGGCTCCCTAATCTTATTAGGGATAATTAATTAAACTCCTTTAATTAATTTTCCTTCCTAATCAATTAGGAATAAATGAGAGTACTTATATTAAATTAATTCCTAAACTCTTTAGAAATTAAAATAATAATAATAATTGTAATAATATTAATAAGACTCCTCTTATTAATTTATATTTAATATTTCTAAAATATTAAATAATAAATATTAAGCTATTTAATTTATTCTATCACCATAGATTAAATTAAATATACATAACATATTATTACGATTATGTCATTAACTTCTTAATTAATTATTCTTCCTTTTATGGTGTGACCCTTTAGGTTCTCCATATTAAACCCTATTTGTGAATAAATCAATTAGAATAATTCTAATCTTATTTAAATAAATAAATTAAATAATTAATTTATTTAAATAAATAATATTTATTCTAGAATAGGGATAAGCCTCCCAGCGATCAACGACTTTCCGTATAATATAGATTTCAACATTAATCATAAAAGAACCTTTTGAGTAAATAGTTACCGTGATAATTCAATCCTTCCACCATACAATGTCCCAATTAAATATAAGACATGGAATTATCGTCAAGTCTTATTTTATTTAATTATATGTATTTCGACTCTTAAATGCACAACTCCAAATAATACAAATTAGAAACTCCTTTCTAATTTCATTCTTCGCTTTATGGCCAAGGACTACTTTGGGTTGTCATTTATCGAATCACATAGGACATTTCTCTTCTTTTAATAAGTGGTAGATTCTTTATCGATCATACATTATCTCCATGTACAACTTATTATACCCAAGCATACCCTTTGATATACCCTAAGGGTCTTAAGGAATAAGTCAAAGTATAACTCATCATACACAAGATACTATGATGATCTCAAGTCCAAGGATCACTTGTCTTTACTATCACTACAGAATTCCTATCGACGAGCAAGTAAAACTCCATTAGGTATTCCTTAGCGAGCCAATGCTCAAAGTGAACTTATTCTCTAATAAGTACTTACATAATTGCTTTAGTGTTCCACACAAATGATCATGAGATCAATCATCCTCATCCAATGAGCAAGTTAACGTATGTACCAATCTATCCTGATTTACTAATTCCTAATTTAGTAATCCAACGATTGGGAACTATTTTAGTTTTAAGCTTTCTAAGAATTTAGATCTCATTAGAATGATCATCATCATTATTCTAAAAGCATTGCTTAAAACTACGGGTTTATCACATATTATAAAACAAAGATCATCGTGTAGATAATTAAAAGCCTTTAATAAATTAATACTTTTTATTAATAAATGAATAAGATTGTTACAAAGTATATGCTTTATCATCAAACATGATTGGCTTGTATGCATACTACTTTCAATCTCCCACTTGCACTAAAGCCAATCGCCATGGTATCTCATACTCTTCTTCTCTACAGTGACGATTATCCCGTTGTTGGAT